>JAAEAF010001064.1:202428-246098 GCA_011037195.1 Triatoma infestans | reverse complement strand
TGCTAGAAACCACTTTTTTTGACTCAGGGGACCTCAAAACGAATATTTCCGGTGAAAACTCGATATGGAAAATTCGGCACGATTACAATACTTCCTCTTACTAGGAGTAAGAGAAAGTAGAAAGTAATTATACAATCTAGCCTATAAATCTTAATAATTAAAAAGAATTATTTATCTTAAGAGTCTTGAACTAGCCAAAAGACATAGAGACGTGCAGATGAATAGATCAAGATAGGGGGGTATTGAAAGGTGTTCCTCTAGAAGAAGGCTCTGGAGAAAGCAAAGAAAAAAGATCTTTTGATTATTTCCTTTTGGCCTGTAGCAACTCATGAGTCCTCAGGGGAGCATCAGAGATATTTCCCGTTACGGGCAATTGCCCATCATCAGAATGTTTTTGTCAAAACAGTGTGATAACATAGACTTGCATAGAGCAAATTTAGTTGCTTACTAGACCAGTGTATCAAGTAAATTTACTCTACACAAGTCTATGTTATCACACTGTTTTGACAAAAACATCCTCATATGGGCGAACGCCTGAAACCGATCAATGAAGAGAAAAAGAAGCAGGCTATCACAGATAATATCTCGGATGCTTTCCAGCTCTAAGGAACCAACGACAGCAATCCTGAGGGGAAGTTCAAAAATGAGCAGTAAATTCAATTTAGCTTGGTTAAAATTAACGGTATTTTAAATTTCAAATATTTCTGAATATTTCAATAAAAGATAAGTGAGATATCAGGAAGGCTTCGGGCGCCAATGACCATAGAAGTTGACGCGCCTTAAATTAAAAAAAAAAATATTTTAAGTTAATTTACTGCAATTATAAACAAACTATATAGAAACAAATTAATTTTTTTTTTTTTTTACAAAAATTGCAAAATACAAATGAAATAAGATATAAAAACACTTTTCACACTAAGTTATTCAGTGCAATAAACAAATCTTTATGTAGAATAAAAGTTTTAATATGTTGCAATTCAATTTCGTTAGATCGCAGTTAAATATTATATAAGCTGGAAAATATGAATGTCTGGCTAACATTTATTCTGTTGCCTTATATTCTTGCAGATCTAAACTTTAACGTAATCTGAAACTAATTCTAAAAATAGAAGGTTCTAAAATAAAACTTTTTATAAGGTAGAAATGTTAAATAGTTAAACAAAATTCAATATTTTTATTTTGAAAATAATTATTAATTTTTTAGCAAGTTAAATGTTTGTTACTTTTTGCCATTCAAGTTCAGCTTTGTGCTGACTACCGATAACCGTGAGATTGGCCCAACCATTCAAGTCGATAGATACCGCTTTGAAAAAGTAAAAGCGTTTAAATATTTAGGATTCAGTGGTGACGGCAGATAATGACATACACCAAGTGATAACGCAGAGGCTCATAGCGGCGAATAAATGCTAGTATGGACTCCTGAACTGTATGAAGAGCCGTTTGCTACCGCGATCTACAAAGATGCTTCTCTACATATGGGTCAGAAACATGGTCAATGATTAAAGCAATGGAGAGAAAACTATTAGTTTTCGAGAGAAAAATTACTCTGGAAGATATATGGACCTGTCAAAGAGAACAATGAGCGGAGAATAAGGCACAACCATGAGCTAGCCAACTTATATAAAGAGCCGGATGTGGTAAAATGAATTCGCCTGTGCAAGACTGAGATGGGCGGGCCATTTTTTATGGATGGATGAGACCTCACCCCCAAAGAAGCTCTTTAGCATAGAACCAGCCGGTAAAAAGAAAGTGGGAAGACTAAAATTGAGATGGCTGGACGGTGTGAGTGGCAACGCCACATCCCTGGGTATCAGGAATTGGTGGGCGGTCGCCCGGAATAGAGAGGAGAGGAGGGCGATTCTTGAGGCAGCCAGGATCCAGTAATGGATGTGGAGCTCAGGATGATGATGATGAAGTTCAGCTTTGTCCATAAGAGCGCAAGCAAGAATAACATCTTTAACCATTGATTTTGGTTGAATAATTGTTAATATTATTCAACCGTTGCAGAAAAAGGCATTTTCTATACCATACGAAAATACACGGCCATACTATTACTAATTTTTTTTGACATTAGCAAGCGCCATACAGCTATAACCAGACTATAACAGATAAGATTTCAATCATCAACATATTAATATGAGCACAATCTAAAGGGCGCTAAATGTCAATTTGACAGTGCATTACAAAGTCTGCGATATATTTATAAACTTTATAACTATTGCTTGGTAACAAAGTTCTATAAGAGAAGGTTGAGGTACTAGACGATTCAGATTTTGAAACAACACAGCTCTCTCGTTTATTATGCGATGGGCATTTCAATAAGATATGCTCCAGATCATATTCTGCGCAACATTTGCTGCAAGTTGCAGTGGCTGATTTATTAATTGTTTGCAAATATTTTTTGCATATTCCGTGGTTTGAGCTCAAGTGACATCAGACCATCCTTACACAATGCCTTGCGGCTTGAAGCAGGGAGTTTTGCCGGCAGTTGGAAATAAGGTTTTATAAAAGCTCCCTTTCGGATTATTATTATAATTAACATAATTATACATTTCTGGCGAGCTCTGGAGCTAATATATATGGCTTCAGATCCGTGTAAGGGAGATAACAGTTTGTCATAACCCCGTTTACAGCTGCCCGTTTCATTCCTGAATAAACATTTCACCCAGCAAAATGTACACTACTTCATTATCAACTTTCAAATTTTGGAATTAAACTCTCATTAAAATAATCAATGAATTGGTTTCTAGCTTTCCCTCTAGCATTTTCTAATTTCAGTAGCACGCTTTGGCTATCCGTGAAAATTAAAAATTTGCAATCTTCTGAGTTCTGATTTATTATATATTGTAACGTTTTTCCCTCTAAACTAGCTACTGCAGCTAGTTTTAAGTGGGTTTGTATAGATAAAATACTCTAAACTTCAATAAGAAAACACCAATTTATTGTTATAGACAAATTACAAAAAACAACACTTAATAATAATTACTTCATAGTTTAAACCATAAAAGTTCACTTTGTTCACTTTTTATACACTTTCCACAAACGTACCCTTCGTTTGTAACTGGAAAAACTCAACTCTCTGTGGGCCCACTATTTATACCGGTGGAGAATTTTCTAGAACTTCCTAGATTCTTTTACAAAGAGCTAGAGTGCGCCGCCCGCGCTTCCTAACGGCCACTAGGAGAGCTTGAGGTTCCTACTTCCTCTCCTAGATGGCACCACTGGCTGTGTTACAATATCTTATTGCTTCCAATATAGCCAATAGTTGCGCAGAGTAAATGGTTGTCTATTTGGACAGCACAAATGATTTCTCATAGAGCTTGCTAGGGTCGGTCATAAACGCGCAACCAACCCTTTCCACCTAGCTTAGATCCATCAGTGAATATACAGCTAAAACCAGGCCATTTTTCTAAAATATATGTATGTAAGGCTAAATTATTCGAATCAATTGTCAGTCATTGAATAATTGTGGTAGATAGTGGGCTAGATGAGGGCAAAATAATCGAATTACTAAAGCAAAATTCAAGGAAGTCGAGCAACAGGTAGAAGATGGATCATATGGATGAGGAACATATATTAAGCTGACAAATCTAAATGGAAAGCACTTGACCCTTGCGGAAAGAGAGAGAGAGACAAGTCGTCTATACATCAAGTAATAGAGGATCACCGAAAAAAAAAACACCTTTTGACCTGGAACACCCAATCGTCTTTCTCCTCTTATAATAATTCTCAATCCCCATTTGAATTGATTTTCTCCTAATAGGGAATTTTTTACTTGTTTATATTTATTAAGATGATAGAAGATAGTCGATACTATAAAAAGTTTATTTGACGAGTGATTAATTAATTATATAGTCACGATATCAGGATGCCCGTCCACACGAGGCAAACATGAGAATGAGAATATTAAACACTACATTTTACTCACGCTTTAAATATTATGGTACTTCTGCAACAGTTTAGTCTATTAAAAAAAATTATGTAAAAAAATAAAGTAGACGTATATTTTAATAAGAAGAAAATATTTATAATGAAATAAAGACGATTCACCTTCAAGCCGGTTATATTAATATTATATTAATGTTAAAGAATTTTTAATAAGTTTACTGGAATTTAATTTTTGTTACAATTAATTTTACAAATGAAGTTAAATTAGTTAGCGAGGGCTGTATGAGAGAGGATAGTCTATTTGCATTACACGTAGGGTGAAGCGATTAACATTCCTAGAGTGTATAAATAAAAATATATCTGGTGCGTAATGCGCACATAACTTTCTCATACTGCAGTTAATAAAATTGACAAATATTCTTTAAATATAAATTATTTAATCAGTTGCTCTAATAAATTAGTGGTGGTGGAGACATAATACATCTTGGTTAACACCCATGGCACGTAATACTTGATAAGTGATAATTATCAGAGGATAATATCATTAAACAAAATCCTTAAAGAAAAAAATTGAAAATTAACATCAACAAAAACCACAGAAACTTCTAAAATAAGTTGCTACCATTTTAAAAGATATACCCCAACCCCCGACCCATCCCAAACACAAAAAAAAAAAAAAATCCATAAAGTCATGGAATTCTGGTGAACTGTGACTTGTGAAAAAAAGTTGTAGAAAATTGTGCAATAAAGGGAGTGGTTATCCTCACCTTTGGGCTCCCTTATCGGGCACCTCCCGAGAGATGGCATGATTAAGAAATATAGCTTCACTAAAAATGTTTCGTTGAAGCTGGGCACCAAAAGTGGGTGAAGCGAAAGATCGGCTCTGTTGGGCATTAAGTGAACATGCCATTAAATGGTATACTGATGGATCTAAGACCCTCGTTGGGGACTGGGGCGGAAGTGGTTGGTCCAAGGATCAAGCACTAGGAACCCATGGCTAAATTTCCCAGCATCTTCCAGACGGAGATATACGCTATTGGAAGATGTGTACAATTTAACCTCGATAGGGGATATAGGAACCAGGAGATTGTTATCCTATCCGATAGTCAAGCAGCCATTAGAGCATTGAGTGCATCAGTTATCAACTCTAAAATGGTCTGGGAATGCCTAGATAAACTTAATAACCTAGGCAGGAGGAGCAAAGTTGTGCTTTGGTGGGTGCCGGGGCATGTTGGCATTGAAGGGAATGAGATGGCCGACGCCCTGGCCAAGATAGGCGCTACGACCCCGCTTCTGGGGCCGGAACCTTTTTGTGGGGTTAGCGACCAGTTTCTGTTGGAGGAACTAGGAAGGAAGAGGATACGAGGAGTATCAACTCTGGTACTCCCTCCCTGGTTTTTGCAGCAGGCCAAGATCTGCTTGGGAAATTATAACCGACGGAGATCGGAGGCCTGCATTGGATTGAGCAAGAACAAGCTCCGCGTTCTTACGGGTTTCCTCACGGGGCATTGCCGACTTAGAGGACACCTGGTGAAGCTGGGTTTGGAAAGTGATAGCTCATGCAGATTCTGTGGGGAGCTGGAGGAAACTCCATTACATCTCCTAACAGACTGCGAGGCTGCCACTCAGAGAAGGTTCAAGAACCTGGGTAGCTACCAGGTGGAGGAGGGGGATATACCCTCTCTAGAGCCTGTCAGGATACTGGGATTCCTCAGGGATCTCAAACTGATGGAGGTTTTGTAAAACGGATGTTCAGCTGGGACATCTGTTCGGGTGCTGTGGGCAAGCCTGCGGCACCCAGGGGGCATAGCACAATAGACCGAAAAGGACACAGTGCATTGGACCCGCTTCAAAAAAAAAAATCCCCCCACCCCATCCCAAACACAAAAAAAAAAAAATTCCATAAGTCATGGAATTACGGTGAACCGTGACATGTGTAAATCGTTATAGAAAATTGTGCAATAAAATCGTAAAAACCATTCAGTAGAATACGCAGTTCCGGTTGATGAATTTGCCCGGAAACATATGTCAGAAGCAGTGGTGATATCTGAATGGTATATAAAGTTTGAGACTTGCTGGGATTTTTCAGTTTTGAGATTATTTTGTCCACACAGACACGCATATACACACGCAGACCATGTTTTTGTTTTCGGTGGATGCTAAAAACATTTATCTAGTAAAAACTCAATTTCTAACTCAATTTGACACGATTCCAATACTTTTTTTCCACAGCAGTAACAGAAAGTCAAAACCTTGAAATTCGATTTACTCACTATAATGGGTTAATTTTATGATTTTAATGATTTTATATTAGTTGCAGGGTAAAAATGTACTTATGATGGTCCCTTCAGTGTAGCGTACATTAATGCATTTAGCGAGGCTGTCATAAACATTTTTTTAATATTTTACGGACCTTGAGTAATCACTTAATACGGGGGCGCTGCCCATCTTAACCCCTGTGGACATTAAAAAAAAAAAATCACTTACTCCGGGTCAACTCGACAATAAATGGTTCACTGTTCTATTTTCGCGCGCTTAGTGTTATGAGAGCCGACCGATATATAAGTAAAGTTTAACTAGTTGCATAATTATTTTGTCATTACTTGGAGAACAGAAAGGTTCTTGAGTTTAATATAACCATCCAGATCTGTATATATATCCAAACAAGTTCAAGTAGATAGGCACTGCTGTACTAAGAAAACAAATCAGTTAATTACAGTAATAACTCCGTACTATTTGTCTATAAAAGAATATAGAATTAAAATTCAATAAATAAACTTGTATTTTTCTCATGAAAAATACGCGTATATAAAAAATACTAGTAATATATAATATATATATATATTTTTTTTTAATTCTTACATTTTTGTGTAAATAAGTTGCCGAGTTATATCATTTCATTACAAGTTATGGCTTTACTATTTATATAATAGTAAAGATTGCAAAAAAACGGGGGGATTACTTAAGTAGATAAGTGAATGATAAACTGAATTTGCTCTGTGCTATTACACTATTTTGAAGAATAGAGCGCTTGTTAGTGTAGTGGTTATGAGCATGGACTTGTAAATGGGAGGACCACAGTTCAAGTCCAGCAGACTGCTAAATTTTATATTTGTTTAAATAATATTATTGGTAAAGTAGATGCTACGGCTACCGTCCGCGACACCTAATTCGGTAGTTTGACGTTAAGTCCGCCTGAAAAAATAGGCATTACCATATCTTACATTACTTACTATTTTGACAAAACATCCTGATGATGGACGCGAACGCACGAAACCTGTCGATGAAGCAGGCTATCACGGAAAATATCTCTGATAATATTAAGACCAATAATCAGCTTTGTTGAAATTCCAAATTTAAAGAAAATCGGCTGACCGGATGTGCAACTTTACAGAATTGAACTTTATATCTTTTGCAAATTTCTCCCAAAACGGCTACAACGATTTTCTTTAAACTTGATATTATGCTAACTCCACAGATATAAGCGTTAATATTTTCATTTTTTTGGAAAAAAAGTTATTTTAGTTAGTTCTGCGCTATTTATGAAATTAAATTTTAAATGGTATAAGGGATTAGTCCCCGCAAGAGGTAGTTGACGCAAGCAACTACCTGGGGACTAGCGACCCCACCTGAGCTCAGTATACTATTGCGCACTCATCAGTACAGTATACACTCACATATGCTCACTACACACATATTACATCTTCTACAAAGTGTAGTGGAATAAAGAAATGAAAGAAAATAATAGTTTTGAAAAATAGTTTAGAATATTTTATAGTTTGAAAAATAAATTTTGTTAATATTTTAAATGTATCTTAGTGTAGTGAAAAGAGTCAGGTACAGTAATTTGGGATCATTGCTATTAGGAAAACAAAGGCACAAAAACCCTTTAGGCCAACTCTTTTGTAAAAGAAAATCCCCCGCTAGAAAGGGCATTCCTTCAGGACAGTCTGCATTCTGCCTTCAAAGCCAGAACACTTGCTTCAGGAATCGCTCTCTTAAACTCATGCCAGTGATAGAGATTGGCCTTTATCTAGATTATTTATTAAGATAGTTTTGTTGTAGACACCAAGTAGAACACATCAGAACTGTACCAGTATTAAGTTATAACATAAGAGTTTATTCCAAATCTCAATATACTTATAATCATATTATTGTGATAATTTAAAGTAACTTAATTTCACTTAGAGAATATATCTATTTTAAAAACAGTGTGATCTCTAGATTATTTCTTAATACTTCTATCTTTATCTCAAACATACTTACAAGCCCTTTTACTAAACCGCTCGTGCTACTACAAACATACAACACAACACACTAAATACATTTCAAAAGACAAAAACAGTACACAAATTAGGGCTACCGTACCTAATTTGAAGCTTATAGGCCAGGAGAGTAAACCCCTGAAATCCTAGGTGCTCCACAGCAGCGGAGGTTGAGCATAGTGTTGGCTGCCCTATCTCGTAAAAAAAAAAACAGTATTGTTAAGAATCCGAAAGTAAATATGAAACAAATTCTGAGATCAGTGCACTGTATGCTCTTCCATCTCTAGTAGCAGAAATAAAAGGAAAAAGGTTAGACTTCCTAGGTCATGTCGAGAGAATAGACGAAACCAGGAGTGCAAGGAAGTTATATCAACTGGCCAGGAACGGGGCAAACACTCCGTTCATTGGTCCGGAGCCGGTCCTGGGGGATAACTGCCGGAGCGATTCGTGCAGCGAATAGAGAGTAGTGTCGCAGTAAGCATGAAGAGCTCTGGAGGGGGAGCCCGGGTGCCATAACAGTAAAAAAGGTTGATGCCAGGACTGTGTAAAGAAGGACCCAAATGACTCTTAGTCTGAGTAGGAGCCAGATCTCTCTGGTGACGGGACTATTTACGGGTCATGGTAGGTTCAGGAAACATCTGTACAAGGTAGGGTTCATTCGAGCGGAACGCTTGTGCAGACTATGTCAGGAAGAGGAGGAAACGGCCTCCCACCTGTTGTTTGATTGCATTGTAATAATTAAATTGAGGTATGAAACCTTTGGTACGTTGCGACCTGAGGTGATAGTAGCTCAAAATGACCTGGTCGTGAAGGCCCTCAAACGTCTTAGGGAGGAAGGGTTTGTCTACTAGGAACTATCGGGGATGGCACAATAAGCCTCTGTTGGCTGCAGTGCCGGGATATAGCCCACCCGAGGTTGGTAATAATAATAATAATATATGAAGACCGGCCGGAAGGTAGAAGAAAGATCAGGAGACCGAGAAAAAGATGAATCTATGAAATAGAGGACGACTTGAGAAAATTTGGACTAAGAAGATGGAGATTAAAATCGAAAGATAGAAGTGAATGGGGCCAAATCGCTGAGGAAGCCAGAGCTCTCCAAGGGCCCCCCAAAAAAGGGATTAGTTTATTTTTAATGGCGCACCCTTCTAGACTACAATGTAATCACTTGTTCTATCTGCTTGGGTAGGTACTTTCCACACTATGTTCTTATATTTCTATGTTAGGACTAATAAGTAAAAATTTGAAGTTACAGGCAGAATGAATAAATATGTTTATAAAAATAGACAGACACATAATAAATAACGATTAAAAAAGCAAGTAAATACAAAAATCTCTAAAAGGTAATTTATAAGGATAACTCACTTTTTTCCTTTTTTTTTTTGGTAAGTTAGAAATGATTTAACTCCGCAAGATGTGAGATTTTCCTTTTTATAGTCGAACACACAATTAAGGAAGGAAAAGTTTAGCATTTCGTTTGTTGTACAAACACTTTTCCAAAATGTCAATGATAAACTTTTTAAATTGAAAATGTGAAAGTAGTTTGTATAGGGGGAAGTTTGTTGGCGATATTGTACAGGAAGGCGACGAGAGGTGCAGCTGGCATGACGTAGCAAGGTAGCAGGAAGACAATTTTCTACCTTATTATCGTTTTATTATAATTTTCACACACTCATAACACCCTCCCGTTATCGTCCGCATCAATATAGTACAAACATTTCAAAATGAAAGAAAAATCCTTCTTTTTTTTTAATCATCCAAAATATTTACAAACTTTTTGATGTTCCAAACTTCATTCATTACAAAAATGACTAACAGAAAAAGGTTAGGGCTGGACTAACTAACACACAATTGAGAGATAAATCAATTAACCTAGTTTTCATGTATTGAATCAAAGAAGATAAATGAATTACCTAGTTTTTAATTTTTTAAATTTTCACAAAAGAAATAGAAAAAAAAAAACTATTTCTACCTAATTGGCAATTAATGACACAGGAGAGATGGTTGTGTCAACTTTTTGAAATTGAATTTTCAACAAAACAAAAATAAAATTATAATTTGGAAATGTTTTTTGGAAACTTTACCAGTTTTTGTGACATCAAGTTTAAATTAGAATCTGTTTAGAGATGATGCTGTTGGGCAAACAGTAAGGGGGGACGCGTTCTATTGTGCAATTGTACACCAGACACTCGGGCCGCCAAATTTATGTACTTTTGGAAATATTATTCAATTTAACAAATTATTTCAATTTTTACAATTATCTATTTTATTTTCTTTTTCTAAACCACAAAGATTTCAACGTGAGGTATCCAGTCACGTCCGGCTAGAAGGGAATGAAAAGGCGGATATCCTGGCTAAAAGGGGTGCAAATGAGGAGCCATGCCCAGTTGAAAGTACCCTTAAGCCAGACAAAAGGCGAATCAAGTCGGCGATTAAGCGCAGAGGGTCGAGCCCTTGTAGGAGGAAAGAAATGACAGAGCTGGCAGAAAGTGCCCTCACCCGCTACACACCTCGCGATGTAGAAATTGCAGCGTTTCGTCTGATAACCAGGCATGACTATCTGCAAGCTCGCTTATATAGGATCGGCTTGTTAGAGAATTACCAGTGCCCACTATGCCAGAAAGGTAAAATGGATGCAGAACACCTGGAAGTTTGCGCAGCTTTGTAGGATGTACGCTACTCCGCCTACCAGTGTGGCACGGCAATGCAGCAGCAGGCACGGCTGTATTGAGTAGCATGGCACCGTATGGCAATGCTCTCATGGATGGGCGTTGAATAAAATAAAATAAAAACTTTCTCAATCTGGAAGTGAAGACACATGAGCATTTTATATTTATCGTTTATACGCAATAAATCTCATTTTATTTTATTCAACGCCCATCCATGAGAGCATTGCTATACGGTACCATGCTACTCAATACAGCCGTGCCTGCTGCTGCATTGCCGTGCCACACTGGTAGGCGGAGTAGCGTACATCCTCCAAAGCTGCGCAAACTCCTTCAACGCAGCCTGGCGTCCGAGCAGATACAAACACCTTTTAAATTAGTGTTTACGCACCCTCTCATCCAAAATACAGCAAAGAATTGCATAAACCTCAGCCTGGAAAACGGTGGCCCACTCACCAAGAGGCGCTACCAAATGATCTCCCGTCTCAAAATAGACGGCAGCCCCAGACCTACCATCCATCCTGGAACCGTCCGCGTAGCATCCGAAATAATTCTCAGGAATCACCCGGATGGTTCCTAAATATAAAATCAAGTATGAGCTTCCTAGATTTTTCGTTATTGAGATATTCTGTACATACACTCTCGCTCTCTCTCTCTCTCTCTCACACACACACACACACACACACACACACACACACTACACACAAAATACATCAAACAAATCATTCGCTCAAATCACACAGGATACTCACAAAATATGCATTTCTGGTCAAAAAGTATTGGACCATCTAATAAAATTTTTTACAAAAATAATACGCGAAATCGAAAATTAATTATTTCCTATAAAAGTAAATGAACATTACAAATTAATGTTTGGTTTTGTTTTCAACTTTTCGCTTAGCACATTCAATACCACATTCCTGATGTCACATTGTCACAATTGTGTACTAAATCTGATGACTGATCCCACAGAAATTTTTTTTTTTTTTCTTGCAGATCTCTTGATACTTCAGAACTTTGCAAACAGCCTTTTTCCAATAATTTACTGGTATTCCAATAACATAACAATGGTTCCGACTCGGTTCTTTTGAACGTTGCGTATAAACGATAAATATAAAAAAAAATAATCTCAAGTAATACGTATTTAATTTTTTCCGTCCCTAGGAACAATGGTGATTCTTTCCTAAAATTAGTTGCAAAAAACCTAATAAACATATAGTAAGAGTAAAGAAGTGAATTATTTGGTATATTCACAGAAAATGTTATACAAAAAACAAATATAATAATACCGGTTTCTGATAAATCCATAATGTAGAAACGTAATTAGATCTTGTCTTAAGAAATATGGAAAACTTCCTGGGTAAATTGAACTAAGAAACATTATCATAATTATATAGTATCAACATAAAATAATAAGTTAGAAGTTTGAGTAACTCATTATTCATTACTACCAAAATAAAATTTCTTAAACAACCAAAAAAAAAATTTGTTGGCTGGGGCCAAAAAAGAAACTTTTTATTTTTAAAAAAGTTTATTCGATGTTTCGGACCACCTTTGGTTGTCCTTCCTCAGGAACTACAAAACAAAACAAAATACGGAAATAAAAAAAATTGTATGATAAAAAAAATGAAAACATATAATGATTAAACAATATTAAAAAGATATCTTACCTGTTAAGGGAGAATGGAGAGTTAAATGATGGAGGCGGTTATTGTTTGATTGTGGAGTAAGGTATGCTTGCAAAGAAAACAAAGAGAAGGGAAAATTTACAAGTTGAGAAATATAAAGAATGGTAGAAATGAAAAACAAATCAAATTAATAATTATAAGAGAAATAAATGAATATAAATAAACTAGAAAGTGAATGGAAAGTGTAGAAAGTTGGTATGTGTAATTTAGTGGCCTTTATTGAGTAAGCGGAAATGTTATAAGGAGGAGGTAATGATGTCCTTGTCTTTTTTGTAGTTGATGGAGTTAGGGTGAGGTTCATGTGGATGGATTCAGAAAGAAGTCACTTCAGGTGGTTGGAATGGGTGGTTAGGACATACATGTCTAGTTCATGTTGTCTAATTCTCTTTCGTAGGGTGTTCTTTTGAAGCACCAATATAACATGCAGTTACAGTTTCGTGCAGTGCCAAAGTATGCTGTAAACAGAATTTGTTTTGTCATAAGTTTCAATGGGGGATTTGAGTTTAGAAAACAGTTTGCTGAGTTTGTTGAAGATTTAATATTGGGAATGATAGAGTTTAGAATATGAATGATTTTGTATGAAATGGAACTTATGTAGATGAGTGAACGGAATTATAGATGGCTTGGGCATGGAATGGTATGTGGTTTTCAAAGGGTTGTTTTTCAGTTTACGGAATGTTTTGAGGATGAGGTAATTTGGATAATGATTTGATAGTAGAATGTTGTGTATTTTGTTGATATTATCGTTCTGGAATTGAGGTGCACACAAGTTAATGGCTCGGTTATATAAATTTTTGATGGAATTCTTTGGCCCCAGCCAACTAATTTTTTGCTTATTTAATTAACAACGGTCAAATATAACTATTGTTTATATAAAATTTCTTAATTTTAAACGAGTGTACCAAATTAGAAAGTTGAATTTAGGGATAT
Source organism: Triatoma infestans (assembly GCA_011037195.1). NCBI lineage: Eukaryota > Metazoa > Arthropoda > Insecta > Hemiptera > Reduviidae > Triatoma > Triatoma infestans. The sequence continues at coordinate 232,661 of JAAEAF010001064.1, read as the reverse complement.
ATATATTTGTCACCTGGACATAAGGATTAAGATGTTTTCTTTAGTGACTTCTGTTTCGACGCTTTGGAAAAGAGAAAGGATCTAACTAATACTTCAAAGACCATTAATAATAGTCAGAAAGCATTAGTTATTTTAAGGATAAATTAGTTGTAACAGGTTTAAGGTTAAGTTAGATTATTGATGATATCTTAATGATTTCCAATATTTTAATTTTTCTAATAAACAGATATGATTTTTATTATAATACGATATTATAAATTTAATATATGAAATACTTATTTTTTGAAAACAATGTAGAAAAGAGAACAAAAAAAAAAAATACAAAATATAAAAAAAAAGACAATGCTAACAACTATACAATATTTCATCAGTGGCCCAAATCTAGATTGTTCGTGGAGACGTAATTTATTTTTTCACACTGGTTCAAACAACACAAAACAGGGGTTTTTCCCAGTTTACAATATATCTCGTCAGCCCCACTACTGTTTTTGTATACACATAGATTTATATACAATGTAATAGGGGTGATCGGGTGGAGCGGGTTTGGGCCAAGAGGTGGTGGAAGAAGTCGGTATGGGAGTGTTAGTCGGCTGTCCGGGGAGGACTACCAAAAGCAGGGATGAGAACATTTAATATGATATACTCACAGCATTGTGTGTACAAGCCGACAAGCAATAATTTCTGTTTCTATAAACATAAAAAAAAAAAACTGAATTACTTTTTTTTGAACATGAAAAATAAAATGAAACAAACAAACAAAAATTTGAATTTTCAAAATGGATAGTTTTATGTTGTTGTTTTTATGAGATTTACGAATCTTATAATTTAATAGTTTTATCATAAATAATTGGTTGCAGTTGGATCACAACTTGTTTTTTTTTTCCTCCCCCGAATAAGTATGGAGATCAGGAGTTCCTAAACTTTTTTGCATATAAATCCTGAAAGCCGCGAATTCCTTTCCAGTTCGATAAAAGCCGCAAACATCTCTTACATTACAATGAAAGCCGCAGTTCTCTTTGCGATTTTGGTGAAGACCATGGACATTTTTGCCAATCGGTAAAGACTACAGGCCCTTGGCAGGTCTGGGAAAAAAACCGCGGACCCTTTTCCAGTTCGGTGAAGGCTGTGGACCCTTCTTTGCCAGTCCTGGTAAAGACCGCGATCTCGATTGCCAACACAATACTATCACATTACTAAAACATATCTACACATATTACTAAACGTAGGTGCAAGTGCTTGTGAGATGGATGCAAGAAATTATATCTATTTTATTTAAAGAAAATTATGATACGAGAGAAAAATGCAAGCTCGTTGGCAAAAGGGTACACACAGGTAGAAGACTACAGTTACAGAAAGAGTTCAAAGGACGTGGTTAGCTTTGTCTTTTAGAGTTCACTGAACTTTGCTAGCTTTGTCTTTTACAGTTCACTGAACTTTGGTAGCTTTGTCTTTTCACCCCCTCTCACAGGGGAAGATTTGTACTAACAAGAGAAGGCATTTTTTCAAAACAGTCTGCATTCTGCTTTCAAACAAGACATCTGAAACAGACACCGAACCAGACACTTGTACCAGTAAACATCAGTACCAATCATAAGTTAAAACATAAGAGTTTATTCTAAATAGTTTCAGCATATTAATAAGCATATTACTGTGATATTGTAAAGTACTTAAATTCACTTAGAGAATATATCTATTTTAAAAACAGAGTGATCTCTTATTTATTTCTTAATACTTCTCTCTTAAACATATATACTCACAAGCCCTTTACTAAACTGCTCACGCCACAAGTTATTACTACACCACTACAACGCATCACACCAATAATATTTCACTTGCTACGCTTCAGCATGCCATCAACAACACCCTCACTTCCACATATCTAAAAGCACTCAAAGTGGACAATATTATTTACCTGAGCCCTCCACTGTTTTTTATATATTCTTAGTTTTATTCCTACTGAAATGCTAGAGTAGAAAGAGTAATGGTTGAGTTCAATGACGTTGTTGAAATTTCTCCTGTAAAACTTGAGACTGTTTTAATTTAACAGATTTTTACTTTCTCTTACTAATAATAAAGGAAGTGCTAGATCTTCGAAATATGTTTACACCGGAAATTCTAGTTTTAAGGTCTCCTGAGTTCAAAAAAGTGATTTTAGAAAATGGTCGTCTATATGTCTGTGTGTGTGGATGTGTGTGAAAAGAATATCTCAAAAACGATAAGTTGCAGAAAGCTAAACTTGGTATTCCGTTTAGATATTACTACCGCATCAGACACGAAGATTTCGGGCAAAATCCATCAACCGGAAGTGCCACTTTACTGAATGTGCGTTTTTTTTTTCCAGTTTTTTTGTAATTTTATAAAAAACGGCTCCTACGATTTTCTTCAAACTTGGTACATCAATAGACATACACACAGCTACAACTTTTAGCGGATCTCCGATAAGCTGAGAAAAATAGGGTAGCGTCGATACTGATGGGTCAATACGTTATACTGACATAGTAGCTTTCCCAAAGAAGAATAAAGAGGCAGTTATTGTCGACCCTACGATAAGGTTAGAGACGAACGACCAAAGCAGGCGAAGAAAATGGATCAGGAGAAGAAGGGAATATATGATAAATGTATTCCCTTCTTTGAAGAAAAGTTCCACGAAGAGTATGGCGAGCGGCAGTATGCTGATATGAGATTGTGACTTAGAACTAACTCGGGGAGCAATCCCCAAGGAAACTGCTGACTTCTTCAGGAAGCTGGGCATCCAAGCTGCCACTTGCTTCCGCAACCTTTCGATCATTGTCAACTCTTTGGGTGTAGTTCACCATCACATATACAGAGCAAATTTGATTATATCATTTTGAATGCTATAGGAAATAATATATTGGTGGATAGGTGCATGAAGGAGAGGGTTTTAAAAATGTCATTCAAAATGTTCCAGAATTCCCAAAAAATTATATGGATAGTGAAATATCGCAATTAAAAAATATTGCGATGTTTTAACAGAAAAGATTATTCATTTTGAATATCTAATTGAAAAAATATACGGTATGTCAGCAATTATTGACGTATATTTTTCATTGTACTGAATATTCTAGTCAACAAAAAAAAAAAAGGAAAAAAATAAAATAAAAACAGTGAATTGAACAAATAAAGAAAATAAATAAATAAATAAAAAGATTCATACTTATACAAAAGTAACTTCAAAACATATCCTGAAAATTTCATCCTTAACGCTCCATTTCTTGCAAAATTAATATACATCCATATCCGCGTACATGTACCAGCATCAAAAAGCAAATATAAATTATGGATAATGTAGTAATAATGTGTGTGTGTGTGTGTGTGTGCGTTTGTGGGTGTAGGTATGGGTGTGTATGTGTTGGTGTGCTCATATGTATATGTGCTTGATGTATATGTATATATCTTGAATAACACATATATATTTAGTGTACGTGTGTATATTTGTATTAAGGCTATGGGTGAGATACATATTGCTATGATGAGAGTGATGTTAGCTGCTTGATTTTATTTACATCAAATTATTCTCTGTAAGTATTCATTCTAGTTAACCAATCATAACAACGATAATAAATTATTTTCCGAATAAATATTATATTATGCAGAATGCTAAATATGACATCTAGAATCTTCAACGTGTAACAAGTGTGTCATTTTAAACACCAAAAAAAAAATGGCCTTTGTGAATATATATACACTTTTTAATTACAAGTTATCAAAGCAAAAGTAATCAATTTATTAACGAAATATATAAATAAATAAGTATACTTTTCCGTTTAAGGGGGGAAATTGAGGGGGAATTTTTTCCTTTTTTTTGTAATATTTATTTCTTTTTCTAATTGATTTGTTATTAAATGAACAATTTTTTGGGTAAATTGAACTAAAAAACATTTTAAAAAAAATATGGTGTAAAATTTTGTATACTTAGTATACCAAATTTAATGACATTTCGTCGAGAAAATCGGGAAAACTGAAAAAACTATTCAGTAAATACGTACTTCCCCATTTCATCTGATTTTCTTCAAATTCCAAAGTTCAACATATTTAATTCTATTTAATAGTTGTTTAGACGTAAATAGTAATGCCTATTTTTTCAGGCGGGCTTAACGTTCAACTCCCAAATTAGGTGTCGTGGACGGGGGCAGAAGCACCTACTTTACTATTAACATTTTTTAAACAAATATAAAATTTAGCAGTTATACGCTGGACTCGAACTGGGGTCCTCCCACTTACCAGTCCACGCTCATAACCACTACACCAACAACCGCCCCTATTTAGTTGATAGAATATGTGTAATAAACTGAAATAGCATTTCAGAGGAAAATCTAACTTCACCCCTCCACCAAAAATTGCCCTTAAATGTTTCAAATGAAAAATTGTAAATCTTTTTATGTATAGTTGATATACCAGGTTTAAAGAAAATCGTTAAAGCCATTTTTGAAAAAAATCGCAAAAAAAGGTGAAAAAAAAAACTAGTAAAGTGGTACTTCCGGTTAAGTAATTTTGACAGATAACCTACTATCGGATCCCATGGTGATATCTAAATGTAATATCAAGTTTGAACTTTTTGCGGGTTTTTCGTTTTTGAGCTATGCTCTTCAAATACATACATACGGAGAACATTTTCTTAAAAAAACACTTTTTTAGACTCAGGGAACTTTAAAACGGATAATAACGGTGAAAACTCATTATCGAAAATTTGACACGATTACTAGAAATAAGAGGAAGTAAGGAGGAATACTGAAGCAAATTTTATAGTCAATTTAAAGTGTGTACCAAATAGAAGTTGAATTCTGGGAGATATATATTTATGTCACCTGAACATAATGATTAAGCTGTTCCCTTGAAGTGTACTTCTGCTTCGAGACTTTGGTAAAGAGAAATGATTCAACTATTACTTCAAAGTAACATTTTGGGAGCATAAGTAAAGTTTAGGGATAAGTTAGTTGAAATAGGTTTAAGGTTTAAGTTACTTTTTATACTCTAACCTAGTTTACTCATCACAATGCAATCATGGAAAATATAAGAAGACAAAAGATTGTCGAATTTGCTTATGCTATGGAAAACATAAAAGCTCAAATAGCAAGATAAACTATTTTCACGACTTTGATCCTACAATTTAGGAAATATCCTGTGGTATAGAAGTTCAATGAGAAATTAATTTTCCTTGATCGATGTATAATACATGTAAATGATTTCATGAATGGTGAAATAATACAATTATATGTTTGTACAGGGGTGGTGGAGTAAAGCAAAACCTAGGTCTTTGTTTATTAGGGTTTATCTCACGAAGAGATGAGAAGGAAATGAGTGGATATTGTAAACTCTTAGTTATCGTTTGTAAGAGCGTGAGTGCTTATAAATAATGCTTGTAAATATGTGGAAATGAGGGTGTTGTCGATGGCGTGCTGAAGCGTAGCAAGCACTTGCACCTAAGTTTTAGTATTGTGATAGAAATATTATCTCTGGCAATCGAGATAGCGGTCTTTACCAGGACTGGCAAGGAGGGGTCCACAGCTTTCACTGAACTGTAAAAGGGTCCGCGTTTTTTTTCCCAGACCGGGGCCAAGGGTGGGCGATCTTTACCGTTTGGCAAAGCTGTCTATGGTCTTTACCAGAATCGCAAAGAGAACTGCGGTCTTCATACTGTACTGTACGAGATGTCTGGGGCATTTATCGAACTGGAAAAGAATTCGCGGCTTTCAGGATTTATATGCAAAAAAGTTTAGGATCTCCTGATCTCGATACTTATTCGGGGGAGAAAAAAAAGCAAGTTGTGATTCAACTGCAACCAATTATTTATGAACACGCAACACGCAATTGAGGAAATATTTGTTTTTAATCTTTTTTAAAGAAAAATGCAAGCTTATTATTTTATGCACTCTATAATAATTATTTTAATGCAATATACCATTATCATCATTAGGAATCAGTTTTGGAATCAAAAAAAGCAAAAATAATCCAGTAATCTGAATTAATTTTAAACGTAATTACTAGATTAGCTCTTGACTAGACAGAGTATTCTAGAGATCCATCAAGGTTTACAGAAGCTAATCCTATCAACATAAGGAGAAGTTTTGCAATAGTTTTGATGTTTAAAGGACTGTTTCACTGACATTTCAATGGTAAACTATTGAAGTGGTTAGAGTGATTAAGTCTGCAATATTTGATTGTATAATAGCGTCAAATCGTGAGTTGCCGTTTAATTTCTGGCTTGGTGGCTTGGTATATTATACTAGAAATTTCGGCCAAGTCCACTACTTTGTATTGTCAGAGATAGCAATAAAAAAAATCTATTTATATTTAATTTTTTTTTTCTAGCTATGGCTGTTTAAAAAACATAAATCAGACAGAAAAGTTTAAGTAAAACAATCAAGAATATACTCTCGTAATAGGGACGCGATAATCTTAGAAAAAGCAATTAGTTTGCGATTAGTTGCGATCAGAGTTGATAAAATGGCATTGTGAAATAAAAGGTAATGAAAGTATTGATTGGGATGATGTATTGATCAGATCTCAGATGAAATTTGGTTGAAGTAAAAAAAGGAGAAAGGCAGTTTTAGTATCCCATTCAGCCGGCTCTGGTTAAATCAAAATCAATCCATATCAATCTATATTTTGGAAAAAGTTTCTGCTAAAAGTGATTAGTTTATATTGTAATAGGATCCGAATCATTAAATGATTCGTAGGATCCGAAGAACGAAGAATCCAACATTAATTACTCCCTACCTAGGCCAAACTAGGGAGGGAGACTTCAATATGTATACAGGCGAGCTAGCCCTAAGGACAGTTATCGGCAGTTAACATCATTCTACATATTTTCTAATACTCAGCCAGTCTGTCTCTCTCTCTCTCGCTCTCTCTTAATTATTCTCTCGCTACCTGATTCTCAATATCTTATAATAGTGAAACTCCTTGCAGTTATTATACATATAATTCATTATACAGAATTCAATGCATCTAGTTTATTTTTTCTTCACATTCCTAAATTATCTCTAATTCTCTCCCTCTTATATTTACCACAATATTACTGCAATAAGCATTTAAATATAAAGAAAATCGCTAAAACTGTTTACTAAAAATACTGGGCAATGCAGAAATGGATTCGGTAATGTCGCACTTCTGGTCAACTTGGAATTCTAATAATACATTTGATGGACTTACTATTATTTATAATGGTGATAGAACCCATACGTAATGCTGAAATGAAACTTAAAGCAATGAAAATTAAAATAAATTTTGTTGGAAAATATTTCATAAAAATGATAGGCCTAATGCATGTAAATTAGTGGGGGCATAGTTTAAAAGGAAATCACGAAAATTTGCAAAAAAGAAAAAAAATTCAGTAAAAAGTAGTTTTTGATTGAAGGATTACGATTGAAATCTTCTCTTGGATCCGATTATGGTACCAAGTTTTAGCACAGCGTGTTATTTCATTTATTATTTTGTAATTTGATTTTTTTCTTTCAGTCACATACATCTACATCCAAGCAGACATATCGCGATTATTTTTTTAAGACCTCAAACATTAGTGGATGAAATTCAATTTTAATCAGATTGATATGATTATGCAATACTTCCTCTAGGAGAAGATGAAAAAGTAAAAATATGAGTAGGAAATATGGGGATTTCCATAACTCGCCCTATTATATATATATATATATACACGCAGCCACTAGTGCCATCTAGGAGAAAAAGCAGGCACCTCAAATTCTCCTCTTGGCCGCTGGGAAGCGCTAGCGGAGCGCTCTAGATTTTTCTAGAATATTCTAGAATCTTCTAGACCCTTCTCCACGGTATAAATAGTGAAGAGCAGCTCGAGTGAGAGAGTCTTGTTACAAACGAAGTGCGCGTTTGTGAAAAGTGAATAAAAAGTGAACTAAGAGAACAGTGTATTTAAGTGTTTTAATTGTAATTTATTATGTTAGAATCACAAAGCGCTTTTGGGAAGGGGCTAGATAATTTAAATTGCCTAGATAATTTATTTATTGTAAATAGTCTTTGCCAAATCATATTGGAGTTCAGAGAAAAAGACTTATTCATAATTTTTGTTGATTACAAAAAGGCCTTCGATAGCGTGAACTACCATCTATTGTGGCGAACATTGAATAACTTTGGTGTAAGTGGAAAAATTATTATAATTCTCCAAAGCCTCTATAGCGCTGCTAAAAAAACAAGTAAACTGCAATGGGGATCTCACAGATGTGATAATTGTAACAAATGGCGTCCTCCAAGGGGAAGTACTTTCTCCGTATCTTTTTAGCCTGTTTATTAGTGACTTGAAGGATTTTTTCATTGAAAGGGGAGCTTACTTATACAGTTAGATCCCAAGACTGAAGTCTTGGGTTGTGAATATGCAGACGATAAGGTCATCTTTGCAGATTCTCTTACTGACGTCACTAACAATTATACATTTTGTCGGAATATGCGGATTTTAACTTTCTGGAGGTTAACACTAATAAAACAAAAATCATCCATTTTCATAAAGGCAAAGAAAAACATATAAGGTCATTTTATTATAAAGCTAAGATAATAGAATTAGTCCGCTCACTCATGTATCTGGAAGTTTTCTCTCGAATTCAGGGTTGTCTTATAAGGCCGCGCAATTAGCCCACTCTAAGACGCTCTCAGCTGGTGGCGGGGTTTTAAATATTTGTAGGAAAAGCAAAGTTGCATCTTGGGAAAGCAGGAGTAAACTTAACGACGCTTTAGTAACTACTTGTCTTATTTACGGGGTTCAAATATGAGGTTTAAGATATCTCGAAAAGATTTATGGTTAATTAGGATGGAGTTTAACATATCTAATTCTAGTTATAAAGTTCTCAAATTAACCCTGAAATGGATAACTAAATTGTTATTTATGGGGGATACTAGAACTCCAAAACTCTGTTTCCTCTGACTCAGGTATTATCACGAAAAGAAGCCCTTCTTGAAATACTACTGGTCCGAAAAAATTCATCGAAAGAAATCAGACTTGGACCCAAAAAATTTTAAACAGAAAGCTGTACTTGTGCAGAATACCTACAGGCAATACTTATTAAATAAGGACTATGAGTCCCTTTATTCCAGTAAATATAACCCTCAGTATCTACGATTTTTTGACCCTATTCCTGATTTACAGCAATACCTACAGATAGACACTCCTTTTGCAGTTACCAAGTTATGGGCACAAATTAGGCTATCCAGTGTTGTTTTGTATAAAATTTACGATTAACGATCTCTGTTATTTGATCAGCCCCAAACAATAGCGTACAGTTTGTAATAGGGTCGCGTTTGAAGACCTCTTCCACTTATTTGTCTCATGCCCAATTTACGATGATGTCCGTAGACACCTTATTCCCTTTATTAGAAACATTCCTCCTAACGACTTCTCTAAAATTTTCCGCTCTCCAGACTCCTATATTTGTAAACAAATTTATTATTATGTTTGTAATATAATGAAGATTAGAGCATTCATTATGAATGACTATTTAATACTTACTGTTATGTGTAAAGCAATTTTGAACTTTTACTTAAATTCTAAATCCAATTAAAAAAAAAAAATTGGTATTCTTTCTTTTTTGTAAAATTTGTTTTTATTTCGTTCGTTTCTGAGTTTCCATTTTATTTCTTTTTTTACCATTGTAATTTGTATGTCATGTATTTCTACTTTATATTTTGTATGCCATGTAGAGCCAACTCGATTTGTATGGAGAACTCCCCAAAAACAAATTACAAATAAATAAAATAAATAAAAAATAATTTATTATGTTGAACAATAAATTGGTATTGTTAGAAGTTTAGTGTGTTTTATCTAAACGAACCCACTTACCAACTAGTTGTAGTAGCTAATTCAGGGGAAAACGTTGCAAATTTATATTAATAAGTCAAACCATACGTATATTACGTATAGTACGTCTATATTATACGTAAATGATAGCAAAGAAATAGCTGAAATTGAACAAAGGACGATTGATTACAAAAGAAATGTATGTGTGTCTTATAAGATACAATGAGTATGAGAAGGATAGAATTCGGTTTATAAGAAGAAATAAACTGGAAATAATGCTGAACATTGTATAAAGAGAAATTATCACAGACTGCAAGACGAATGTACAAACTGGTAGCGAGAGATATAGAGTGAGTAAAGAGAAAGATAGTGGTTGGTTGCTGACGCGTTGTAAATGCTGTATAAACTGTTGAAAGACTGTCCTCCCTAGGCTAGTGCTGCTGTAAATAAAGAGAGTCTCACACTCTAGACTGGCTTAAGTAGCGAGCGAGACTCTCAATTTTCTGTCTCTCTCTATGCTTTAGATCCCTCTCTTCAGAACCTATTAAATAAGTTAAGAAAATTAGTATAATTTAATCAAAATATTGCAGCATTCAAAATATTTACATCCTTAGTAAAGGAATAGAAAAGAAAGATCATTAATAATACTATTGCAAAATAACATTTGTAAATACATGACTGTTTTCAACGACCAATATTTTGGGAACTGAAGGTATTGTAGTGGAATCAATTGTCGTGATTCCTGAGGTATGAAGTTAGATGTCTTGAAGAGGGATTTAATAGGCGGAAGTTAGTTTATAGATTTTAGACTCGGAATACTAGACACTGATTTTACAAAAACAGATTATATTTTTACAATAATTTGAATGAGCGAGATGGTAACTACAATTAATATGAATTGATAAAAATAAATAAATAATTTTAAGAGTTAAATAACAAATAATTTAAATGATTAAAATAAATAACTAATATGCACAACTATGAAATAATTATAAGTTTAACCTTGTATAGGGACGCGCTCTGAACTCAAGTATAACTGCTGATGTAATGATAATACTGATATACTGATGTTACTGGTGTAATAATAATGATCGATGAATGATGAATGATGAATGATCCCCTCCTCCAGTGGAGCGAAGTTTATATTAGTATTACTCACACACTGTCAGGTGTGTAAGTAATTCTCACACTAAGACATCTCTCGTAGCGTGCGACCTTGGTTAGGTCGGTGACCAGTGATTTAGGTCAGTGGCCAGATTTGGTCGCCCATCGGTGATTTTCAAAGACCGGTAGCCTTGAATCGGCCAGGTGGCTTCTGTTCAATAAAAAAGGGTTTTTATCGGTGCTTGTCTTTGATACCCTTGTATTGAAAAAGGCAGCGGCCGGCTGAGGCCACTAGTTATAAATTATTCTTTCTTTTTGTTATATTTTGTGAAGGTAGCGGCTGGCTGGAACCGCTTGACATTGCTATGTCATTACAGTATTTAGAAGCCAACAGTGAAATGTGTAAATAATTGTTATTTCCAGCCCCCATAATAAGATAGTTTGGTGTAAATACAAACCACATAAATTAATAAATTTATGAAGAAAATTATATGCTCCAATAATTTTTCCCAAATAAAACATGCTTGTAGCCCTAAAGTTGTGAACCAAAAAACCCAGATCAATAAATACCTTCTCTCTAATTAATTTTACTTATTTTGGATTTTAAGAGCTACTCCCTTGGATGGTATCTCTTGAAAAACTCCTGTTTAACTGTTAAAAAGGGATAAACTTGATCGGTAAACTCATTAGGTACTTGCTGCACTTTGCTTTGATATATTTGTCAATCCAATTGAATAAACGAAGAATGATTTTTCCCAGTTAAAGTGATGATATTTAATTAAGTTTTATTTACATACCTTTATAATATTCTTGTTCTTTAATATTATCTTTCTATACGTTTTTCAGCGGAGAATATTTCAAAAATTATAGAAAAATTATTATGGTAAAAATAATTGTGAGAATGTTGTTTACTTTTCGTATAGTTTTGGCCAAACTTGTTATTCATTCAAGTACATACAGGACGACCTGTCACCATCTTGAATTTTAAAATAATTACGGTAGAAGCAATATACAACATAGAGCAAAGACATTATTTGAGATAATATGTTGGGAAGCATGCTGTTTAATTACTGTTTTGACGTGTGGTTAGTGTTTATTCCTGCTTGGTTTACTTTATTTTATATTAAAAGGATTTCTAAGGCAAGATATTAAAGATTTTATTTGTTTTATACCAAAAGTCTTTTAAGGAATATCACTATACGTCATTCGAGCAGTGTCAAAAATCATTACATAATATGATCACAATTTTGTTAGTAATTTGAAATAAAAAATATGTTCTCTTATTGAAAACATATTAAAAAATATGATCACTAATTGAGAAAAAATATATATATGCGGCAAACTGAGAATTTAGGTAAATATAAAGAAGGATGAGCATTCAAAATTTATCCAATCTATATAACATTGTTGTTGTGGTTGGGTCCGTAGAGTTGGAAAGCATCAGAGATATTTTCCGTGATAGGTTGTTTCGTGTTGTGGTCATCGAGCGGTTCGCCCATCATTAGGATGTCTTGATATAACAGTGTGATAACATAGATTTGCACAGAGCAAAACCAGTTTATATATGGCAAATATTGCATTTTTCCTGAATACTTAGTGTATGTATTCTCACGGAGAGGTCTCGGGTTCAAGTCCAACTGTGCTGCCGCCCTTAGATTTTCTCTTCCTAGGAGCCATTACTGCTAACTTCCCGGTGTTGGGCAAAATTGCCTGTAACGAGACAACATTATCCGGAGGTTAATGCTCAACGGATAACATTATTAGTGCACTGAGAAGGCTCCAGAAGGCCCAGTAGTTCTTTCAGGTCGCACAGCACCATTCTCTAACACAAAATCTAAATCTAGTGTTGTAACCTTTCAGAATTTTGAACGTTTATATACTCGACAAAACTTTCGTATTCTTTCGAGTAAAGTCGGCCGTAGTTTCCTTTAGTTGCCGATGTTCAAGAAATTATGGACGATCTATAGTTTGGTGAAACACCTGCTGAAATATACATTTTTCGTTAATATCTCCAAAACAAAGTAACCCAAAAAGTAGCTATTCACTAGTTTCAGGAAAAAAGAATACCATAAATAAATAAAATTAGCCTGTATTTTGCCGGTAGAAGATAAATGTTCTCGCAGCAGTTATAGGTGGTATTCGATGAACAAGGTTCGTTCGAATCTCCATAAGACGTGGAATGGAGGCAGAAGAGCTGAAAAGTTGGAAATGCAAACACTTCATTGGTACGGGCATGTCTAAAGTGGTCCGAAATATCTATATCGGGACGCGAAGTAGCTGCTGGTTCAGGTTAAAGGTTATAGAAATGTAAAAAAGAGGAACGTTATCTGGAGGAATAACTATAGAAGGATGCTTTAGATGAAATTTGGGAATCTAAAGCACCACAAATCATGGCAAACTTCTTTCCAAGAAGATATTGAAAAAATTGATCCATAATTAACAATTAACAATCAAAAATTAAGAATGTAATTTGTTAATGGATTATTTTCACATATCGTTAATTGTTATCTAAGATGAATACTGGCACACATTGAGCTACCAAAATCATCTTGAACATAACTGTACTTGTAAGGTGGTAACTCAGTTGAAAAATGGAGACTTACATGAGCTTGTATTATCTTGGAACAGTGGTAAGGGATTTCGGCCTGCGAAACCTATAAAACTAATTCCATTAATTGCCGAAACATGTCTGGAACTCTTCATCGTAAACAGAGACCTTTGGTCGTAAAGAACAATCAAATCAAAGAGATGATCGCTTCAAGGTATCGTCTATTTTAATAAGTTGTAAAAACACTTTAAATGGTTAACATTTCCACTCGGTTCAAATGAGATTCGATCGTTTGAAACAGTTCAATAAAAGAAAAAAGCAGCCTGGCTAAAGCGGCCAGAATAACAAAATACCCTAGCCCAGTATACAGTATGCTCAGGCGTTAAGGGCTTTGATAAAAGCGAATGGTACATCCTCATTGAGCGATTTATGTTGTATAAATAATTTCAACAAATCTTACTAATATACATTTATATTAAAGAACTGACAAATATTAATATTAATAAAACAATATTACATCGCTATTAAGTATAATAAAAATTGATTGCAAAGTGCTAGAATGATACACTGTTCGATAATATAAACAAATCATTAACTATTTGAAAATATATTCATTAGAAGTAATAAACCAAAAAAAATATATATATATAGATTGAATTCACGACCAATTAAAATGGAATTACAATTTTCCTACAGTAATAAATTGTCATTACCAATCACTAACCAATAATTATAGTAAGCACCGAGTTAATAAAAAATAAAAAAAAAGTAATATAACAAAGTAAAATGCAATTAATGACTAGTGGTGTAATCTATAATCTAAGTTGGAAATTAAAATGGGCGGTCATTTCCTTTTTTTTTCTCTCTTTTTTTTTTTATAGCCTTATCTTCTTTTCTATTAATAGGATTTTAATTTAGTATTTTTTCAGTGCAAGCCGTTAGATATTTTTTTTAATTCATATTATCCATGAAAGATTAATTATGCTATTAAGGCTGTAAGCGATAAAGTTTCCAGTTTCAAACATAATAAATTTAATAACTATATAATACGACGAACAGAACTAATTGCGTCGATTAATAAGATTTAATATTCTCAATGTATTATGAAAGCTAAAAAAAAAAAAAAAAAAACCGGCCAACAGATCAGTTGAAATTCATGAGATTATCTATGTCATGCGCAAATGGATTTAAATTAGGTGACATAATTTTATTTTAATAATTAATTACGAAATAAATTATTGATGGTTTGCTTTTTCCTGAGTAAGACTTTGTAGAATTCTTTTGCTCAAAACTGAGCAGAACTCGACAACATTCTCAACTGAGATTTCTTCGTAAATCTTCATATAGGAAAAGGGAAATTTATATTGGACAGGGATTTCGCAGACTAGTTCAATGTATTCGTCAGCGGAGGTCTCGAATTCCAGTCCTGATATTCCATAGATTTTCTTTTCCTAGAAGCCTCTACAGCTAATTCCAGCTTTGATGAGAGTGTGACTGTAACGAAGGAAGCCGGCAGAGCATGGAAAAGGTTCCGGCAGCGCTCGCTCTAGTGGTTACGTCGCCCTTAACATGCCGCCCAGCAAGGATATATATGTTTTTAAGAAAAGTCTATGCACGTTCAAACATAAGCTAAAGCAGCGCTCTGCTCGCGTGCTAATGCTATTGTGTTCAGAGAAGTATATGCATGTTCAAACAAGTTCTACGTTAATTTTTCAATAATAGTGTAAATATTTTTAGCTTTTAGACATAAACAATATAAATACGCTACGTACTGTCACTTTTTAGCGAACGAAAAAAATCGATATGTGAAATTTTCTATTAATTGATATTAACACAATCAATCGCTACCGGACAGGACCTCTGTGGTTTACAGATGGTTCTAGGATGGATTGCGGAACTGGAGCAGGAGTATATGGAATGAGCCCGCAGGTACTCATTGAGAGGCCGTTGGGCAGGTATTCCACTATATTCCAAGCTGAATTTTTTGCCATTAAGATCTGTGCCGAGGAGGACCTGCGTAGAGCCCCAAGGGGCAAGGTCATACGCATTTGCTCGGACAGTCAGGCTGCACTGAAAGCCTTAGAAGCTCACAGAACTACCTCATCCCTGGTGAAGGAATGTCGAGAGGCATTGTCGAGACTCTCCAGGCACAACAAGGTACAGCTGTTGTGGGTGCCTGGACATGCAGGGGTTGAGGTAATGAGACAGCTGATCAACTGGCCAGGAACGGGGCCAACACTCCGTTCATTGGTCCAGAGCCGGTCCTGGGAATAACTGGCGGAGCAATTCGTGCAGCGATTAGAGAGTGGGGTCGCAGTAAGCATGAAGAGCTCTGGAGGAGGAGCCCGGGTGTTATACACAGTAAAAGGATGATGCCAGGACTGTGTAAACGAAGGATCCAGATGACTCTTAGTCTAAGTAGGAGCCAGATTTCTCTGGTGACGGGACTATTAACGGGTCTCATGGTAGGTTCAGGAAACATCTGTACAAGATAGGGCTCATTCGAGCGGAACCCTTATGCAGATTATGTCAGGAAGAGGAGGAAACGGCCTCCCACCGTGTTGTTTGATTGCATTGCAATAATTAAATTGAGGTATGAAACCTTTGTTACGTTGCGACCTGAGGAGATAGTAGCTCAAAATGACCTGGTGGTGAAGGCCCCCAAACTTCTTAAGGAGGGAGGGTTTGTCTACTAGGAACTATCGGGGATGGCACAATAAGCCTCTGTTGGCTGCAGTGCTGTGACATAGCCCACCCGAGGTTGGTAATAATAATAATAAAAATAATAACACATCAATATTTTTCTCACGCTTACAGCCAAAATGTCCGGGTTGTCCGCCCCTAGAGTGGGCGCTGGTTCCGCGCGCCAATGAACACAGATGTTGATGCGCAAGAGAAAAATCTTCATATATACTTCATAATCAATTACATTGGTACTTTATTTAAAACCTTTTAGTTAAAAAAGTACATTGAACCTAGTAGAAAATCCTAAATCACGTCAGTAATTTAGTGTAAACCGATGTTTCGCCTTATAATACAATAAAGTTTCTACAGATTATTAGTTGAAATTCTAAAACCAGCACTCGAATGTCGTAGACTCTATTCAGATCTGATAGAAGTCTAGGTTTCAGAGTCGACCCATTTTTCATCACAAGTTACTAAGCAGCAAAATAATTTCCTTCATGAGAAATCAACAACTTATTCGATTCTCCGACAGCTTTTGTATTTATGCAGCTTGTTTCCTCAATTAACTTGTAGATTACAGAAAAATGTCATATTGGAGTTCTTAACCGTCTGGATAGGATCTGATTCAACAAGAGCTTTCAACTATTCTTCATTTTCTGGTTTTTAAGTCCCACAAGGTTTATTTTCCAGATTGATATCTCCAGAAGAAAATTAGTGAATGAACTACCAATCATTACGAATGTTAGCACTTCCGTCCCGTTTCCGGTGTTCTTGTTATCAGCACGCACTATAGCCGCGGAAATGTTCCAGTTTAAACTTGTAAAGAAAAAATATGCTGATTCATTTGGAATTTTGTTTTTGTTTTTTAAATCTGCAAACAGAATTGCCAGATAGAAAACTAAATAGCAGAAATGAGAGGGGATTTAAAATTCTTTTTCTATTTAGAAAAGACACAGCTAAATAAACATTTACTATGTTGAAATGTTATAACAATTGGGAGATATTGTTATTAAGTAAAACAGGCATTTCAAATGCTACAACCCAATAATAGAATGTTTGAGGGAAGAGATTAGCTAAGTGGTTAGCATGTTCGACTAGCAACTCGGAGATCCCGGGTTCGAGTGCAGTAGTGCTGCCCTTAGATTTTCTCTTCCTAGGAGCCTCTACAGCTCACTGTTCGGTGGTCTGTAGCGAGAGTACACTGTCACTGAGAAGGCTCCGGGCGCCAATGTCTTAGGATGTTGACGCGCCATAAATTAAAAATAAAATAAAAAAGAAGTCTAATATTAGCTACACATTGTTAGATATTTTCACATCAACAGTATATAGTTTTTGCAGAAGAATAAACTTTTTAATGATTAACAGCCCCTCAGTAAAGTAATTAAGGGTTTTTTTTAGCGCTTAGACCTTTTTTTAAACAAAAACTTTCTGACAACTTTTTAAACTTCTCATAGCTATTGGTAAATCAAACTCAACATAATACCTTTTCTACTCCTTGAAAATGCTTAAGATAGATTTAAAAATGTGACTGAATCTATTTTAGGAAAGTGCAGATTATTTGGAAATAGATTAGAAAACTTAAACTTATTTGGAAACAATATTTATTAGACATAATTGTATTAAAGGTTAATTTATATTATCATCTTTTATCAAAAACTAGTAAATAAAAAATCTAGTTTACTGTATTATAAAAAAATATTTTGTACACGAGTTGTTGTCCTAAAACATTTCAAACAATGGAACATATGCTTCATATATGTGTGTGTTACCTTGAACAAGACAATTTGATGCAAACTACAAGCAAAAGGTCACATAATGAACATCCTGCCACGAGAGCCTGTCATGTGTGTCATGCAAGTACCAATATGTATAGAGTTGATTAAAAAAAAAAAAACAATCTGACGTATAAACAACCCCAAGACTTTCTCTCAGTTAAATTACTATGCCTTCAGCACATAGCAGACACTTGAATGTGCTGTTTACTCTTTAGTAGACTCTTTAGCATCCAGCACCTTGAACAAGCTCAAAAAGTTGAGGTCTAAAGTTATAGATTTGCCAGAATTCCAAAGTTAACATTCCAAGTTTTAAGGAAAATCGTTAAAAATTTTTTTTGAGAAAAGCTCCAAAAAATCAACTCAGAAATTTATTCTGTAAAAATCTCATTTTCAATTAATCTATTTTCTTCCTAATGGAATTCTAGCGATCTTTTAATGCATTTTCATGGTAGAATCGTAAATTTATTGGAGTGGTACTTTGAGAAAACTAACATTGGAGCTTCTCCGGAATCTCCTAAAAATCAATTTTCTTTGAAATATGTTATAAAATAAAAATGATTGGCTTTTATGTTTGTAGTTATACGCTCCATTATTACTATTATTTGTCTGTGGGGAGGGAAACCCCACGCTATCCAAAGACTCACTGGGCCCATATAGCTACCCCAAGAAAAACAACAACAAGCCGGGTCTATAACAAAAATCCAGACCCAGAATCTAATCCATCTAAGATTCACCGCAGTCCGCATAATCTTAAGCGGAAATAGCTAATAGCTAATAGGAAGCTCTTCCACAGACATCCTATTCCGACCAAAGGTCCCGAACCTAATTTCCTCAGAACCCAAACAATCAGTCATAAAATGGATGGGTGTTTCCTCCTCTGTCTCACAGACTCTACAAAATGGATCCGATATGAGCCCCATTATGTAGAGATTTCTCCTTAAAACACAATGTCCAGTAAGAGATCCAAACAGGTGCCTGAGAGAGCTCCGTGAAAAACACAGCAACATCTTACTAATGGCCTTGTCCGGACCCCTGATGAGCATTTTGGACTGCCGAAAACCAACTGAGCTCATCCATAAGGATGAATGCTGTGAAGCTGTCCATGTCTAGAAGCTTGACAGACATGTGCCAGAAGACATGCCAACAGCAGGCTTGGGACCAATGAAAGGATGAGAGGCGCCTAATTTGGCAAACCTCCTCATTCCCGAAAATTCCCATGTGACCTGGCACCCAGACTAGAAGCACATCCTTCAGAGAAGAAAGCTCTTCCAGTCTTTTAACCCATTCTTCACTAACCTGGAAGTGAAGACACATGAACTCAGCGCCTTCAGCCTGGCTGTCCGAGCTAATACGCTCCAAGTAGCAGCATCATAAAATTCTGAGTATATTGCTTTTCATTTTCCTTGAATGGATCAACATAAACTATTCTAATGAAATAAAATTTTCCAGGTTTTATTCAAACATTGCGATTCAAGATTAGATCCAGTTTTACTGATCTATTTTCCAAGACTAACAAACCGAAACTGAGAAAATAATATTTAGCCGTATGAGCGAGCATATACTAGAAATTTGTGAACGTATGTACTGTTATATATACTGGAAATTTAAACAAGAGGCACTGTCAATTATTTGTATTATGGGTTTAACTCTATATGTAGTGTGTTTATGTGAATTCTGTTCTTTATTATACTGGGGTGACTAGTCTAAGGTAAAATTGAAAGGGTGTATAGATGACGATAAACCACCGATCCAGTCTGCAAGGGGTATCTGTTCCATGCAGCTACTTCAGTGCTACAAGCATGTTTTATTTGGGGAAAATTATTGGAGCATATAATTTTCTTCATAAATTTATTAATTTATGTGGTTTGTATTTACACCAAACAATCTTATTATGGGGGCTGGAAATAACAATTATTTAAACATTTCACTGTTGGCTTGTAAATGCCTTCAGTTCTCAAAATATTGGCGGTTGAAATCAGTCCTATATTTACAAATGTTAATTTACAATAGTATTATTAATAATCTTTCTTTACTATTCCTTTACTAAGGTTGTAAAGATTTTGAATGCTGCAATATTTTGATTAAATTACACTAATTTTCTTAACTTAGGTTCCGAAGAGAGGGATCTAAAGCAGAGAAAGAGAGAGACACAAAATTGAGAGTCTCACTTGCTACTTAAGCCAGACTAGAGTGTGAGACCTCTTTATTTAAAGCAGCACAAGCCCTATAGTGGACAGTCTTTCAACAGTTTATACAGCATTTACAACGCGTAAGCAACCAACTACTATCTTTCTCTTTACTCACTCTAAATCCTTCGCTACCAATTTCTACATTCGTCCTGCAGTTTGTGATACTTTCTATTTATACAATGTTCAGCATTATTTCCAGTTTATTTCTTCTTATAAACCGAATTCTATGCTTCACATACTCATTGTATCTTATACAGTGGGGAGTAGCGACCCCACGGGTTACAACATTTCAGTGCTCCATTCACTACATCAGAACAATACGCAATACACTTATACTACACTCTACACTTTACAGACAAGAAAAAACATAGTACACAAACTAGGGTCTCCGTCCCTAGTTAATTGGTGAAAGCCAAGGAAGAAGGAAGGGATTAGGTTAGTGGTAGCGCGCTGGACTAAGTTGCGAAGGTCCCGGGTTCGAATCCAGCATGCTGCCCTTAGATTTTTTTCTTCCTAGGAGCCTCTACAATTCACTATCCGGTGATGGGTAGGTTGTCTGTAGCTAGAGAACGCTGCTTGGAGGCCGGTTGTGCGGTGGAGAAGGCTCCAAGGGGCACAATTGATCTTTCAGGTCGCAGTGCAATAATCCCCTACCACAATCTACTACCACCGATCCAAGGAAAAAAGCTTTCTCAGTCAGGTAGTAACAAACTTCCTGTCAGGTGGAAATAATGAAAGAGAGAGTGAATACATCATGTCGACAAACCACATGATCATCCCAAGGAAATAGGATGCTAGCCAAAAATCAATGAACTACCTAGTCGGCCAAACAGAAACAGGCCTCATGTTTCCACCTCGCTCAAGGAAGAAGGCTAGTTTGACAGATAGTGACAAATTGCCACTGTCGAATGGAAAGGACCAAAGGTGGAGTGGATACATGGCCTCAAACCACCCGATCCCACCCGTAGTGACCGCGGATAGAAAAAAAAGTGGATAAAAAGAAAATTTAAATTAGAACAATGGCTTTGAGAGGCTGGGCAAACGTTCAGGGAAAGTGAGACAGCAAATACATCCGCTTCTAATCATCTGTTTATATATAGAAAAAGTGGAGGACCCCATCAGCCGGAAAGTAAAAAGTAGGGGATATCTGTGTAGCAAAGTTATTGGTTCCTTTTTTGTTCAATCACTTAATGACGCACATAAAACACGCAATTTTCATACTGCAACTTTACCTCTAGTTTTTAAAATTGTGCTATAATTTGACAGTCCGAATCAGCAATGCTATAGACCCAGAAGCCCCTTAACCTAAGCATTGAAATCGCTTGATTATTAATGAAATCAGTAGGTAAAGCAAGACGACTTGCCGGACGATTTGACAACGGTCGAATAACCTTGATGCGTGACTCTAAAAATTGCGGTTTTCCTACAGTGTTTGGCAACATTGGCGGCTAATCTGATCCTGACAAATAGAAATAGCTGGCTCACAAGAAACAAATGCTTCTGCAACCTAATCTTCTCATTAGGACAAATCTTCTCATTCTTATTTAAATTGTCACAAACTAAATTACCAATCACACGCCGTGGAAGTCTCTGCCCGGTTTAATAATGTAAAAATAAATAAAATGTTTTTTTGGAAATTCATCCAAAAAGATGTGGAGGTGGAAGTAAAGTGGTGGAAGAACTAGGATGAAAATATGAACTGTTATAATTGAGCACTTAAGTTGATGAAGTTTACTATGAAGAGAACCATCCAGCAAGAAGAATCATTTAGCCGGAAATCAGTGATCCAAAGTGACTTTCTTTGACTTGGCCACATTCCTTTACAATAATAACACTTGATTAAATGTTTTAGTTTAAGGGAAAGCAAAATAATAATATTGAAAATTCATTAATCATTATCTAATAAGTTAAGAAAAGAAGTAATAGGAAGGGCGAAATGGAAATACTTAATAATGATGAATAATAAATGAATGTTTTCTAGTTCTAGTTAATACAAGATCAAAGTCTCATTTATATAAAAGAGGCCGCACCCCTCCACTACTTCTTTGCCGCCCCTTCACGCCCTCCCTTTTTTATTCTTCCCTTTTTATTTTCATTTTTTTTTTACTTTTTTTTTTTTTTTTGTTGTATATGAAAAATATTCATTTCCCCCACTTTCATTTTAGTATGAACTAAGTTGTAAAGATATGGGTATGAGTGAATGGTAGAACAAGAAGGGTGTATAATGTGTTGCTATAGTAACCAAATGACGTATCGATCGAGCACATGTGTGTCTATCTCGCTTGCACACACGTGCCATACTATCTAACGTTCTCTTTCTATACGCCTTTCTCTGTACACAGACACACAAACACACTCCTCAAGGTGGTGGCCGTTGTGTGCCTCTTCTTGCAGGCTCCGCCTTTTCTCTTCACACACACACACACACACACACACACACTCTGTCTCGCTTGCTCTCATCACCACATTACACTTTATTCCTTTTCTAACCACCAAACTGTGATCATCCTCTATGTATTGCTTATAACATTTCTTCACATCACTCTCTTCTCTTTTCCACATATACTATATATATTTTTATTGTTTTTATATCTAGATATACATAATGTTACACTACCTTTTGTGTGTCCTTGCCCTTGGCCCTAGTTTGTAAGGTTTTAGTTTTCTGATTCTTTTTCCTAAAGAGAAAAGGGATTCATCTTACATATAAAGGCCACCTAAAGAAATTCTAGGAACGTTTGAAGGGTTGTTGACCTTTCCAATAACTGATTTTTTTTAGCTTAACACTTAACTCTTAACGTCATACCCTCAATTTAAAATCTGGACCGCAATTAAACATACATAATAACTAATTAAAAAATAATATTTCTTATTTTCCATAACATTAATTTGAATTTATTTATTTTATTTAATTGGTTATAAGTTTATTCGAATTGTACCAATGAGATGCTCGTACAAATATACAAGTGTAATAACTTTACAAAATAAAATAAAAATTACAACCTTTTTATAAAATTTGTTTATAATATAGTAATATGTATAATATACAGTACGAAAATCGCTCACTAAATATGTTTCTTTATAGTATATACAAAATTATATTTTCAAATAACATTATACGTCTTTTACAGTTAATAAAAAGCATTCTAAAGGGAGGGGTTTAGCTCAGTGGTTAGCGCGCTGGACTTCCCTAACACGGAGGTCTCATATTATCTTATCCTTTAGTTTTTTTCTCTTCTTAGGAAAAACTCACAGCTTACTGCATGACTCTACAGCTGACTTCTAAGACCCTATAGCTCACTGCGTGCATTGCAACACTGGGAAGTGTTTGCCTGCCGTTAGAGAACACTACACGGTGACCGGCATAGCATTGAGAAGGTTCTCAGCAGTGCGATCCCCGAAGAGATTTACACGCGATGCCCACTAAGGAGATACGAAATGCGATTTAACATAATACAATAAATCGAACGATGTGATTTTTTTATCTATACAACATTTCTTGTTCCCCTCAGCGCGATACGATAAGAAAAGCGGCATGAAGGTGACACGTTTTTGGGGTAATTTCGAATCATGAGCTCGTCCGAAGAGAATGTTGTTGCAATATACTGGTGGTTGCAGTAAAACGAACGAACTAGAAAGAAGAGAAAGTACTGGGTGCACCCGCATAATGTGAGGAACATAAAACATAATTCGGCGGTTGTTTCTCGTGAACTGGCTCAACACGCAGAAAAATTTAAAGAAATATAATTCCATAAGCATAGGATTGTTTTCAACTAATTTTACGAAAGAAATCGTGGCAGGCGCTTCCTGCGAGACAGCCATGAGATACTATCACGAGATATCGAGCAATACTAATCGCCTCTGAAACCAGCGTGTTGCTCTTACCAATACGATACCGATAGATGTCGGCCACAGAATCGCTATCGTACAAGTATGCACTATTTTTGTCGCTTCAACTCGATCTTCACGCTTGTCACACATGTTCATGTCCCGTTCATATCGTTTCATATATCGTATCACTTGTTGCATCGTATATCGTATCTCCTTAGTGTGCACCGCGCCCAAATTCTATTCGACTATATTTTTATTTATTGCATTAGAAAATTTACACTCTCTATGCTCATGAAGTAGGAGGTCATCACAAATTTAACACTAATTTTTATTATAAAGAAGAAAAATAAATAAATCAAATAAAGACCTTAAAAAAAAAAAATGAAAAATGGCTTCTTCGTTAATCATCAACAAAAAATAAGTTAATAATCATTTCTATATTTACAATCCTATATCTTATATCTACTTATCTTATAAAGTAAAATAATAAACAAAAATAACTATTTCATTCGTAGATTAAATAAATAGAAATATCCCATAGCTACAATAACAAAATTAATTAAATGAATTTCCAAAGATAAGTAGATTAAAATTTTAAATAAGCTATATAACTACACTCAATAAAATTTCTTATATTCATTAATTTCTTTTAATGAATTTCTAATACGCTAATTTCTTTCAAATCAACTTTTTGGAAATAATTTTTAAAAAAAGTCTCGGCAGTAATATAGTTGAAGCACCTTTGTTAATAAAGAAAGATGGAGAAAACAAATTGATTAAAATTCTTAGCCGGTATCTTGAGCAGCTTAAGCGCGAGCAGTTAGCGTTAAGTTGCACAATCAAAGTATCAATTGTTGTACGAAGAATAATTAATCCCGGATTCCTCATCTCTATATTACGGATAACAATAGTTTCGATTTAATCATATTTTTTTCTCCTTCAATAATTTATTTGCAACTGTGCAATAGATACAATAATGTAATAGGAGTCGAAGAGAGGGATCGAAAGCAGAGAGAGAGAGAGAGAGAGACAGTCTCACTCACTAGTTTAGGCCTGACAATAGTGGGAGAAACTGTTTAAATAGAGCTGAGTCAGCCATGGGAGGGAGTCTACCGACAGTCTTGTAGCACAGTTCATATAGCAGTCACAATACGTCATCAACCTTTCTCATTACCTCTCACTTCCATTTTATACATATATTTTAGTGTAAAGTCCAGGTAGTTTGTGCTACTTTTCGATTATACAGTGTTCAACCATGCTTCTAGATTATCTATCTATACAACCCATTTTCTCTCCTTCTGAAACCCATTATATAAGCAAATGTGGTGGATGTCTTTTTAATATGACATATGAAGAAAATACCCAGTGGTATTATTACTTCATGTAGATTTAATTAACATAATTTTTTTTTTTTTAAAAAAAGGAGAACTTTTAGATCTTATCCACAAACTGTGGATTAAAAGTGAAGTTAACAAAAATTTGGCACGAATATAACATAACCCCTTACAGCTGAATGAAACTAAAAATTCTTACATCAAAATTTCATATTTTTTATTGTTTTATCCTAGATTGCTCTTGTAATGTTATTAGTGATGTTTGTAGTTTGTAGTTGGTTGTGGCGTGGGCGTTTTAGCGAAAAGGGCTTGTATGTTTGCTTGAGATAGAATGTAAGAATATAATCAAGAAAGCACCACTGATTATAAAATAAATATATTTTCTAACTGAATTTAAATA
This sequence comes from Triatoma infestans, assembly GCA_011037195.1. NCBI lineage: Eukaryota > Metazoa > Arthropoda > Insecta > Hemiptera > Reduviidae > Triatoma > Triatoma infestans. The sequence continues at coordinate 207,017 of JAAEAF010001064.1, read as the reverse complement.
GCTTTATAATATCACAGCGATTAAGTATAAATCAATTAATTAATCTAGATTAAATGCCAAACTCTTATGTTTTAACTTATATCTGGCACTGATACTAGAGAGCAATTCCTGAAGTGTTCTGGCTTTGGAAGCAGAATACGACTGTATTGATTGAAGGCTGAATTTTGACTGTCTTTTTTGAACTAATGTTAGACTCTCTTCTTTGGAATTCTCTTATACAAAAGAGTTACCCTAACGGGATTTTGTGCCTTTGTTTAATGATCCGAATTTACAGCACCTGACAGTAAAATACACTCTTTTTGAAGTTAAATTCACAGCACTAAGATAATTATAAAATATTAACAAAAATACAATTTTGGATACTATAAAATATTCTTAACTCTAAACTATTATTTTTCGATTTCGTTCTTCCACTACACTCTCCAGATATATGAAGTAAACAAAAACCATGGACATAAAAACTATCCTATTGATAAGAGCGGAAAAAGAGTCTCCGATTCAAAGAGTTGCTTTACATTCAAGGAGACACAAAAGATTAGGCAGTTCAGTATCAAATGGTTAGACTGATAGAAACTACGCCGTGTTCTGTCATTAAACTTAACTAGCTGCCCCCATGCAACGAATTTGCTCTTTCTTGAAGTTATCGGATTCGCATAAATTTGTAACATAAGTAACACATCAGCGATTAATTTAAATTAGTTTTTTTGTCAGTTCCACCATTCTTTCTTGAAGAGATGCCACTACTGTTAGGAAATATATATTAAAGCGGATATTAAACCATAATCTATAATTTTAAACAATGATTTTGTTAACACTCGCATTGACTCGCTCAAGCCAGTTGTAAATTTTCTTTAAATTTACGAGTCAAAATTCTTTATGAATGAAGAAGACATGATGAAGTATTACTAGCCACTTATTCTCGTAAGTATTTGGAAATGGTATAATAATCATAATGTTTAATATTATTGTAATGACATAGCAATGTCAAGCGGTTCCAGCCAGCCGCTACCTTCACAAAATATAACAAAAAGAAAGAATAATTTATAACTAGTGGGCTCAGCCGGCCGCTGCCTTTTTCAATACAAGAGTATCAAAGACAAGCACCGATAAAAATCCTTTTTTATTGAACAGAAGCCACCTGGCCGATTCAAGGCTACCGGTTTTTGAAAATCACCGATGGGCGACCAAATCTGGCCACTGACCTAAATCACTGGTCACCGACCAAGGTCGCACGCTACGAGAGATGTCTTAGGGTGAGAATTACTTACACACCTGACAGTGTGTGAGTAATACTAATATAAACTTCGCCCCACTGGAGGAGGGGATCATTCATCATTCATCGATCATTATTAGTACACCAGTAACATCAGTATATCAGTATTATCATTACATCAGCAGTTATACTTGAGTTCAGAGCGCGTCCCTATATAAGGTTAAACTTATAATTATTTCATAGTTGTGCATATTAATTATTTATTTCAATCATTTAAATTATTTGTTATTTAACTCTTAAAATTATTTATTTATTTTTATCAATTCATATTAATTGTAGTTACCATCTCGCTCATTCAAATTATTGTAAAAATATAATCTATTTTTGTAATATCAGTGTTTAGACATCTAACTTCATACCTCAGGAATCACGACAATTGATTCCACTACATTATCAAAAATATATCGGTAATAAATGAATAAAATGTGGATTACAAAAAAAAATCACAAACTGATTACAGACACGGTAGTAAAGGAATTACTTTGATTATCGCGATACTCGTTTACGAAGTAAAATAATTGTTACTAATCCAGAGAGCTCTCAGGTTGCCAAAAATTGGCAAAAATACAGAATCTGATGAATCTCAGTTGATTTAAAATTTTGTACCCAATCTAAAAATGAAATCAAAGGAATCTGATCTTGATATTTTATCTTGAGTGAACCCTGAGAACAATAATATTGATTTGATCTTAAAGTGAAAATTAATGTCAAGCTTACTTAAGTTCTATCCACCACAAATAAATTAGAAATGAGATATTTAAATTATTTTTTTATTTATTTTTTTATTGTAATGGAATCCGATTCATCAAAGATTAATAGGATCCGAAGAGCGGAGAAATACAAAAATGAACCAAAAAGTTAGTTACTCCTCATCTAGGTCAGGCTAGGAAGGGACAGTTCGATTCATTTAAATAGAGAACAGCAGAACAGTTTTTACATAGTTTATGACCAGTTAACAACCAGTCAGCAACGTTCTACTAAGTACCTTCTCATCACTCAGGCAGTCTGTCTCTCTCTCTCTCTTCTCTCTCTTATCTCTTATATAATATATACTATATATAATATATATATAATATATCGCTACCTTAACATCTTTGTGAACGTCCTTTGTAATTTGTGTTGGGTTTTCTTCTATTTACCCAGTGTTCCAGCTTTATAATTCTCATTTATCTCTAATCTTTTTCAATTATTTCTCTAATAAATCGCCTGAAAGGCCTTAAATTTTTCCTCAAAATCTAGAAAAACTGTAAAATAGTATTTCTGATGGAGTAACCATGTATTTTAATATTTTTCCGGGAAATTAGTTCAAATAAAAATGATAGGTTTTACAAATATTTCGTTATTATCCCCACTTCAAAGAAAATCGAAGTAAACCGCTTCGAGAAAATATCGAGAAATTAAAGAATCACTCTCTCTAGCCCATTCTCTCTTCATATCCATCATATTATAAATTAAAAATATTTATTGCTTTATAATATTAATAATTGTTAATGTTCAGTTTTATAATCAAACTAGTTTATTAAAATTGTTGGTTGGTAGAAATTAAAAACATATTAGGAGATCATTTGCGAGGAGACCCCTGAAATTTCGTCTGCCCAGGGGTCTCCATTGAGTTTAATCCGACGTCACTAGGTCCCTCCCTCCTTCACCATACTTTTCCTTGCCACATGAGACGGATATTAAAAGTAATCAAATACGCTATCTGGTTTTAACAAAAATAAATAAATAAAATAAAATTTGAAACTATAAAGCAAACCTTTGATCGAGTATGGCATGCCGGGCTGCTCTGGAAGGTCAAGGGTGTCCTTCCTTTCACTTATTACCTAATCATCAAATCCTACCTGTCCGACCGCCACTTTGAAGTGTCGGTAGGTTCTTCCCTATCTCCCTTGCAACCTGTCAAAGCTGGTGTTCCGCAAGGCAGCATCCTAGGACCTTTATTATTTACAGTATACACTGCAGACATCCCAATCCACCCGGATACAGTTATTTCTTCCTTCGCAGCGACAATGCCAACATTTCTACCCATACTAACCCAGTAATATCTCATAGACAGGTACAGAAACATCTATCATCTCTTGAAACATGATTCAAAACTTGGAGAGTCAAATTAAATGGAAACAAATATCAACATGCCACTTTACCTCTCTTCCAATATACTAGAACAGCATCTTTTATTCTTATCTGCTGCTGATGTTGTCCGCTATTTTGGGCTTTACATTGACAAACGACTTACATGGAACCCACACAGACGGCTCAAAGAAAAGAACATACGTTCAGACTACTCAAAAGACTTCTGGACACTTGATGGAAACTCACACTACAAAACAAAAGACACATCCATATAGCCATCTTAAAACCTGTTTGGGCATACGGAATCGAACTGTGGGGTTCAACTAAGCATTCTAATCTTCAACGTATCCAGTCCCTGCAATCGAAAATCCTTAGAACCATTGTCAACGCTCCCTAATATGTCTCTAACAAAACAATCCACACAGACATAGACTTTCCCTTCCTATAAGAAGTTAACAAAACACGATACAATAAATTCCATATGTCCTTATCCTCTCATCACAACCTCTTGTCCGTCGTCTTTCGTCCCGAACCCTACCTGACCAATCCCTTCCGATGCCTGAGACTTCAATGGCCACGGCATTTGCTCCACAGTAGATAACCAACAACAACGACACAGAAGATAATGAAAATTAACAATATTTATTAGGAGTGTCACCACTGTAATTTCTCCTCTCTTTTTTTTTATAATTGCTCACATATATTTACTTATTATTTAGTATATTTACTGTCGCAAATAACAATAAAAAATTAACAAAAAAATTGAAACAAAAGATTTTTTTTTAATTACAATTAATACAATTTATTATCGTTGATGAAATTTTCTTTTCAATTAAAATTTATATTAAATGTTTAATTGCTGGTAATGTGGTGATACTATAAGTTACAATGGAATGACTCTGTTTAGTGAAAAGCAAATTGTCGCAGAGTCCCTCAAATTCTTCAATTTTTGAGGGGGGAAAAAATATTTCCAAATAAATTGATATTACGTAAAATACCAAGTTCAAAAAAAAAAATCTGGTGTGAAACACTCACACAACTTTCTCTTACTCCAGTTCTCAAAATGATAATTGACAAATTTTATAGTTTGTGTACCAAATTTAATGAAATTCGTCGAAAACTGCAAAAACTGTTCAGTAAAAGCGCACTTCCGGTTTACTAATTTTCTTGAAACTTGGAATTTCAGCCATCCCCATTTATTTCTAACTATTAGTTTGGAATGACTAGATAGAATTGTATAATC
>JAAEAF010001064.1:0-201166 GCA_011037195.1 Triatoma infestans | reverse complement strand
TTTTGCGATTTTCTCAAAAATGACTCCGACAATTTTCTTTAAACTAGATATATCAACTATATATACAAAGAGGTATAACTTTTATTTGAAACTTTTCTCCGGGAAAATTCATTTAAGGGCACTTTTGGGGGAGGAGTCGGGTTAGGTTTTCATCTAAATTGCTATTTCAGTTTATTAGACAATTCTGCCTTCTTAATAATGTTAATTAGAATTATAAATGTTGTTGATTTCCGAGTTTGAAAAAATTTGGATAACCGGAAGTGCGTTTATTTTAACACTTTACTAAATGATTTCTTTACTTTTTCGTGATTTTTCTCAAAAATCGCTCCAACGATTTTCTTGAAACTCTGCATATATAAACTAAACATGCAAATGTTATATTTAAAACATTTCTCTGGGAAAAATTCATTTAAGGGCACTTTTAAGGGAGGGGGTGGAGTTACAGCTTCCTCTAAATTGCTATCATGTGTGTGTTCCCCGTGATGATTGTACAATTCTATCTTCCAAACCAAAATTAATTAGAATTAAATAGATTGCCAAAATACCGAGTTTTAAGAAATTTAGTAAACCGGAAATGCGCTTTTACTGAACAGTTTTTTTTTTATTTTCGACGAATTTCGTCAAATTTGGTGCACAAACTATAACGTTTACCAATTATAATTTTGGGAACAGGAGTAAGAGAAAGTTGTATGAGTGTTTCACACCAGATTTTTCTTTATATTCAAGGGAACTCCAATACTCTTGTAGTGGAAGAACGAAATGGAAAAATAATAGTTTTGGAAAATAGTTTTGTGAAAATTAGATAGTTCAAATAGTGTATTCAGTGATGGGGATAGAGCCAGGTATACTACAATCTAGGTCAATGCAAACCAAGAGACAAAGGCGCAAGAATCCTTCAAATTAATACAATGCCACTTGGCCAACTGTTTTGTAAGAGAAGGCATTCTTTTGGACAGTCGGCATTCTGCTTTCAAAGCTAGAACACTTGCTTCAGGAATCGCTCTCTTAAACTCATGCCAGTGATAGAGATTTGCCTTTATTCTACATCATTTATTAAGATAGTTTTTTTTTGTAGACACCAAGGAGAACACATCAGAACTGTGCCAGTTTAAGTTATAACATAAGAGTTTATTCCAATTAATTTCAGTATACATATAACCATATTATTGTGATATTTTAAATTAACTTAATTTCACTTAGAGAATATATCTATTTTAAAAACAGTGTGATCTCTTGATTATTTCTAATACTTCACTCCTCTTAAACATTTATACTTACGAGCCCTTTTACTAAACCTCTCACACCACAAGCTACCATAATACTACAACTCAACACAACCAATAACATTTCACTCCCTTTACTTTTAAACTGAATTTCAAACAATTTATCATATTCGTAATATTTCCTCTTACAATTGTAAGAGAGAGAGAGAGTAAAAAGTTATTACTTAAACGAAAAGAATTTAAAGAAGTAATAAATTTATGAGAGATAAAACAAAACAAAAAAACGAAAAAATAAAAGAAAGTACAAAAGAAAATGGAAAAGATATGGATGGATGAGGTAAAATAAAACTAAAAAAAAAAAAAAAATATAATATAAAATAAAATCCAGGATTTTTGCAAATGCAATTCCACCGTTATACATAGCATTATAACTTCAAAGGCATTATTCTTGTTCCATAGTATTTCTTATTCTTCCAACATTCCCTCGGGCTTCACCCCTTCAGTTTTTCTTATTTCATTTTTTTTTTTTTCAAGTTGGCGAATAATATATAAAAAAAAAAAAAATGTGAAAAAATGTAAAATTACAAGAGAAGTTATGGAGAAAAGAAGAAGAGAAAATATTTTAATAATTTTTTTTTGTTATGCTAGTAATAGAATTTGGTTTATTATGTTTTCATGATCATAAATGAAATGTATAATTGTGAAAGACATTAATAGTGATTTTACTGTAATGACATTGTTTAATAATATAAAAGAAAACCGGATATAAAATACTAACTTTCGGTAAAATATTGATAAGCACGGGTAGTTACGTTCTTTGACTAGATATGGATTGCTGTGCTCAAGTGTGATATCGTATCGGGTTCGATTCGCAGATCTTAGCATTGCATTTTTTATAGTGTATAATGTAATGTACGTTTATGATGTGTTGATTGAATTATTATTTATTAATTATTTAGATTTCTTTATTTATATATTAATATATATTAACAGCGAGTCTCTGGCTGATTTATATACCAAGTTTTTATGATGCATACAAAACAAATAGTATTATATACAAATTTTCTTGAATACTGAATATGAAGTGTAACAGCAACCATAGAGAGTAAAGAGAAGAGAAACGAACCCAACCACTCTCTCGGACTGGAGTGGGAGACACATATATGTAGAGCGACGGACAGTCCAGAGATATACAGTTCAATACAGTTCGACACAGTTCATAATACTGAATTCATACAGCCAATCACTACGTGTCATTACCCATTCTCTACTCTATCATACAGTATCATTACAAGTGTAAAGTCCAGGCAGATAGTGTCACTCATTATTATTATTATTATACATAGTTAACCAATGTTAACCCTGTCTTCTTATTTCATTAGCCAGACAAATTCTCTCCACCTAACTCATCCTTTATATGAAGCTACTTATATTTATATGACATTGACAAAACCAATCAGTATCCAAAAAGGTAAACTCAAATTTAAAGTATTTAAAATGAAAATATTAAAAATAAAAATAAAACAAAAATTGATTTACAAATCGTTGGCAAAGCTACTACTGAATCTTAAGCAAGAACAGAAAAAAATTAAACACATTATTTATCAGAGAAATTTTCCTCGTGATAGACTGCTTCTTTTTGTGGCCATCGACAGGTTTCGGGCATTCGCCGATCATCAGAATGCTTTTTATCAGTGTAATAACATAGACTTGCACCGTGCAAATTTATGCTTTGTGTATGTATATATTTTAAGAGTTTATCACTAAATTTACTCTATGCAAATCTATGTTATCACACTGTTTTGACAAAAAAGCATCCTGATGATGGGCGAACGTCCGAAACCGGTCGATGACCACAAAAAGAAGCAGACTATCATGGAAAATAGTCAGTATGTCGTCCTTCAGTTTCAATAATCATTTATTATAATCATTTAAAGATTGCATACTCTGGTAGCCAAGCGAACAAAGAACGTTATGTAAGAGCTTGAATCAATTATTGCTTTTAAAGTTTTCAAAACCTCCTTTAATCATATGTTCAAAAATATGATTGTAGCATATTTGAAGGAGTTCCTCAGAAGATATACGTAATTGTTTGCATCACTATACTAATGACCTTTTTAGTGCTGTGATGAAAATATATGTTGATTGAATTAAAGATATGTAATAATTGCAATACTGTTTACAATTTAAATTTGCACGTTTTATTTAGTAAAGTGGACTGTTTTACATAGAGAAGAGACAGAACGAGTAGAGGGTAGTTGGGCCGAAGATAACTTCTTTCATTCTCTAAACTGGTAAGCTTGCAAGAGATTGTTGTAATAAGACTATTGCGTTAAGATGTCTTGATGACAGTTCGTAGCTGAGTGGTCATATTTAAGTTTTTATACATTTCTAAAAGCTCATGAAGACTACTTTATGACTTTGACTGTCTTAGTCTCCGAATTGAGCCCATAAGAGGTTATGTCGTGCTAGTACATTAAACTAGTAACCATGTCATATCGCTTACGGATGTTGATGCGCGCAGTACACAGTATCAGTACCGCTGTTTCTATACAAGAAATAAGAAGCACTCTGTAGAAGCAATAGTAAAGTATACTACTTCCATCAATGTTATCTGAAATGTTTTTGGTGTGGATGTGTTGTATGTTTGTAGTAGTAGTTTCTGTAGCACGAGCGGTTTTGTAAAGGGCTTGTGAGTATATATGTTTAAGAGAGAAGTATTAGAAAATAGATATATTCTCTAAATGAATTTAAGTACTTTACAGTATCACAACTATATCTTAATAAATCAGTTGTTTATCTAGAATAAATGCTAAACTCTATAACTGGCACTGATTCTTGAAGTGTTCTGGTTGAATGTCTAAAACAGACTCTCTTGTTTGAAAGCCAAATGCAGACTGTCTAAAGAATGCCTTCTAATTGTTCGTTCAAATCTTTCCCTGTGAGAAGAAGGGGTAGACAATGCTTTCAAGTTCATGAACTCTAAAAGACAATAGTGGTCTTCTACCTGAATAGTCCCTTTTGCCAGCGAATGTTACATTTTCTTCATAATTTGATAATTTCAAATTAAATATATTTTTATATTTCTGGCATCTATCACATCTCCCTCTAAATTTTTCATTTTCGACAGATTTGTATCCATGTGGGGATGTTATCTGATGATTTTTTTTTTCAATTTTGATCAGTTGCATGGAACATTTAGTTTCATTGAGTCACACTTTTGACTGTTTGATTGTTGTAGAATAGATGTTGAATTTATGTCGATTAATTCGAATAATTGAGAATTGGTAATTCGAATAATTGTTGATTTTGTTGAAATGGTGACTACTTTAATTTTCTTGATATTAACTAGAGTATAATTTAATCGAATAGCTTTAAGAGAATGGGCATCTCTTGCCGTTTTTCTTTGCAAAAAATCTTTTGGTTAGTAATACCTTTAAAGTTGATTTGTTTTATACAAGTGTAAAAATCAATTAATTATATGAATATAATATAAAAGTGTTTGTTGACTGTTGATGAATTATGTTATAAAGAAATTTGGTGAGGATCGGTCAAGAAAGAAACATTCAATTAGGCCAACGTTTCAAAAGAGTTTCCTGTCCTTATCAAGGTATTAATCTAAAAAAACAATACAATGAGGAACCACAATGCATTAATAATATTGTAAAATGCAGAATAATAATAACAACAACAAAATTAAATAAAAATAATATTGAAGTTACATAGATAGTCGTGAAGATGTGGAGAAAGAATTTTTAAAGTACACATTTGTTACATCACACAAACTTGAAAAAAGAAAATTAAAAGTTACTAATTTCTTGTCTTAAATCATCTATAGAAATGAAATTTGGGTTGAATGGGCGAAGAAGTGAAAGGGATTTGAAGAAATTTTTAAGGGTGGGTTAGGTGAAATGGGGAATTCTAGATCATGTTTTGAAAAACTACACAATACGTAAAAAACAGAATGTACCAATATGAATGCGATTGCAGAAATAAAGATGGCAAAGACAACATTTCTGCACTGATGAACAATTTAAGGAAAAAAAATTATGTATTTGATTTTTCTAAAGCTTAGTCCACACTTGGATAGAAAGGCGAGCGATTGTCTGTAGATATGTATGGGGACTGTCTATAGACATGTATCCAGACAATGTATATAGGCAGTCTAGAGACTTTGTCGCGTGTATACACTTGAATGTCTTGTTCATCATTATTAGTTGCTAAATGTGACTGGCCTTGTTGGGATCGCTGCTTGCACAGTTATAATAATTGGATAGCGAAAAAAAGCGGAAGAGGAGACGTTGCAGTAGGCGTGAAATTTTTGCGGAGAGACCTCTTTCCGGTTGCATACAAGTTAAATTAGAGATATTTTTAAAGTACTTACAGTGTCTGCTATGCGTCCTGATTGGCTGCTGCGTTCCTCATCAAAGTCGGTGCTTCTGCTAACGCTTGATTCAGACCCTTGCAGTAAAAAAATAGCAAGTGTTTGTATGCGAAGCAAGAAGTCTTGAGAGGAAATGTTCCGCTTTTCTTGGACTGATTAATTTTTTTGTGCTCCCGCCCTGTTTTTAAATTGTGGATTTCTTTTTTCCCACATCCCGTACGGACGCTTCAAATTTTGTGGCTAGCTCTTCGATTGCCTTTTTTCTTGGTATGATTTTTATATCTGGGTTAATCACTTCCCACAAACAAGCTGCCGAGTGAAAATCTTCTATTAACAACAACACTTTTTCTTTAGGCCACATCTTGATAATAAAAACAAAACTAACAAAATGGAAAGAGAAGCGTTCTCCATGCCTTCTCTAGAGAATAAGTGGAGACAATGTCTCGCAAAACGTCCACACTAGCAAATATTGCGCAACATTGTCTAACAATTGTCTCGTGTCTCCCACTTCAAATGGGAGACCAATATTCCAAAAACGAGTCTATAGACACGAATTTGTCTTTAGACAATCGTTCGACTGTATCTAGACGTTGTCTATATACAGAAATCGCTCGACTTTGTATCCAAGTGTGGCCGAATCTTAAAACAAAAATACTAGCAAAAGAAACTAACAGGAAAAAAAGAAATATATTAGAAATGATATATATCAAAAGAAAGAAATTTTCTGTTAATTTTCTTAATGATACCAATAATTTGTTCGTAGTGTATAACGGTTTTTCTCGAAACATAACCTTCTAGAATTCCCTTTCATCTATCCCACCCCTAAAAAAAATTTCTCACATACCTTTCACTTCTTTGCCCATTCAACCCAACTTTCATTTCTTGTAGATGATTTAAGACAAGAAACTAGTAAGTTTTAATTTTCTTTCTTTATGTGTCTGCGAGATAACAAATATGTATGTTTTAAAAATTCTTTCTCCACATCTTCACGACTATCTCTCGTATATATTAAAGCCTTGATCAAGATGGGAAATACTATCGAAACGTTGACATAGTTGAAAGTTTCTTTCTAGATCCGGTCCTCACCAAATTTCTTCATAATATGAACATAATCTACAAATGTCTAAATAAGTAAATATAAATATAACAATACAATTTTGTCAATAGAAAATTTTGTTTTTTTTTGTGAGGTATTTGTGAAATTATTATTTTAACAATTTTTAGTATCTCTTTATTTGAATTTGTTTGTTATCTCTTTATTTTTATTTTTTTAATTTGTTAACCTAAAAAATCGGAAAATCCATCCAGTAAAGTAATATGTTCCGTTGATGGTTTCTGCCCGAAACCTTCATTTCAGATGCGATGTTATTTACCTAGTTGGAATATAAAGTTTGAAGCGGCTTTTCGTTTTTGACATATTCTGTTCACACAGAATATACAAACGCGCACACACACACTCATATAGATATTCGCTAAATTTTTTTTTCAAACTCGGGAGACCTCAAAACATGAATTTCCGGGGAAAACTCAAATTCGAATATTTGACACGTTTGCAATACTTCCTGTTACCCTTATTAGTAGAAGTAAGTGAAAACAGTGAAATTTATAAAATATAAATATAAAAAACATTTGAATGAAGTAATAAAACGAACAAAACATAAGATAATCTACTTATAACAACCTCAAGGGAGCAATTACTTTCTTTGAAAAAATCAAAACAAAAATTAGAATAAAAAAAATAAACAAAATATAATCCCCATTTCCAATATCTCAGAGTTTTCTATCATGAAATTCAAATAGAACTGAGTTATTTAAAGTGAAACGAGATTTCAGCTTTGAAGAAGTGGAAAGTATGGGGGAGCTGATCAAATGTATGATAGGAGTGTTGTTAAAAAAAAAGAAAAAAGTTAAAAACTTTTATATATTTGTGATTACATTTTAGTAAACTTTATACATATCAAAGTTATGAAGAATCTAATTAGATGGCTGGTAAAATATTTGCTTTGCTGTTTTGTCATATTTGCCTTAACCTTCAGCAGGATATATATATCTCTATAAAATTTATTAATCCTAGAAACTATATCGAGAACTTTATTTAGGAAAACATGGTAAAAATATAGATGAAAAACTATTGCGCTATAACCATGCAAATAATCTAAGGGGCTGGTTTTGAACTGGACTCCAAACCGGGACCTGAGTTTCCAACGCGCTACACCTGAGCTAATCCCTGTGTACTAATGTTTGATAGGTTAATTAAAACAGGCCTTGATCTGCTAAGATCAAATGTTAGGAAAAAGATGAAAAACCAATCAATACGATTACAACATCACTAAGGAAACAAGATGATAATGTGAGAATGAAGGACTTCCGGGTACTATATTAGACCAGTACTATATTATGTAAGAATGGCGAAGCAATTTTGGAAAAGGCTTATCAATCAAATAACAAAAACAGTAGAATACCATAAGGTGGGCACCAAGTTCAGAGTGTAATAGGATCCGAAGAGAGGGATCTAAAGCAGAGAGAGAGAGGCACAAAAATTGAGAGTCTCACTCACCTCTTAGACCACACTAGAGTGGGAGACTGTTTAAATACAGCTGAGTTAGCCATATAGGCAAGAGACTTTCAACAGTTTATACAGCAGTTACAACGCGTCAGCAATCAACTACTATCTTTCTCTTTATTCACTCTAAATTTCTCAATACCAATTTCTGCATTCGTGTAAATTCCCGGCAGTTTGTGCTACTTTTCTCATTATACAGTGTTCAACATTATTTCCAGTTTATTTATCTCTAAAAACCCAATTCTCTTCTTCTCATACCCATTATAAGAGCCACATCACCAAACAGCTTGCCAGGGTTACCAGAGAAGCAAGCTCAACCTTTTACTTAGTCTGGGACAAGATATCCTGCGCCAAAGTCAGAGATGCCGACAAACGGTTTTACGGTTAATGTATGAGCACCTCGGACAGCCTCAAGGAATAGCAACCCAGAGGGGTAAATATGAAAAAAATAGGTTTGTATATATTCGGCGAATTCTAATAAGAGAAAGTTATATGCTTCGTACAAGAAATTTACTTTCTCTTACTCCCAGTCAGAGGAAATATTGCGGTCGTGCCAAATTTTCAAAATTGAGTTTTCACCGGAAATATCCGTTTTGAGGTCCCCTGAGTCCAAAAAAAATGTTTTTCGCGAATGGTCTTACATATGTGTGCGTGTGTATCTGAACAAAATGTCTCCAAAACGAAAAGCGGCTTAAACTTGATATCGCAACTAGGTACTGCCACTGCATCTGACCCGAAGTTTCGGGCAAATACAATCAACGAAAGCGCTACAAGCACTGAATGGATTTTTCAGTTTTTTGCGATTTTCTGAAACTTTCTATATTATATTTGAAACATTATCCTGGGGAAATTGATGTTTTGGTGGTTTCTGGGAAATAATAGCGTAAAGCTTTCCTATGAAGTACCAATTCAATACATATGTGGATCTATACATTAATTAACATCTATATATTATTAATGTACTATAGAAGTACATATTGTAGAATTCCAAAATTAAATTTAGAGAAAATCGATTAACCGGAAGTGCGACATTACACATTGAGTAAAGTTTATGAGTTTTTTTGGAATCATCTCGAAAATAACTGTAACGATTTCCTTTAAACATGGAAGCAGATATAACTACCACCTTTACTTGAAATATTTTTCCAAAAAGATTTTATTTTTTATTTTTGAAATTATGGCGTTAAATTTCAAATATATGAGGTTGGTTCAATGATATTGGTTACTTCCCTACCTGATTGATCTGTAGGTTGGTAATTGTCCCTTCCCCCTTTTGGCATAGGTATGTGACCATCGTCCACCTTTGAGGTGCAATCAGCCTCTGCCTCTCCAGGTCGGGGAGCCAGTCTTCCCTTCCCTTTCCACGTTCTATCCTTTTTCCTTTCCCCTTGCCGGGTTGCCGGCAAGTATTCCTAGGTTACTGCACCTCTGTCCTTGAGGCATTGAAGAGGAATCAGTAGATGGCATGAAACCATCGGGTGTGCGACTAGTCACACTATACTCGATATCGAGTATGAAACACTGAGCTACGGGCGCAAGCGCCCGTTTCCAAGCCCAATTGCTTGTAATTGAGGTAGGACTCGTAGTGGTCGTGGTATAACCAATAACTTCAATAACTGAAGTTGAGCGGGAGGAGAACCGCGATATAAATTAAACCCCGTGCCAGCCCGTAGCTGGAAGTGCACTTGCTAGATGTGCGCGGTTTACCAGAGCCTGCTAGAGTGTCTTCCCTAGCTTCTGGGAATAGAGTGTGACTGCATTTGCGGGATCACTTCACGCGCTGGTTACCCTTAAATTGGTCAAGCGGAGGAGTGCCCGGGCGGGCATCTCTGCCATGGGAAGGCCTTGCACTACAGCCTCCCTATGGTGATGACATCCTTCTCTTGTAAAACGACCCTGTGCTTGCACTGGGGGACTGGTATACCCATATAGGGTAGGAACGGTTCTAAAAGCCCTAGTTCCGTACGGGAATAGAAACGAGGGAAGAAATGTCCCTTCCCGCTTGGGTACGGAATACCCGCTTCATCTGAATGCATGGTAAGTCCAACCCTTTGTCAGGAGGATGTTTGTAAAACCGTAGCTGGGGGTTAGGCCGGGCCTGCGACCATTCTAGGCCTTTAAGCACGAGCTGAGGAAAGGTTTCGTGGTAGTCGAGGTTTCGTAATTATGATGTTGGAGTTCCAGTGCTCTATTTTGTGGGTGGGAGTTGGTAGGTTTGCCTATAGGAATAGTTCCGCCTTCTCCCGTTTCCTCACAACATCATGTCCCTTCCCCATCTCCTCTATATTTAAGTTAGGACAAATGAATAAAGTTTGAACTTGAAGAAATTTTGTCAGTTTATAAGATATAATTGAATTAACAGTATTAAGAGAAAGTCGTGTGAGTGTTTCACATCAGATTTTTTTTTAATTGTTCCAAAAATGTATTATATTAAATGGGGTCTTCAAAAGAAGACTTTAGGACACAAATAAGGCACACTATGCTTCTAGAATTCATTTTAATCAACAGTATAACATTTAAAGTGGGAGGTAGCATTCAATTCGAAACTAGAAAATTTTCGCACCTAACTTGAAAAATCGCCGCGAGCAAGTGTTTGGACTCACTAAATTGTGCAACGAACTTTCAGCTATCCGATCATATTTCCCACAAAATGGTTCTGCAATTAGACTTATAAGTTGTGAATATTACCATAGTTACCAGTGATCCTTCTTGGCTTACCTTCTTGCTTTCTAGGTAATATCTTGTGTGAAACTGAATAGGGTTCCCAAAAATAGCTTAGGAATGTTAATTTTGTATTAAGAATATCGTTGTCCTGCAATACTGTTTTCCCATTAGGGGATGTGCTTACTTGTAAGTCATTACCTAATACAAAATGCTGCAAAAGGATTTAGGACCAGTAAGCAGGCGGCCAGAATATTCCTCCTTTGTCAATCTATAGGCCTTTCTTCGTTTCCTTGAAAACCATCTGCACCATAGGCTGTTATGATTCGCCATGGACTCCTGTTTCTTTCCACATTCAAAATTCACGATTCCCCAGAATCTATCAAAATTAGTTTTTTTTAACAAAATATTTATATCTGTGCAGTTAGCTTTCAAAGTTTAAAGATGGAGCAAATACTGAAAATCTCTTTCATTGAAACGCATTAAACCGATTAAAACCAACAAAATCTTCAAATTTCGATATTCTAGCAATGCTTTTAATTTACCTTAATTTTATATCGTCTATATTTATAATGTAGATGCATAATAGAGCCTCTTCTGAGACTCAACCACGCGGGTATAGAAGGCATTCGAAGGGCTGACGAATTGACTAAAGGCGTGATCCTCATTATCGTCTTGCAGTCTCGAGCTAGCAATAGCTGTCCCCTAGCAATTTTGCGAACAAGGAAGTCAAACAATAGATGAATAGAGAAAACTGGAGAATCACTGGGTAAACAAGAAAAGTGGAGAAGTAATACAAGGTTCTGCATATTTTTTGGAGGGCAACATTTTCAAGGGAATGTATGGAGACGTTGGAGATATATATATATATAATTGTACTAACAGGAGTGAGAGAGAAGGTCGTATACGTGTTTCACTTACTTACTTACTTACTTATTCGAGACCTCTTCTACCACCCGGTGTAGAGGTTTTACATAAGGAGCGCCATCTCTCTCTATCCCTGGCTACTCTCTTGGTCTCAGACCACTCAATCCCCTTCTTTTTTAGAATGCTTTGGAGATTACCCTCCCAAGTAATTCTTCTTCTTCCTTGGGGGTCGTTTTCCGGTCATTCGCGTCTCCATGGCATTTTTGGGTAACCGGATATCCTCCATTCTACTTATCTGAGCTACCCCTCTCAATTAATTGGACTAGGGGTTCGCTTTTGAGCGCGGCCCATATTGTGTGTTGCGTATCCGGTCTCTCCTCGTTTTGCCTTCCAGTTTCCTTAAAAACCTCATTTCTACAGCTTGGAGGCGACTTCGATCCTATTGCTTTAAGGCCCAGAATTCGCTGCCTTATGTAAGAATGGGGACAAAAATCGAGCGGTAAACTGCCATTTTCGTGCCTTTGGCCACTTCTCTCTTACTCAAAAATTTTTTGTTTATAGCGGCGAACATCTTCCCCGCAGCGGCCACCCTTGCATTGATTTCTTCCTTTAGTCTCCCGCTCCCACTTATTTCCACCCCTAAATACTTTAAATAAGGAACCTGCTCTATTCTTCCCCCCTTGATGGAGATGTTCATTTGCATATCTGTCCTGGATACCACCATGCACTTGGACTTAGAAGAATTTAGAATCATATTCCTTTTACCTAGCTCTTCGGTCCATATATTTAAATTTTCTTGCAACTTTTCTTCGCTATCCAAATTGTGTCACTCTGGTTCTCCTCTTGCATTCCTTAATTACGTCAGCCATAAGAGCGATTAAGTATAGAGGGCTCCCTATGTCCCCCTGCCTAACACCTACTGTAGTAAGGAACTCGGATGATTTTAGGTTGGAAGTTCTAATATAAATCCTACATCTGACATAAAATGATTTTATCCTTCGTGAGTAAGAGCCTCATTCATTTCCTTATTTCTGAGTGATCCCCATAGCATTTCCCTAGGTACCCTGTCAAATGTCTTTTCCAGGTCAATAAAGCACAGGTAAACCGCTTTGCAGATTCTATGGACTTCTCACAAATTTGTTCCTCTTATGAGTGTTTCACACCAGATTTTTTTCCCATATTCAGGTGCCCTCGAAACATTTATTTCAAGTATTGAAAAATCAATTAGAAAAAAATCTAACATTAATAGCTATTCTCATAGCGGTATGAGAAAGTAATAAAAGTGGTAATAAAAGGCGTTAATGGACAACGATTAAAATCATTATGTTTTTGTCTGTGCGAAGATTTTTTGTTTTTGTTTATATTATGTTTTTGTCTGTGGTGGATGGGATTGATGGTAAAATTACCTAAAACTAATAGTTTAAATATTTTACTAATAAAAATTGTTAAGAAAATGTCTTATATTCTAAATATAAAATCGAAAGAAATGTAAATAAATAAATAAAAATTAGTTTGAAGTACAGAATGGAAGTATTTTTTTTTTTTTTTTTTTTATAACAAAGTTGGTAAATTGGATTTGGCAGAAAATAGTGGGGCATAGAAAGGAGGAAAAGATAGAGCAAGTAGTGGAGTGTACCAATAATAAAATGACTAATAGTTTTAATTGTATTGTACAGTCAGCGCACGTAGAAGGGTCTTCTTCCACCCACCCACTCTCTTAGCAAGCAGGCAGGCAAGCAGAGTGAGGCATGCTTGGAATGACAAAGGTTTTGCAATCTCTATGTGTATAAAACAGTAGGAACAAACCTCATTTCAAACTTTATACTACTGTCTAACATTAACAAGTTGTAGTTATTTTGGAATTTACACCACACATACACACACATAGGCTTTCCATTCTTGTTTTTTGTTTTTTTTTTTAATTATCATTATTACTATTAATTATAAATTAATTTTTCTTCAAAACTATTAAACGAAAACTTTTAAAAAGAGTTCGACTTAACATTAAGTTTATAAATTAAAATAATGGTTAGTTTCCCCCCCCCCATTATTGATTACTTTTCTTTAGTTATATTTATAGAGAGGATTGAAAAAGAAATCTAATCAAATCCTTAGACCGTGGAAGATAACCTACAACGAGTGGCGAGACGGTTGAACTATTTTGATATTTCTTTCACACTCCTATCTCAGAAATCATCTTTGCTTAGCCATTATTTCAGATTACCAGTTGAATATTGAATTCAATTACTTTTTCTTTTTTTTTTTTTTTTTTAGTTCTTTTTAATTTTCATCCAGTTTTTCAATATCTATTCATTTTCAAAAGAGAAATAAGTAAATCTGTAGAATTTCTTAACATTGTTTATCTAGTTAAAAAGAATTCTTACTTTTTTCTTTTGGACAAAGTTTTGGCATTGAGTTTTAAAAACACGAATATGAAAAAATATTTGTCTGTGTAATAGGATGCGAAGAGAGGGTTCTAAAGCAGAGAGAGAGAGAGAGAGAGAGAGACACACACACACACACACACACACACACACACACACACTCAAAAATTGAGTCTCACTAGCTCAACGTGGCCAGACTAGAGTGGGAGACTCTCTTTATATACAGCAGCGCTAGCCTTACAGTGGACAGTCTTTCAACAGTTTATACAGCAGTTAAAACGCGTCAGCAACCAATGACTACGTTTTTCTTCACTCACTCTACATTTCTCGCTACCAATTTCTAAATTCGTGTAAAACGTTCTGGCAGGTTGTGTTACTTTCTCATTACAAATGGTTCAGCATTATTTTGCAGTTTCTTCTTATAAACCCAATTCTCTCCTTCTCATACGCATTATAGTCTGAATAAAATATCCAAAACAAAAGCTTAGAGTTGATAATCCATTTAGACAGATAGATAAATTAGATAAATTAAAATAGATGGACAAACAAAATCACATTTTATTCAATCTTTGTATAAATTTTTTTTTTTTTTTTATAGGAACTTCCTCAATACTGAGGCTTACCTCAATCGAATATGTCCTTCAATTTTCCCCTTGAACTCTCATTTTTTATTGAATCCTCTGCATAAAGTCCATTTCCATTGAGTGACTCCCTCAGGAGATCTAACCAAGTTTTCCTGGGCCGCCCTTTCTTTCTTCTGCGGTCCACTTCCAATTCAATCATCTGCTTTGCCTACCCTCTCACCCTCCATCATTATATACGTGTCCAAACTAGCACAGCCTTCTCCCCCCTCTATCCGCTTCAGAACATTTTGCCTTTTCTTGCATTATTTCCCGTATACTTCATATAAATCAAAATTAAAATAAAACGCATACAATTAGATTTATTAAGGTGGAGATGGAAAAACATAACAAAAGAACTGTACTATTTTTAAAATACGTAAATATATAACTCAATTCATATAATGAAATGTATTTTCTTAGGAGTTGGATGAAAGAAAAAAGAAAATTATTTAATTATTAGTTGAAATTACTTAAAAAAAAATATATTTGGCCATTTCGTGCATGAGTTATTGTGTTTTTATATGGAATAGTACAAGTGTCCCATTTTTACTTTCTCTTACTTCCATAGTAAGAGGAAGTATTGTAATTGTGTCAAACTTTCGATATCGAGTTTTCACCGGAAATATCCGTTTTGAGGTCCCGGGAGTTTAAAAAGTGGTTTGCAGCAATTAATCTGTGTGAGTGTGTGAGTGTATGTAGAACAGCATAGCTCAAAAACGATAAATTACAGAAAGTTCAAACTTGATATTCCATTTGGGTATCACTATGGATCCGATAGTAAGTTATCTGTCAAAATTCCTCAACCGAAAATACCCATTTACTACATGGTATTTTCACTTTTTTGTTTGCAATTTTCTCGAAAATGGCTCCAACAATTTTCATTAAACTTGGGATATCAACTACACATACAAAGAGCTACAATTTTTATTTCTAAAATTTCTCCGGGAAAATGCATTTAAGGGCACTTAAAGGGGTGGGGTAGAGTTAGGTTAGGTCCTCTAAAGTGTTGTTTCAGTTTATTACACAATTCTATCATCTAAATAATATTAATTAGAATTAAATATATTGTTGAAATTCCGAGTATATGGAGAAAATCAGAAGACCGGAAGTGCGTTTATAATGAAAATATTTTTTTGAATGTTGTGCTTTTGTTTCTAAAACGGATCCAACGTTATGTTTAAACAAAGTATGTTCAAACATAAAAAGACACATAAAAAGAGCTACAACTTTTATTTGAAACATTTCTTCGGGTTTCATTTAAGCGGGTTTTTGGACGGTAGTAGGGTTGGGATTATGTTTTATCTAAAGTGCTACCATAGTTGTTGATTATACAATTCTACCATCTTAACAAAATTAATTAAAAATAAATTGATTACCAACATTCCGAGTTTCAAGAAAATTAATAAACCCGAAAGTGCGTATTTACTGCGATTTTCTTCACAAAAACACCAACGAATTTCATTAAATCTGGTATACTAACTGTAAAATTTGTCCAAGCACAATATGAAAAACTGTAGTAAGAAAAAGTTGTGTGAGTGTTTCACACCAGATTTGGGGTGGGGGGTGGAGCTGAGTGTATGTTTGTTTCTTAAATATCTAAACATATCAAATTGAGATTGTACAGTAATTATAATAGTCTTCTGCAGTGTATATTACTGCATAATTTATACAATTACAGTATAAACCGCACTCTTGTGCACTTTATAGTACTTTATTAATAAATATCTCTGCAGTGGTATTCCGGATTGTTCGGCAATGAAAATTTAATGTACGGTAAGATGATTTTCTAAAGAAATTACCAAAACATAACAAATTTGGTTGATTCAGATAATTTTTGGAGACATACACTTAACAACTGGACATTACAATAAGTTTATTATGTTGTGTTTTTTGTCTGTCAGCTGTTTCTTTCAGCAATGTGGAAGCGCTTTGTGTATTTTATTAATTCTGCCATGAAATTATAGGAGAGAGAGAGAGCATGTATTGTTTTCCACAATAAAATTACATAGAAAAGCAAACATATTTGATTTGACTTCAAACACGGAATTTCTGCAATGCATTTAATAAACCTTAATTTAGTATTATTGTATAGGTAGAATTATACATTGTAATGTATTGGCATTTTAGTGGGAAGCATGATGTTGCTTCTTCCTAGAGAACTCCTAATTCAAAATATGCTTATTTTGTGTTGTTTTGAAGAAAATTGTAGAGCTATTTTCGAAAACGAAAAATCGCAAAATCTGCAAAAAAATTGCGAACCCTTTTTACTTTCTATAGCAGTGGAAGTACGAGGCATGTCCAGTAAGTAAGTGTACTGAATTTTTGTAGGTTCCAAAAATTTTTATTTGAACAAAAAAATTACCTGGTTACATTAGTACATATGTAAGCTATTTTTCGACATAGTCACCATTCCTCTCAATGCAGGTGGTGAACCGGGGTATTAATTTTTTGATGCCTTCCTCGAAGTAGTTTCCCGCCAACCCCTTCGTCCACTTCTCCACCTCCTCGTCGGTTGAAAACCTTTTTCCACCCATGTGCAGCTTCAGGGCGGTAAAGAGATAGTAATCTGAAGGTGCTAGGTCAGGGGAATGCGCGGGATGGTTCAGGATATCCCATTTAAACGAGGCAAGCAGTGTGTGGTCTGGCATTGTCGTGCAGCAGGCAGACTCTCTTTTTCAGCAGGCCTCTCCTTTTGTTCTGAATGGCCTCCGCAATTTTTTTAGGATCTCACAGTATCTTGCAGAGTTGATGGTCTCCCCTTGAGGCATATATTCAATTAAAATTATGTCTTGACAGTCCCAAAACACGGATGCCATGATTTTCTAGGCTGAAATTGTGGATTTGAACTTTTTGGCGGAGGGTGAAGAGGTGTGACGCCACTGTTGAGCCTGCCTTTTAGTTTCAGGTGTGTAATGTGCAACCCACATTTCATCCCCAGTAATGATGGAGGGAGAAATTCATCTCCATGGAGTTTGTAGCGTCTCAAAAACTCTTGCCCGACCTTGAATATTTCACACTTGGCGGGAGAGTAGATTGACATTTTTCACGAAACGTATTGTCGCGTCGACAGTTCTCAATGACCTCGAACCGGTCTCGTTGCGGAGGGGAGGAATCAGGCTACACGACAGTGTAGCCAACATGTCGAAAACAAAATCCCTCCGGCCGTGAGAGCCTCAGTACACTTACTTTCTGGACATGCCTCGTATTACGATAGTGTGAAATATTTGAAATTCACTTTCTACCGGAAATACATTCTTTGAGGTACGCTGAGTAAGTAAAAAAATTGGTTTTAGCAAATTTTCTGTATGTGTTTTGTAATACACTTTGATCTGAGCCAAATGGCCGCAGAAGCGATGGGAGCAGATCTAATGAACCCGATCTATCTCTTTCAATCAAAAAATTCATCATGTAATGGATGTGTTAGGTGGAGAAAATTTAGATCTGGTTGATGATATAAGAAGAGGACGTGGTTAACACTGGTTTTTAAACGGTCGAAATAAATTTTTGCGGGACCAGTTAATTTGAGTATTAGTATTTCCAATTTGTCGGCTTCAGACCAACCACAGAGGACACTGTAATTATTAAGTTGGTCTATAAAGCTCGTAATATCGCTGTTGTGTGAACCATCGAGAATAAGTAAATTATTTATCATTTGGAGATTTCTAATATTCAAGGGATTTGCCGTATTGCACTTATTTAAAAGATACGCGATTGCCTTCATCGGCAGTTTTTTGTTGACCATTAATTGTATATGTAGCCATTTTATTGATTTTTGATAAGCGTTCTTTCAAAACTAATAAATTACCGCTTCTTGGAAGATTATGTTGTTTTAATACGTATGTTGATGATATCGGCTCTTTTCATAAAGGAAAAAAAAAGTCGATAAAAGAATTAAACATAAAAATAAATTTAGAAATAAATGTTGTAGTGGATATTAAAAAATAAAGTGTAAATATGTAAAATTGAAAAAAATTGACTTACCTTTTTTTCTTCGAATGCTGAAGCGGGATTAGAACTTGCTGCCACCAATATAATGGATGTGTTAGGTGGAGAGAATTTAGGTCTGGTTGATGATATAAGAAGAAGACTTGGTTAACACAGGTTAACTAATATATTAATTAAGTAATACAGACTTCCTGGACTTAACAATAGAGAAATGTTTTAAGGTAGAGTGTTATGAAAATGACACGTAGTAATTGGATGTATTGAACTGAATTCAACTGAGTTTTTATGGGCTGTCCGTCGCTATATTTATACAGCTTCTCCCACTCCAGTCCGAGAGAGTGGTTGAGCTTCTCTTTGCTCTCTTTGGTTGCTGAGCTTCTCTTTGGTTGCTGTTGCAATCATAAAAATCTGGTCGAGGATTGTTAAAGAATGCCGTGAACAATTAGAATCTTTGACAAACCTTGGCTGGGCTGGGTGCCGGGACACAAAGGGCTTTAAGGTAACAAAGAGGCCGACAGACTGGCGAAGAGGACGCCTTTCGGTTCGGAGCCTTTCTGCGGCATCTAGTACAGAAGTGCCTGTAGGGGTCATTGAAAAATGCCTAACACGCCAACATACTATATATTGGAAAAATATTGCGGAGATAAGGCACTTTCTTTGAGGGCCCCTCAAAGACTCGCTCAAACTAACTCCTCAGCAGAACAAAAGTGGAGTTAAGGAGAATTACTGCCCTAGTTATAGGGCATTGCCTTTTAAGGAAACATTTGCATAGTATAGGTCTCTCTGCGGACCTATTTTGCAGGAAATGCGGCCAAAAGGACGAGACACCGTTTTTCACCTTCTTGGAGAGTTTATACACTATGCTCGCAAACGATTCCTGAAATTTGGCATCCACAATTTGGAGCCGAAGGTGGGATCAGAAATTTCACTCGCCCCAGCTCTGGCGTTTTTTAATGATACTGGGCTGATGTAGGCGTCTTTACAGGGTGCACAATGGGCCCAGCTGAGGTCTAAGTGCTGAACCTACTTTTGGAGGCCCCTAGTTTCAAGATTAGTTTAGATTGGATTAGATGTATATTGTATGTACGTGTTGTGTATGTGTGTGCACGCGCGTATTTGAACTCAAAAATTAACTCAAAAAGAGAAATATCGCGGAAAACTCAAATTTGGTACGAAATTTATGTGAAAAATCCATAAACTGGAAATGCTTCTTTAATGAATGGTTTTTAGGTTTTTTTTTGTGTTTTTCTTGAATATTGCTCCAACGAACTTTTTTAAAATTTTATAATATCTCTACACATATAAATATCTAATGCTATTATTTGAAACAATTTCCTGGGAAAATTGATTTGGGGGGGAATTTTCAGGGGGGATTTTGTGTGGGGTACACACTCGTTAAGCTTTCCCCTTCAAAGTACCACTTCAATAATACCACTTCAATGTATGGTTCTGCCAGTTCTATAACTGATATACATTGAAAGTGTTATAAATATAATTTAGAAATATTATTTGAAAGATATTTGAATGTTGGCTGGCAAAAGGGCAAAAATCCAGGTACAAGAACTACCGTTAGAAGAGAGGTCGGAGTACTCAGCACTATTTTCTTTTAACCCCCTTCTAATAGGGTCGGTTAACCCTACTAAGAGAAGCATTATTTTAATTTGTCTAAATTCAACATTCAAGCAGTAAATATCGAAACAGAACATCAGTGGCCAGTTAAAGTGTTGAACATCTGAGTTAAATCAATCTCGTTAGTTTCTACATATTCATAAGCTTTTTACATTCATTACAATTAACTTGTAGTTGTTATTTTAAGTGAATATATTTATTGTTAGCAATGGTATCTTCTAATTTCTTATTTCTAATACTTCTCACTTCTCTTAAAACATACTTACATACACACCCTTTTACAAAACCGCTCTGCTACAATATTACAAACAACAATACAAAAACACATATCACCAATTACATTTCAGAATCATTGATAGAATAAGAAATTTTAAGAAAATCGGTTAACTTAATCGGTTAACAGAAAAGTTTTTTTTTGAGGGGGGGGTTTTCTTGAGATGACCAAAGTGATTTTCTTTAATTTTTTAGGGCGCGTCAACATCTAGGTTCCCGGAGCCTAAAAAGGCAGGCTTCCGAGGACAGTGTTCTCTCGTTGCAGACAATATTGCCCATCACTGTCTTTAAATTTAGAATGCTCACTGCATAGATATAAAACTTAAAAATTTATTTTAAAGGTGTATTGGAGGTCAGTTTTTGACAAAGGGCGTCCCAGACAAGACCGC
Source organism: Triatoma infestans (assembly GCA_011037195.1). Classification (NCBI taxonomy): domain Eukaryota; kingdom Metazoa; phylum Arthropoda; class Insecta; order Hemiptera; family Reduviidae; genus Triatoma; species Triatoma infestans. The sequence goes on along the minus strand of JAAEAF010001064.1, from coordinate 180,225 downwards.
TCAGGTATACAAGTATAACCCCTACTATCTTTTCTTTAAAGCCAGCCCAAGTAAACATTATAATTTTAAACAAAACTTTTGTCTATCAAAATGTATTAATTTGCAGTGATAAAAAGTCGCGTGTGAGTTTAGAATCAGATTACGAGTATTTTATTTTTTCAAATTTGGTAAAATCTCCTCTAACTATCGGACACGAAGCGTGTTAACAGCTACTTTATTCAGTATTATACACACAATTCAAGGCAGCTGGCAATCGAGTCCAGCATCTTGGAAGGTCGGTCGGTGCTACAAGCCTGATCTACAGGACATCATAATTCATCTGTACAAGATTTGGGTAAATTTCTTAATTACTTAGGTGAAAGCTAATATTTGATAAATTTAAATTTTTTGAAGCTCAACTTTCACTGAAAGTAATGCTAATTTTTTTTTTTTTTTAATCCATTGAAATTGTAACCATCTAACGTTTCTAAAGTATGTTTCATAACTGTAAAAAAAATTATATATATTTATGAAAGATAAAATTAAATAAATTTATTTAAAAAAAAGAAAAAAAAAAAGAAAAGAAATTCCAAACAGCAAGATGCTGTTAAGTTCGTGATGTACGGTACGTTAACGATCTGTAAGATAATAAAAACTACCTTCCCATTTAAAAATTACTGTTTACCATACTTATCTCCAATTTTTACACCTCGTTTTTTTATTATTTATAGAGCACTCAATATAGTTTTAGAAAATTGCTGCGATTAATGATTTCATATTTTTTTTTTTTTGTTCAATCAGACTACCAATCTATTCTCTTAGGTGTAAATAAAAGCAATAGGTGTTTAAATACGATAACATGTATACAGTACATTCTCGTATAACTCATGTTTTTATAACGCTCAAGAGATATTGCTTCATACAATGCGATTTCCCGTACACAGCGCTAAATAATAAAACGTGGGCGATTATAGCTTTAGTGAGATTTACATTGTACGTATGTGTATGTTAAGTGTGTGAGACGTTTTCCTCATTTTTACTTATTCTATTTCTCTAATACAACAAATTTAATAAAAATTAGTCACTAACTAACTCTCAAATAAGAATTAATCATTATTGCTAATGCTGATAAAGTGCTATAATTGTGTTTTTTTTTTTAAATATATTTAACTTCTACAAAAATAAAAAGAAAATTTAGGTTATTAAGCATCAGGAGTCAACCAGACAAACAAACTCTGTCCACTGCTATGTTGGTTTAATTGAATTGAATAAAGGCTTCCATATATTTTATTTTGGTTTTCATATACTTATTTATTTGTTGCACTCAAAAACTGTTATGGATCGCCAAGACATGTGTCCCTACTTCAAGCTCAAACTAAGAAACGTATCTAGATACTGGAAGGAGAAGTTAAAGAGAGTAAGGAGCTAGTTCGCTTAAAAAGGGTGCCGGACCGCCATTTCGCATTCATTCGTATACGATTCGAACAACCATCGACGTTAAACGACCATCGTGATAGGTAGATATTGTGATGAGGTAGGTAGTGTAGTGGAATCGAGTGTATCGTATTGGATGTATCGGATCAGATCCCACCGCTGCCACCAGATGTAGTGGAATCAATTGTCGTGATTCCTGAGGTATGAAGTTAGATGTCTTGAAGAGGGATTTATTAGGCGGAAGCTAGTTTAGAGAGTTATTGCCTGAATTACTAACACTGAATTTATAAAAATAGACTATATTTTTAACAATAATTTGAATGTGTGGTTTGGTAACAATTAACACGAAATGATAAAAAAATTAAATGATTCAAAGAGTTAAATAACAAATAATTTAATATGATTAAAATAAATAACTAATATGCACAACTATGAAAATAACTATTTATTTTAATTATTTAATTATTTAATTAATAATTATAAGTTTAACCTTGTATAGGGACGCGCTCTCGTACTGTAATGATATATACTGATAGACTCAAGCTATAGTGATATAATGATAATACTCGTGATACTCGTGTAGAATGAATGATATAATGATACTGATATACTGATCTACTGATCCCCTCCTCCAGTGGGCGAAGTTTATATTAGTCTTACTCACACACTGTCAAGTGTGTAAGTAAGTACTCATACTAAGACATCTCTCGCGACCTTGGTTAGTTCGGTGACCAGTGATTTAGGTCAGTGGCCAACTTTATCGATGCTTGTCTTTGATGTAATGTACTGACCCTTGTATTGAAAAGGGTTATTGCTTGGCCGCAGCCCTTGTCTTGAAGACAGCGGCCGGCTGGGCCACTAGTTATAAATTATCCTTTCTTCCTGCCATCCTTTGTGAAGATAGCGACTGGCTGGAATCACTTTGACATTGCTATGCCCCTGATATGTCATTACAGTAGTGTCTATTTGACAGGAAACCTTTATATGATTTGCAATAAGGACTATATAGTTAAAATTATATCAGTTGGTACGTAAATTAATGCATTCACAATTATTCTATGATTAATTCAATTATATCTATTTTTGAATACAGCTAAGCTAATCTTAGACAACAGAAAGGAGGAGCAGGTTTTATTTATCTGTGTCTATGACTCTTGACCATAAAAATAATTGTGGCTCTTTTGTAATTAAAATAAAAAACATTTAAAATGCCAAAAAAATTAATGAATAAAACTGCAAAAAACAATTAATTCTTTTCCTCATTTAATTAAAAAAACATTAAACAATATAACCCAAGTTGTCGATGCGCAAAAAAAAAAAAATTGAACAATATATGGATGAATGATGGACTTCTATTCTAAATAAGACATATTACCAAAGTCATTTCAGCTGAATTGTTTATATTGAATATAATGGCCAGAATAGTTGTAAGCATCTCCTTAAAGGACTTTAACAGAACAGCTTTTTCATATTGAAAGAGTTGAAAGGCTGAAACTTAGTTGGGGATTGACAAAGACAGAAATTATTGTTGTTCAAGAATCGGATGACAGACAGCAAATACACTAAGTAAGAAAATCCGGTAAACTAAGCTCAAGTAGAAAACTTAGTAAAATTGGGAATTCTTATAACTATAATAAACCTATTATTTGAATTTTTGGAAAACAAGGGGTTATTTAGAATTTTAATTTGTATTTGAAATTTAATGTTTAACAGACAACAGATAAATAGAATAATAATAGTTGGTATGATAAACATAATAATGAAGGTGCTAAACAAGAATTCTTTTCTCCATTATATTGGAAAGCACTAAACAGAAAATATGGATGAATAATGGAGTTCTGTTTTAAACATGACTTGTTGTCAATCGTAGAAGTATATAAGCAGAAGTGGCTGTGAAATAGCAGAAGATTGAAGAGAAAGATGGGTAAAAAAAAATAAAAAGTATAAAGCACAATAGATCAGGAGGTGGAAGAGAAATGAAAGCTCTTCTTGTGTATATATATATATATAAATATATAGCCAAGCACCCTTCAATAGTTGTGAAAATGCATTCCACTTGTAAGATTGGTTAGCTCTTGAATTTAAAAAAAAAAAAAAAAAAAAAAAAAGGAATTTCCTTACAATTTCTTACAATAAAGTCCCCATTTAAATGTGTCTTGCCCATTAAAATAATTGTGGCACTTGTTGGTAATTGCAATAAGAATAATTCTTAAAATGAACAAAAATGCTGAGTAGAATCATTTTTTTTTCTTAAACAAATAATTCCTATGGAGAATTTTGCGTTTCATTAGGAGTAAGAAAATTTGCTTAAGGAAAATCCGAAATAACGCGTCGTTGGATATTCAATTATGAGAAGAATTCTAACAATTCATACAGTTTTTATTAAATTATTTATGTTCCTTATACAAACAATGACAAGACGTTACAAGCCGTGTATTATATTGTACAACATTGCAAATTAACTCTAAAACCAAATTTATCTCTGAATATTAGTAATTTAGAAGTTCAACCCCGCATAGAAACAAGAAAGTTAGTGTGGCAGATTAGATAAAAATTATGTAATCATAATAGAAAAAATTGTTGATATATTAAAGTCAAAAAATATAAATATATTGTAACGCAGCCAGTGGTGCCATCTAGGAGAGAAAGTAGAAACCTCAAGTTCTCTTAGTGGTCGCTAGGAAGCGCTGGCGACGCGCTCTAGTTCTTTGTAGAAGAATCGAGAAAGTTCTAGAAGATTCTCCACGGGCATAAATAGTGGGACCTCAGGCAGTTGAGAGAGTTTCCAGTTACAAACGAAATGAACATTTGTGGAAAGTGTATAAAAAGTGAACAAAGTGAACTTTTGTGATTTAAACTGTATAGTAATTTTATTAAGTGTTGTTTTTTTTGTAATTTATTGTGTATAACAATAAATTGGTGTTTTCTTTATTGAAGTTTAAGAGTATTTTATCTATACGAACCTACTTAAAACTAGTTGCAGTAGCTAGTTTAGAGGGAAAAATGTTACAATATGTTCATTTTTTTGTTTCTAATTGGTAAAGTCATGTTGGTAGGATGTTGTGGTAGGTTCCGCAGAGCTGGAAAACATCAGAGATATTTTCCATGATAGCCTGTTTCTTTATGTGGTCATCGCCCGGTTTCGGGCGTTCACCCATCATTAGAATGTTTTTGTCAAAACAATATAATAACATAGACTTGTACAGAGCAGATTCAGTTAATACACTAGAGTGAGTGTATCACTAAATTTGCTCTCTGCAGCTTTCCCAGAAATTATTTTGCATATGTGCAAATTCTTAATTCAGTTTTTTTTTATTATAAACGCCCTCATTTCCCATATTCCCATCCCATGCCCCCCCCCCCAATACCACCCAATAAATCCTCTCTTTATACATGAAGTCAAACTGAGTTCGTTAGCTCCAAACGCTGCTATCTTAATATTGATTTAATTAATTAAATCACAGTATTAATAATCTTCAAATATTAGTTACAGACTGCAGAAGTTGAAAAAGATAAGTTTAAAAACCAATCACCTAGTTTTAAAGATAATTACTTAATATCCAGATTATTCACAATAAAGAGATTAGCTGCAATAAATAAAGATTATTATCTGGTCGAAATGGCAAATGCAATGAAGCTTGTGCTCTAAGGTACAACCTTTTTAAATCAATTAACCTTAGGGTAAGTAAACCGTTGTTTAAGGATTAAACTTTTACCACATTGAGCCTAAGGGCAATTTGCAAATTGAGATCTAACCATGGATTTTACTAGTTTTATTTTAATAAAATAACTATTAACACTCCAATAAGTGCAATGACTGCGATAGTTTCGAAACTCTGATACATATTATAATGTTATTTAAAATACGTATCAGCTAGATGCTAGACAGACCATGTACACAATTTCAATTCCATCACAAATAATCCTTTTAATTATATATATTTTAAAAAACCTATGGCGCAATAGCCCATGAAGAGCCAAGCCTTATCGGACGGCAACTTGAATGGGGGGAGTGTGTGGTAAGCAGGCCGCAGTTTCCACGCCTTTTATTTCCGGCCTTCGCTACCTAGGCGCTACTAAAACTGTAGCTTCCCACTTTTTATCACGATGCTGGGGGTCAACCTCGACTTTGTTGCCCTCACAGGAATCGAACCCTTGAATTCTTGCACGAAAGGCGAATGAGCTAGCCACAAGACCAACGCGTAAGGACATTAATTATAAAACACATTTACAATCTACATATATTATATCCTTTACTTTATATTACAATTTAAAAAAAAAAATCTGGTGCGAAACACTCACACAACTTTCTCTTACTCGTGTTCTCAAAATTATAATTGACAAAGGTTGTAGTTTGTGTACCAAATATAATGAAATTCGTCGAAAACTGAAAAAAACTGTTCAGTAAAAGCGCACTTCCGGCTTACAAATTTTCTTAAAACTGGGAATTTAGGCGGTCTATTTATTTCTAATTAATTCTGTTTGGATGATAGAATTGTATAATCCACTATGATACCATTTTAGAGGAAGCTGTAACCCCACCCCTCCCCTAAAAATGCCCTTAAATGAATTTTTCCAGAGTAATGTTATAAATAAAAGTTATAGATCTTTGTAAGTTAAGTTTATATAAGTTGTTTCAAGAAAATCATCGGAGCCATTTTTGAGAAAATCGCGAAAAAGTGAAAAAATCATTTAGTAAAGTGGTAAAGTAAACGCACTTCCGGAAATGTTTCAAATAAAAGTTGTAGCTGTTTGTATGTATAGTTGATATACGAAGTTTAAAGAAAATCATCGGAACATTTTTTGAGAAAATCTCAAAAACGTAAAAAAACTAACTAGTAATGTGGTACTTCCGGTTGAGGAAATTTGACAGATAATGCACCGTCAGATCCTATAGTGATATCTAAACGTAATAACAAGTTTCAACATTCTACGGTTTTTGGTTTTTGTGCTATGCTGTTCACATCACACACACACACACACACACACCCAGACCATTTGCTAAAAACCACCAGTGCGCTTTTACTGAACAGCTTTTTCAGTTTTCGATGAATTTTGTTAAATTTATAGTACTAACTATTAAATTTGTCAATTATAATTTTGAGAACAGGAGTAAGGGAAAGTTGTGTGAGTGTTTCACACCAGACGTTTATATCTGTTCAGTTAGCCTACCATGTTTAAAGGAAGTCGTTCTAGCCGTTATCGAGAAAATTCCCCCAAAAAAAACTAACTCAAAAACCTATTCTGTAAAGTCGTACTTCCGGTTAACCCGATTTCCTTCAAATTTGAAATTCTACCAATACTTCTAATGAATATTAATGTTAGTGGTAGAACTAAATTTTAGCTTGAAATGGTATAAAGGGAAGCTAATGTTACTGTTCCCTCAAAACCCTCCTCCATAATTCCATTTTTCCGGAAAAATACGGAAAAATATTTCAAATAAATGTGAAGAAAATCGTTGGAGCCATTTTGGAGAAAATCGCCAAAAATTAAAATGATTCAGTAAAGCGTACTTTCAGCTTAATGGATTTCGCTTACTTTCGTGTCAGATGCGATGGTACCACCCCAAAGGAACGATTTATCGGTTTTGGAGAAATTTTGTTCACACTCAGATATATATTCGCTAAAAACACTATTTTCGTTCTCATAGGACATGTAATTCGGGAGGAAAACTAAATTTCGAAAGTTTGACACGATCGCAGTTTCAGGAGTAAATAATTGATTTCAAAAAAAAATGTAATAAATATTTTTTTTATTTTAATGCATGTGTGGAACAATCATCAATGAAAATCGCTATCATAGTAATTAATACAAATTGAAATTAACTCAGCTGGATAGGCTGAATGAAATGCAAACATTCTTAAATAAACATGAAGCTACCTATCCCAGTAATTGCTACAATTACAAATATTGACATTATATATGTACCTTTCTTTTGTTTTTCATTATTTTTTTTTTTTTGTGTTTTTAATAAAGACGAAAAAGTCAATTCTAGTTTATTTAATAATAAAAAAATAGCCATTTTGTATTTTGTAGCTTAGTTTTCCTTTTCATTGTTTTCTAATTATTAGAAATTTTGAAATTATATAAAGAAGAAAATTGGTTTTTAATTTTCTACTTAGGGCACGGAGAATTTTTCTAATTACTGAAAGTGGAGTTGAACCATATTTACCAACAATTAAAGATATTTTATCAAACTTAATTAAGCCATCAAAACAATTAAAATTACGAAGAAAAAAAAATTATTACTTTACAATAACTAGTACCTGAAAAATAAATGAACGCATAAATCTTTCGCCTTTTTATCATTTTTCTAAAAACAACAGAATGTTTTGTTAAAAATGTTATATTTAAGCTTCTGATTGGTGTTCTAATGGAATTATAATAAATTATAAACCACCGTCGTCTTACTTTCACCATCGTCAAAGCAAATTCACCAAGTTCGTGTAAAGAGTTCACTTCAACGTAATGTTTCTGTTATTTGTTACTCACACTTGTTGGTTGTATATAATAATGTGGGGAGGTTATAACTGGGCTCTGACGATGGTCGAAAGTCCGAAATCGGTCGGGAAGGAAATAAATATGCAATTTTAACGACGGATAAAATACCAGATGTTATCCAGCATTGCGGATCCATCTACATATTCAATTATAAAGTGGTTGTGGCAAGGTGGTTCAACTCAAGTTAGGAACTATTCTGAAGTTACATTTTAGACAAAAGTTAGTAGCGTAAGCAATTCAAAAATAGACAATTGCAAAAAAAGAAAAATCTGTAATTTTCGGCAAGTTTCGGCCTGCTTGAGTTCAGGATTTCTTCAGGGTGTCAAGGTCCGGGCACCTCGTCTATTCTTTCGTGCACCCACACTCAGTGTATCCCTAAATTTGGCAACGGAATGTTTTTTCCCTCAATGCGTCACAGCATCGGGAGGACATAATAACTTCTTCCAAGAGAGAGAAAGAAGCCATTAAAATTGTACCTCATGTCGTTCTTAATGGTTGATCTTTTAGAAGTGTTAATTCCGTTGGTTAGAAGTGTTAATTCTTAGCTTTACTCTTCTTCCTATACCTTGTTGTACCATCTGTAAGCTTAATGTGATGGAAATGGTCTGACACTTGATTAATTACTAGGACGAATGGTGTAAGGGAGTATTTCGGGGAATCTTAAATGCGTCTATTTCCATAGGGAGATCACGATGTGAAGATCTAGAATATGATAGAAACTAGCAACAAAAGTTCCCTATTGTTCTAATGGCATCCTACACAGTGTTTGTTCGTAAAACCGCTAGTAATAAGGGAATAACGCCTTAATAATCAACTGCACATGTTTCTCATAAATGTTCCCGGCTTTCATTGAACTTATTGTATAGTAACTTATTTATGAATGGTTTTCAAATTGTAAAGCCATAAAATTATAATGAGATGTTTCTATGGCAATGACCAGAGAAGTTTTTAAAGAAAAAGAAAGAAAGAAGAAACGTAGAGCAACAAAGAGTTCTTTTTGTTCTTTAAAATTTCTCTGGCCATTGCCATAGAAACATCTCGTAATAACTTATTTTAGCTTTTTTTGGTTCCCCTTTAAAGTGCAGCGACATAAAGTATTTAACATAATGTTACGATTCATGTCAGTAAAACAATGCTGTTTACGAATGATCACAGATTAGAGATTCAAGTCAATGGTGTGTCATTATCTTGGACAAAAGAAGTCATCTATTTAGGTCAGATTGTATATTTACAAGATAGATCTAAAAAAGAGGTTGATAGAAGGATAATCCTCGGCTGGTAGAAGTTCTGGACCTTAAAATTCATATTAAAAAATAAAAATATTAGTGAAGTAAAGAAAGGACAGATTTTGGATAGTTGTGTGGTACCGTGCTTAACGACATTACTCACAGACATGAACCTTAACAAAGAAGGATATGCAAAGTTCAAAAACTATACAAAGAGTAATGCAAAGTAGTATACTGGGTGTTATTCGTAAAGATCGTATTAGGTGTGAAGCTATAAGGAGGAGAACCAATCTGAAAGATATTGTGGTTAAGATTAAATTAATCATTTGATACTGTAATTTAATACTGTAAATTTTCCTTATTTGAGTCAAAGGAAAAGTGGACGACAGAAGAAAAAAATGGACGGATGAGTTGGAGAAACATGCAGGTTTATCATGGATTAAAAAAAACACAAGACTGGGAAGAATGGAACAAAATGGGAGAGGACTATGCTCTGTTAGGGCCTGGTTTTAGTGATTGATCTTTTATTTTTGTGAAGATAATGTGTATTGTTTTTGTTTTTCTTTTATACATTGCTGTACTCTAAAACCAAAAAAGGCTATTATTATTATTATTATTATTATTATTATTATTATTATTATTATTATAATTATTATTATTATTATTATTATTATTATTACGAATCATTAGTTAGGATTAAATTCGTTACTAAAATGTCAAATGCTTTTACAGTAGAATATGTGGATGGGTCCACAATGCTGGATAACATCTGGTATTTTATCCGTCGTAGCATGTATATTCAATTTTGTTCCTGACCGGTTTCGGATTGTCACCTATCATCAGAGCAAATTCACCAAGTTTGTGTTGAGAGCTCACTTCAACGTAATATTTCTGCTACATTCACACTACTTTCAACAAGTTAGTTTGTTGGTTGTATATATGTGAGGAAAGTTATAAGGTTATATTACTATGTGTGTGTATGTTTAATGACAAAATGGAATTATTATAAATTATGATTAAATATTCGAAAATAGTGTATAATAAATAGCATGTTTTGAAGAATACTTTATAATTAAATTTTAAGTGTTGTTAAGTATATATTTATATATATACGTATACATATTCTTAACAACACAATTTTAAGTGTTGTTAAGTATATATTTATATATATACGTATACATATTCTTAACAACACAATTTTAAGTGTTGTTAAGTATATATTTATATATATACGTATACATATTCTTAACAACACTATTAAAATTTAATTATAAAGTATTCTTCAAAACATGCTATTTATTATACACTATTTTCGAATATTTAATCATAATTTATAATAATTCCATTTTGTCATTAAACATACACACACACACATAGTAATATAACCTTATAACTTTCCTCACATATATACAACCAACAAATCAACAAGTATGAGTGTAGCAGAAACATTACGTTGAAGTGAAAACTAACTCTCTACACGAACTTGATGAATGAATATGCTCTGACGATGGATGAGTATCCGAAACCGGTCAGGAATAAAATTGAATATGCATGCTACGACGGAATAAAATACCAGTTTTTACAATTCTTTCTTGGTATACTAATTAGTCATATATATAAACCCATAACTTATATTTACAAATTTTTTCGATGTAAATTGATTTCTAGAGGGTTATGGGGGTGGGGGGTGCGCTGTGTTTAGGATCGCTTCTGCATTGAAATTTGAATTTAATATACCTTTTTTTTTGGTACTAGTAATTTGAAAATTATTCACTTGCACATGGCTCCCCTTGCGGGCGCCCTAATTACTAAACTGCTTCTATCTCAAGAAATTATAAAGTATCAACATACTATGAAATAAATGACAATGTAAGTGTTGTAAAAAATACATTACTTTTGGAAAAACTATTATTTTTATTTTCACTTGAAAAAAAAAACAACCAATAAGTAAATAAAAAAAAAAGATAAATAAAGATGAAATGAAAAAAGTTAGAGACAGAGCGATATAGCGAAGAGTAAAAGTAAGAGATTAGAATGATAAATTATATAAAATATATATCTGTCTAGATTAGAGAGTTTATTATCTCTATTAAACTTGTGCATGTGACATAAAATAATGTTTGTCCTTTAAAAACTATGACACGGTTTTGAAACTATATTTTTATATACTTTATGTATAACAATTGTATTAGTATAAAACTTTTTCATCCGTAAAGATAAAGAATTTTTACTTTGTAAAAAATAAAAATAAAAAATGAAAAAGAAATCTAGATAGTCTTGATAATATTCTATTTCCGTGTCATTTTGTTGGTAAGTATAGTTTCGATATGACGAAATAATTTGATTTTAGTCTACTTAGTTAAAAGTGGCTCATTTCCTTGAAAAAAAAAAAACAGAATAAAGTAAGTTTTCTGGCTAAGATCGCATCTATAGATCGTGCTGCAGCATCCCAGTTCTCTTTGGTGATAGCTATATATAATTTTTGCCCCGTAGAAGTGGTTAAATATTGGGTCAGTGTGAGAAATTAGTTTGGCAGCTATTTCCTCACTGGCGTGAGGAAAAAAAAACAAATGAAGTTATCGCCTCCTGAAAAACTAAAACCAAAAAGATAGTGGGAAATATATAAGTGGATGTCCACGATTGAACAATTTCGTTAGCTAGTCTGAGCCAATTTATAAGGAGCTTTTTTAATAGAGTTAAAGTGGGGAAATGTTTACAGGTACTACTAGTGAAAAGTATTGAACGCAGACAAGATGAGGGCACTTGCTGAAGCAAATGAGCAGCCAAAAGTATGCAAATTTCGCCAGCATAAGCGCGAATATGTTAAGCGAGCTTAAGAAGTACTCCCTATAGTTAGCAGTAACATGAGTATCTTTTGTTGAATGAACTACAGTCTTCCAGACTGAGGTTTATGCAATTCTTTGTTGTATCTTGGATGAGAGGATACATAACACTATCTTAAAAGGTGTTTGTATCTGCTCGGACAGCCGCTGAAGGCGCTGAGTTCATGTGTCTTCACTTCCAGGTTGGTGTTAAAATATTCTAAAAGACTGGAAGGGCTTCCTTCTCTGAAGAATTGCTTCTAGTCTGGGTACAGGGTCACATGGGAATTATTGGGAATGAGGAGGTGGATAGATTTGCCGAATTAAGCGCCTCTCTCCCTTTCATTGGTCCCGAGCGTGCTGTTGGCGTGTCTTCTGGCACATGTCTGTCAGGCTTCCAATCATGCACAGCTTCACATCATTCATCCTTATGGATGAGCTCAGTTGGTTGTTGGCAGTCCAAAATGCTCATCGGGGGTCCGAGACAGGGCTATCAGTGAGACGTTTGCTATGTCTTTCACGAAGCTTTTTCAGGCATCTGGTTGGATCCCTTAGTGGACATTGTGGTTTAAGGAGACATCTCTACGTAATGGGGCTCACGCCGGATCCATTTTGTAGAGTCTGTGAGGCAGAGGAGGAAACACCCATCCATCTTATGACAGATTGTCTGGGTTGTGAGGAGATTAGGTTCAGGACCTTCGGTCGGAGCAGGATGTCTGTGGAAGAGCTTAGGCTAGTTTACCTTAAGGTTGGTGCCCGATTTGTTTGGACTGCGGTGAATCTTTGATGGATTAGACCCGGGTCTGGAATTTGTTTTAAACCCGGTTTGTTGTTGTTTTTCTTGGGGTAGCTATATGGGCCCAGTGGAGCTTTGGATAGCGTAGGGTTTGATCACTCCCAACTGACAAATAATAATAATAGCAGTGATATTACTTATTCCCTTGCTCATGAATCTCAAAATTATCTGGAAAAAACTGAACTAAATCTATGAATTGTTTCCATGATAACCCGCTTCATTTTTTTTGGTGACATCGACCGGTTTCGGGGTTTTCAACTATCTTCAGGATGCGTTGGTATATTGAAAGGGGTCTTCATATGGATCTCACTACTGAACCGTTTTCGGTGAAATCCAATTTGAGAACTTTGATACTAATCCAAAATTACTTTCTAACTAAAGCTGAATGAAGCAGTAAAAAGTAATGGATTTTATTTATTGAACTCCCATTAAATGTTTTTTTTTTTTTGTTTGATTCTAGAATGCAAATCGTTAACATCTAGTAACAGTTACACGGACGAAATACAGTTAACGTCATCTACCTTGCCAACATAGAGAGAGATAAAAATGGAAAAAGACCATATGGGGGACAAAAAAAAAAAAAAAATAAAAGGTCCACTTTTTAATGTGAACCTAATATGACATTTTCTTATGAAATATGTTTTCCATTACGTACGGCAATAAAAACTGGAGTCTCTAGAGGAAAATGTAGGAAAATTGTTTTCTTGCTCTCCTACTTCATGTCTCTATCATTCAAACACACACATCCACACATCTACACATATACACACAACACACACACACTCACAGACAGATTCCATCTTTCAGTTGTTTTTCTCTCTTCCTTTTCACCATTTCTCTCCTAGAGAGCGGTAGTTGCATTCACGCACTTCTAGTTCCACATATGAAGTTGTTCTCCCTTCTGTTCTCACACATTCCCTTAGTTCTCTTTTAGTGTCTCCTCCCATCCCCACATTCAATCCAATTCCTCATTTCCTTTTCATTGTGAGAATTCTTTTCTTGTATGTGTATGTGTGTGTGTGTGTTTTTTTTTTTTTACCTTATTCTCTTTCTTTCATGACAACTTCTCACTTAGAAGTGGCATAATTTCAACATTACTCATGAAACTTAATATCATAGTAGCCCATCACATATTTTAAATGCCATTCTTATTTCGTATATTTTACAAAATTGTTTGTACCCATTCCATTTCTCCGCCTCCCAAAATCTATAATAATAAAATATAAATAAAACAAAATTTTTTATATTTTAAAATATATCATGTAAAATATATAATTCTGGTGTAAAATACTGACGTGATATTTTCTTTCACAGCAATTCTTATTATTTGTTTATTTGATTTTTTTTCTTTTACTTTTTCTAAATGTTAGTAAGAGAAATTAATGTAATCGTGTCAAATTTTCGATATCGAATTTTCACCGGAAATACATGGGTATCATCATGGAATACCATAGTAAGTTGTCTGTCGAAATTCCACAACCGGAAGTACCATTTTATGAATATATTTTTTTTTTTTTTTTTTTTTTTCACTTTTTTTGCAATGTTTTCTCAAAAATATTTCAACTATTTTTCTTTAAACATGAAATTTCAATTACATATATTAAGAGTTATAATTTTTATTTGAAATATATCTCTGGGAAAATTTATTTAATGCGGTGTTTGGAGAAGGGATATGTTTATATATGGTACGCTCAAAGACCGAAAATGCTCATTGAGCGAAAAAACAGCTCACTGTAAAACATCCACATCGCGAAATTCGTGTTATGGCTCTTATGAAAAAACGCTCAAGACGCGTTGTGCCAATCACAGAAAGACCACATAGCGAAATTCGCGTCGCGGCTATCATGCTATACGACCACAACGCATTGTAGCAATGAAGAAAAGCCATGACGCGTTCTGAGCACTAGTTGGTGTAACCATAACACAGGCCAGGACAGGTTGTACCTTGTCGGTTTGAGTACAACGACGCATTTAACCATCAGTAGAATTGTTTAATCATTTCTTGTCTGTTTTTGAGGGTGAACTTATAGCAGCGCTAACCATGACCAATAAAAAAAGAAGTGTTTTATGATAAATTACGTGAGTTTGTGGAAAGAAGCACTGAAAAGCGCAGTTTTATCATGAGTACAGAAAAATGTGAAATGTTACTTAATGAAACAAAACAGTCTCAGCTTCTTAAAAAAAAAAAAAACAACCAGTCTCTATCTTCAAAGCAGTATCGTCGCCTTAAACGATATGATGTCTTAAAAATTAGTGACACAGAAAAGTTGGTTGAAGCTGGAGCAGTTAGCACAAGTTTAAAAATCCTTCTTACTTCTGCAAAAAAGATGAACTGTTTGATATTCTGGAAAAAGCACATACTATTTGCAGGACAAAAAATATTTCCTAAGGATATCTACCAAAAAGTTTCGAGACTAGTAGGATCCATATCGCAAATCACTGCACGTCGTATTCTAATATGGTTCCATACGCCTCATGGCTATTCTTCATTGCCACAATGCGTTCTGGTCGTATAGCATGATAGTCACGACACGAATTTTGCTATGTGGTCTTTCTGTGATCGCCACAACGCGTCGTGAGCGTTTTCATAAGAGCCATAACACAAATTTCACGATGTGGATGTTTTACAGTGACCACAACGCATTGTGAGCTGTTTTTCGCTCAGTGAGCATTTTCGGTCTTTGAGCGTAAAATATATACTTATTGAGTGCTATTGCAGCAGCTATTACACAATTCTATCCTCAAATAATATTAATTAGAATTACATATGTTGCAAAATGACGAGTTTGAAGAAAATCGGTTGACCGAAAGTGCGTTTTGGCTAAACAGTTGTTTTTCTGCGTTTTCACCATAAAAACGCCGCCGGATTTCTTTAAATTTGGTACACTAACTATGAATATAGAGACCTATCACTTTTATTTGAAACTTTTTTACGAAGGGAGGCTTGATCGCAGGGGCTGCTCTGTCCTTGGCTACGCGGACGATGTGGAGGTCGTGATCAGGGCCAGACACGAGACTGTTGTTATGAGCTACTACAGGAGGCCTGCGAGTGGTGGAGGGGTGGTGCAGAGGGGTTGACTTGATGGTCAATCCCTCTAAGACCACTCTGGTTCCATTTACCAGAAGAAGGAATGTGGATTGTTTCAGCACTGACTTCTTCGGAATAATTCTAGCGGTGTCTGGTCAAAGGTGAAATACTTGGGGATCATGCTGGACTCCAAACTCACCTGGGAAGCACATCTTCAGTATTGACACAGAAGGCAAAAAAGTCTCTCTGTGAGTCACCAGAGCCTGCGGGAAACATGGGGACTCTCCCCAAAAATGGCCCACTGGATCTATAACGAACCCATCATACCGTCCTCACCTACGGGGCTGTGGTGTGGTGGCCGAAAACGGAACAGCAAGATACGAGGAAGAACCTCATCTGGGTTCAGCGACTGGCGTGCATGCTGATTTCGGGGGCGTTTTGTAGTGCCCCAACGGCTGCATTAGGTAGCTGCTGGATTGCCTCCCAGGCGGAGGGCCAGTGCGTACAGACTACTGATACAATGGCCAATGGAAGCAAAGAAGCTCCCTAGCCAAGCACTTGGACATTACTCAAGAAGGTTGACCCTGGCCCTATCTTTAAATGCTGGGGTGTGGCTGTCCAACATTCCTTTTAGCTCCCCTTCCAAGTGATAGTACCTCACTGTCGGAGTGGCTAAAGCTGGGGAAAACGGTGCTGGACTGGGGATCCTGGTTTACGGATGGTCCAAAATGGCCTGCGGAACTGTGGAGCCGGTATACATGGGGTTAAGCCGGAATGTACGCATGCGAAGCCCCCCTCGGCGGTTACTCCACAGTTTTTCCAGGCTGCAGTCTATGCAATAAAGTTCTGTGCTGAGGAGACTGCGTATGGACTCTAGGGAATAGAGAGATATTCATCTTCCTCGACAGCCAGGCTGTGCGCTGAAATGCACTTCGGATTCAGAATCACCTCCCCTTTGGTCAGGGAGTGTAGAGACTCCCTGGAGGCCATTATCCCGGCACAACAAAGTTCGGCTAGTATGGGTGCCGGGCATAAGGGGATTACAGGAAATGAAATAGCCCTCCAACTGCCAGGGTAGGGAGCGAATACTCCCTTCATGGTCCGGAATCTGCTCTAGGGTAGCCAAAAGTATGGCGAGGGCGGCTCTGAGAGATGACTCGGAGGGAACATACCGATACTGGGCTGAGTACTGGGGCAAAGCACGGAAATGGTTATGCCGGAGTCTGTATGGAAGAAGGACCGAACATCCTGGGTCTAATCAGGTATCAGATTTCTCTGATAATGGGCCTGTTTACTGGGCATGGGAGGTTTCAAAAAATCTGCACAAGGTATGGTTGGTGGATTATAGCCCTTGTGCAGATTGGTCAGCATGAGGAGGAGACAGCCTCTCACCCTGTTTTTTGATTGCGTTGCAATCGGCAGACTCATGTAACGAGATCTTCGCACGTTGATACCGGGGACAATCGTACTCCAGGAATGGACTGGTGGGGAAGGTTTTGGACCTCATTAAGAGGGGGCTTCCACTACTAGGTTTGAGGGGTTGGCACAATAAGCCTCAATGGGAGGCTGCGGTGCCTGGGTCTTAGACCCCCCCCCTGCATCATTCTAATTCTAATTCTGTTACGAAAAGTTCATTTAAAAAAAAGTCTTGAGTGGCGAAGGAGTGTATGGTTTCCTCAAAAAGTCATATTATTGAGTTTTAGCTTCTCCAATTAATTTTATGTTTACTTAAAGTACGTTTCAAGTCTTTCAAATTTAATTTCTATTTTATAATATAAATCTGCATTATCACATTCTATTTCTTTTTCTAACCAATAATTGTATAGATATACGATGTCTCTACTAGTTTTGAACTCTAATATACGAGTATAGCCCGCTCTACCTTTTTTTTATAATTTGTTGTTTAATTGAACTAATAATTCGTTTCGATTCCTTTTTTCTTTTTTTTATGTT
This sequence comes from Triatoma infestans, assembly GCA_011037195.1. Classification (NCBI taxonomy): domain Eukaryota; kingdom Metazoa; phylum Arthropoda; class Insecta; order Hemiptera; family Reduviidae; genus Triatoma; species Triatoma infestans. The sequence continues at coordinate 162,486 of JAAEAF010001064.1, read as the reverse complement.
GTTGCAAGGAACTTATTTGATTGGATATAACTCTTGCATAGATTTCCATCTTTTAGTAGTACTCTTTCATACTTTGTGGCCACCTACATAAAATTAATGGCAATATACATGAATAGCTCAAACTGCCAATCTAAAAAAGTTGCTTGAATGATTAGAACGAATAATGGAGAAATTTTTGCGGTATTTAACATCAATTTTATTTTGTACCACTAGTGTAAACGGCCTAATACAAAATGGCGGACTTACATTGAATCTTTGCATTTTTATATTATTCTCTTTTGCATTCTTTTTTCAACGATGGATTAAAAATTCTGAATTTTTAGCTTTATAGCTCACGTTAATTATATAAAACAATAATATTATGTTAGAATAACTTGATTTTTTGCATATATTTTTACAAAACAGAATTTTATTGCAAATTTGTTATTTATAAAATATCTACAGATGGAAAAATTAGTAAAATAATTCTAATCTAAATTTTTGATAGAAATAATTACTATAAAGAATTAGCCTCGTCATAGTGTAGAATTAAAAAAGTGTCAATGGGGCGGGTCAACTGAATTTCTAACGTTTTTGGGGGGATAAAATGACCATTGTAAAATTCTGTATCAACATGAATTTATACAATTATTTTTATAACTAACATAATTTTCTATGCTTCATAGCCTATTAACATTGACTTGTTTTATAGATTCATCTATCTTCTTGAGAATGGCATGTGTATTGCCGAAACGTCGAGGAAAAGAAGGAAATAATGTTCCAAAACATTAAATTCTCCAAAAATTAAAACATTTAAAAAGCTGAAACCCTTGGTTGTAATTCATTCCCTGCAACAGTAATTGCTAGTTAATATTAAAAAAAAATCAGCCGAAAAAACTGAAATTCAAAACAAATACTAAATTATTTAATTCTAGTTTTAAAAAGTTGCATCACAGACAGATCATAATGCTTTCTCTAATTTTCACACTGAGAATTATCTCCGGTGCTACACGGACGGTTCCTGAATAGATGGTAAGTCTGGGGCTGCTGTCTATTTTGAGACGGGAGACCATCTGGTGGTGCCTCTTGGTGAGTGGACCACTGTTTTCCAGGCTGAGGTATATGCAATCTTGGTTGTAGTTTGGATGAAAGGGTAAGTAATACTAACTTAAGGGATGTTTGTATCTGCTCGGACAGCCAAGCTGCGTTGAAGGCGCTTAGTTCATTTGTCTTCACTTTCAGATTAGTGTTAGAATGTTCTAAAAGACTTGAAGAGCTTTCTTCTCTGAAGGAAGTTCTTCTAGTCTGAGTACCAGGAGGCGTGAGAATTTCTTGGGATTGAAGAGGTGGATAGGTTTGCCAAATTGGGAGCCTCTCAATACGACGGGGCTCATGCCTGACTCCTTTTGTAGAGGCTGTGAGATGGAGGAGGAAACACCCATACAACTTATAACGAATTGTTTGGGTTGTGAGGAGATTAGGTTTAAGACCTTTGGCCGAAATAGGATATCGGTAGAAGATGTCCTTTTAAGGTTCTAAACCGATTTGTTCGGACTGTGGTAAAACTTAGATGGGTCTGGACTTTTGTACCAGACCCGGTAGTTGTTATCCTTTTGGAGTAGCTATATGGGCCCAGGGAAGCTTTGGATAGCGTAGGGTTTTGCCCTCACCTTTCTTGAATAATAATAATATTAATAAAATTATTTAATTCTAGTTTTGAAAGGTCTCATCTTAGACAGATCGGATATGCTTAGTTTTAATCAAATTTTACTTTTCAAACACACACACACGGACGGAGAGTGGAAGAGTGACATCATTTTCTTAAAAAAAAAGTGCTCATGTAAATATAAAACACAATTTAGAAAATTAAAATTCTGATTATTAAGGTAACACTTGGAAAACATTGTTATAATCATTTTTTAAACAACTTTTATAATAAATTGAAAATCTTTGAAACGTAAAAATGAAATGTATTACTTAGATTAAAATTAAAATATAGATAAAATAATTAAAACAAAATAAATCGGAGGTTCTATAAATACTTAACAAATTTTCAAAGAATTCCTTTTTATTCACATAATAATAATTATAATAATAATAGTAATAATGAATTAACTGTAATTCTATTAGTCATAAAGTAGCACGTACTCTTGATGGAATAGGCTGAGATAATTAGAAACGTGGGCCTTTCCATTAGAGATCTGCTTTATATTATCGTTTCTATTATTACTATCATTATTATTCCAGTTTCTCATGCCCATTCTTTGTTTAAATAATAATTTATTACACTTCTATTTATAATTTCCACGAACTGTAATATTTCCTTGTTCTTTTCATTACTGTTACAATAGTTTAAAGTAATTTTTTTTATAATAATAATAATAATAATAATTAGAGCAACTAATGACCAATTATAAGATGTCAAAAAAAGAAATAAAAATTACCAAAATAATGGTAATAATAAAAAGAAGTTAGGTTTTAATATAAATTTTTACAAAATAATTTGAAATCAGACTCCCATCTAATGGTCCAATAATCTCTTCTTAAAATTTGGCATGCTACCAACATACTTTCACTTGTACACAGATCATTTATCATGGACGGTGTTCTAAATAATAGAAAAATAAATTATATTTCAGCAATATATCAAATAACTTTCTTGACTGAATATTGATCAAATTATCTACACACACACACACACACATACATACATAAAAAATCATCTTATATAATATAATTTTCCAAGAATAAATATAATTTATATGTAATGCTTTTTCAAACTTTAGATTTTTAGCTCTCTAGGAAAAAAACTTTTCATCTTGGGAAAGTCAATATAAATTCCAAAAAAATTTTCATAAATATGAATCTATCTGCTAAGAAATATGATTTATCTTAAATCAGTTTACTAATTTCGCGATATATTAATTTAAAATACAGATATAATGGATTTCAGAAGGAGAGAATTTTGGGTTGTATAGATTTAGAAGTATGGATGAACACTGTATAATCGAAAGGTAGCACAAACTGCCTGGACTTTACACTGAAATATATAAAATGGTAATGAGAGATAAACAGAAAGATTGATGACGCGTTGTGACTGTTGTATGAACTCTGCTGGAAGACTGTCGGCATGATTTGTCCCTCTTATGGCTGACACAGCTGTATGTAAACAGTTTCTCCCACTCTAGTCTGGCCTAAGCTAGTGAGTGAGTCTGACTCTTTCTCTCTGCTTTGGATCCCTCTCTTCGGATCCTGCTACACAGACAACAATATATTGTCAAATATAGTACACATATTTCATTGAACATCTTCTGTATATAGACTTTAGAAACATGCTAGAAAGTAGAATGAAGTCTATGGCCCTAAAAAGAGACATGGTTTGCAGTGGCATGAAGTGCTCTTGGCAATGCTTATCCCATATATTGCGCAATCAGTGCTTACTTTTATTGAGAAAAAAAATAAGCGAGAATATTCTATCATTCCACCTTATAGCCGAGATTGCGCGCCATTAAATTTTTTGTTTGGTTCTATCTTCTCAGGTGTCATTATGTTGCGTCAAGTTTCACAACAACAAGAAGTAAAACCAATGTGCAAAACTGGCTCACACTTCAAGACAAAATTTTTTTTTATTTTATTTTTACTACCGGTATAAAGAAACTAGCAGATAGATGGGGGCAATTGCATATTTTTGAGAATTATGTTAAAAAATACGTAAATTGTGAGATTTATCTAATAAAACACATTAAAAGTAAAACCATTTGTCTCTGGAGAATTTATTGAATGACTGTCAATACATTTACTGAAATAGTCACTTTTTTTTTATCAGACATACCAACAAAGTCGCTGAAATAAGCTATTGTTTTGCTCGAATTATCCATTTCGTTATTTGGGAATATGGAAAAGACAACCAAATAACACACATACATCCGAATAGAACATCATGATGGAAATTGAGGAGAATGGGAAGCTTTCCTTCATGGATGTGCTTGTTCTGAGAAAGAAAAGGATGGAACATTGGGACAAATGGTATACCGGAAGAAAACCCTCACCAATTGGGTACCTAAAGGAGAGTTCATACCAACATCCTACCCAGAAGAGAGATTTGATCACTACTTTAATCCAACATGCTATCCAGAATTGCCGAGCCAACAGCGTTCAAAAAATCGTCTTCCCACAAGCTTTGAAATAATACGGCCACAAAGTTAGGCAAATAATTGCTCTCTTTAACAGGGGCAAACAGCTTCCTCATGTAAGAAAATCCAGAGGAAAAGTACAGAAGAGAGAAAATGAGATCTATTCTCCCGTATTTGCAAAAAGTGTCAGAGAAGATTTCAAAAAATCCTGGCAAAGCATAATGTGACAACCACACATGATGAGACGAACAAGAAAATGTCACAAATGCTACCAGGTTTTAAAGATAGGCTTCCATTTGCTAAAAAATAAAAAGTGGGGTCTATCTGATTCCTTGCAGCTATGGAGAAACATAGGTCAGACCAAAATTTTACGTCACAATACACCTTAAAGAGTATATTCACTGTGACAGAACGGAAAACTCTCCGCATACGATAAGACTCGTACAACATTGGTCTACAATTGGACATGCGATAAATTTGAAAGACACAAAGTTCTAGCCCAAATAGACAAGTGTCTTAAGAGAGGCAGTGGAAATTGAGAAAAATGGAAATTGTCTAAATAGAGACGATGGACTTCGTCTAAGCAGAACATAGCTGCCTCTGTTCAGGGAATGGAGAGCAAAAGCAAATGGGAAAATGATTTATGGTATCCCCAAGCAAAACAAGACTGCGAGTTTGGCAGGAAGGCAGTGAGACGGGAGACTTAGAGCTCGTTCATCCGCCAACCAACCGTGAGCATGAAGAGAAAATTAAGACAAATGTCGGAGTAAGAGGCCACGACCTTGTTCTACCATGATTTTTGTCACCGTGACGAGAACGCTTTGTGCCACACGTACACTCCCGTTTTCTTCATCGCATCGTTTCCGTATGCTTTTTTCAGCATGTCAAAAGGTCGCAGAAGATGGTTTCTCCAGGAACTCCAGCATGCTGCTCTGATGATGACATTTCAAAATCCGACGAACAAAAAAACAAATCTATCTAAAACAACCTGCACGCTGCAAGTGGGAAACTGCTTGCCTGCCTGCTGAACAGCACAGTGCTTTCTTCCCCTAGTAGTGATGCCAACCTTACAAACAGAAATTTCCTCTCCAGCAAACATGTGCTTGACTGTATGCGTGCATTCCGGGAAAAATTGCGTCCAATAATGAAAAATTACAAGAAGCTTAAACTTGAGTTTTATTAAAATACCACAACCGCAACTGACATAAAGATTTCGATCAAAATCACATCAACTGAAAGTTGAGATTTCAATGACTTTAATCTGCTTACAATTTTCTTTAAATTTAGAATGCTAAGTGCATAGATATAAACCTATCTATCACTTTATTTGTTGAAATGTTGTTGACATTTAATAAAAGGTGCTATCTCTTCTGGGCTACAATTTACCACAACGCCTCTATATTAGAGCAATTAAAACGGGCAAAAGTTCCAACTATAAAGAGAAGTTGACTATTTTACATGTAATAGAAACGCATTATGAAAAAGTTGGATGAAAGCTACTGTTTAACATCAAATTTTTAGTTGTTAATTTATTCATTATTGTAAATAATTATTGCCCAAGTTTTTTTGTAAAAATAAAGAATACAAAAAGTAGAGAAAAAAGTAAAGAAAGCAAGCTGTAAAATTATTAAACCATACTTTAAGGGAAAGAGAATGAATGTATGTACGTATATATTAAACAAAAGAAGATTATTTAATCTAGCTTTCAAAACTCCTGGAGAAGTTTTAGGTTTTTGAATAAAATGGAATTGTACGTGCTTTTTAGATGTGAATATGTGTATAATACCTCTGTGTGTTTGTATGTGTGTGTGTGTGTGTGTGTGTGTGTGAACATTTTAGAAACTTGAGGAAAATACAATGAACCCCATTCATATTTCAATTAAAGATCGAACAATACCCTTACAAAGTTACTACCTATGAAAATACAATTATAAAAGAAAATGTTTGTTTCTTTTAACTGTTATTAGTTTGTATTATACTGAATAATAATAATAATAATAATAATGATGATTGTAATAATGAAAAAAGTAATGGTGAGGAAATTCAGGAGCCACTGTCAATCATGTTGAAGGTCATTTACTAGGGTTATTACACAAGCTGAGGGGGGTTAATCATAAATAACAAGAGTGGAAGGGATAGTTTTTTTCTCTTTTTCTTTCTCACAATTTCAGCAGTGCTGTAGGTGGTGTGACGTGATCGCTGAGAGCCTTTCAGTCGTGCCGTTGGTGGAAAGGGCTGAGAGTCCAAACAACACTAAAACCCTTTTATAGGTCATTGAGAATTCAATACAGGTATCCAGACTTTACAGTATGTATATATATATATATATTTCATACATATACAATGGATATATAATATATACTTTATATTGTGCAAGGAATTGTCAATGTCAAAACATTAAACAGCTGTTTTATATAAATATATACTACAAAAGAATATGCTATGTTTGTAAAACAGATCTACAAAGTTGATCCTCTTCAACCAACAAACACACTAGGTGTACATATAAATCTTATGAAACACGTGTCATTTTTGACATAATACTCCCTTCATATGAAGGGGGGCAAAAAATTTAAATCAAACAAAACATTTCTTCACAGATCATGATCTAAAACACAAATCAAATAAAGCTTGGTTATAAATATACATTCCATCCTACAATTTATGTGTTACGCGGCAAATTATCTTTTCTACTTTTTTTTTTTTGTCGCGGCATTTAATTTACATTATCTTATTTTACGAGAACCGGAAAAAAAAATATTTTTCATATATTAATTCAGTAAAGTCGTAAGTGTGGTTGATGAATTTTTCGAAACGTTCTTCTTCTTTGTACAAAAAAAAGAATTCCCGAATTTACAATAATCGTTTGAATATTTTATTGTTTTTTCCTGTATCGCTGATATTAGCGCTGGCATTACTCACTCACACGTTCGTTTTCATTCATAACTACAAGTTCTCCAATAAATACTTTCATCCTAATAAATACACTCATACCACAGAACGAACATACATCACTGGTCTGTATAGAGTACTCAATATTTACTACCCCTAAATCTTAAGCCTAAAAACTGAAATATGTTAAGTACATCTATATACAAGTATAAACTATTCACATATAAATTCAAATTTATTATTTTCACTACATTTTTTCATAAACCTCAATATTTTTTAAAAATTTTACTACCCGGTCGATCATAGCTGGATCATCATTCAGAGCTTCTGACTTTTGGCTGTTAATGATTGTTTCAGGTATGGAAGGAAGTCTCTTCACATATTCTGGGATTGGATAAATCTTTAGGTTGTTTCGCATGGAGCCTTATAACCGAACGTCCTATGCCTGTAATCCATCAAAGGCATTCAAGGTCTATCCTCAGATTTTCTTTTTTTCAATTTGGTAAGTTAGAGTTTTAAAAGGAACTGATACGCCAGCCAGTTTTCTCTTTCTGTGACAACTGTTGCCTACTAGGAGCTGGAAGCATATTGTGAAAAAGAGAGTACGTAAAGCATAAGAGAGGTTGGTGCTAAGAATGTACGAAGAGTTTGACAAAAGAGGAATCTATAAAAGATATTCAGTTTCTCTTTTATATCCATGATGACCCGCATTTCCCCTGATCCATGATCTCTCTCCATCTTCCCTCCTTGCATTATAACAACAAGCTAGTGTCTTTGATGTTGTGGTAAAAGTGCAGCCGCAAATGCTGCGGCATTACAGACCAAGAAGAAGAACCCATCTTCGGACACGAATTGGTGTCCCATCATAATTGTGGCTCGGAACACCGATCGTACAGGGCTTAAGCCTCACGAACTGGTACTTCGGCTATGTAATAGCTGTTTTGACTGGATTGCATTTTTAGCCCATGTTTGAGTGCTGATCCAAACACTGTGTTCAAATTCATAACCTAAAACCTCTTGAACTTTTCATAGTAAGCAAAAATTGCTGGAAAATATAAAAGTTGTTCAGCTTCAGCAAAATTATAGTCTTTATGGATCAAATCAATAATAGATAATTAATAAGCTTTTTTTAAATTATTGTTCATACTATAGTATTTAAACTTCTTTTTGAAAACAAAAAGAAAAAAATATAAGGTAATAAAATTAAATAATTTATGAGTTAATAAAAAAACCTTATTAAATCTTACTATTAAAAAGATAAAAATTAATATACTTTATTCATATCTTTTATTCTTATTTCAACGAGTTATTCATGGAAATTTCATTCATAAAATTACCATAAATAAATAACAACATAAAACCCCCCTTATTCATGCAATAAACTTACGTATCATCTCCGAAGATATTTTCTACATTATAGTCGTTATTATAATAAATCGATACATATACACATTTTATTCAACCCAAAATTCTCTAACCGTTATCACTTTTAAATGATTATTATTATAATTACTTCTTTTCATATAAATTTCTTTTCAAATAAACATTTTAGCAATACAAAATATATAAACATAAATTACATTTATTTATATTTTTATTTTTATCTTAATAATTTCATCTAATGGCGAATTAAAATGCATTTTTAAAGTTGTATTTTGAGATCACTTTCTCTTAAATAATATCCTCTATTTAAAAGAATGTTTTACTCAATGCAACTATAAAACTGTATTGGCAAACTTTCAAATAATAAATACAGTTGCCAGTGTTAAAAAATTATCCAAAACTTTATTTTCCAATACCCTTAAATTTCTTATCGTATAATTTATTTTTTAAATTATTATTTTTATCTTCAAATTTTACACTGATTACTGTAGAATGTTAGAATTGATTTTTTGGAATTTTTTGATAATGCCAAAAAAAAAAAAAGAATATGATATATGGCAACAAATAAATATGGTAGATGGGGAAGTGAAGAGGTGGGTATGAATCGGAGGGATCCCAACTGATATTCGAGTCAAAATGTCGGGTTGAGAAGAACTGAACAGGATTAGGGTGGGACATTTGTTAATGGAATTTTTTTTGTTAAGAAATCAAGTTACCCCATCAGCCCGTTGCTATTCAGCTTATATCTGAGTGGGATAGAACAATTTTTCAGGGAAAATTTGTCAGGTTGGCATCAGGGTGACCTCTGATTGCCATATATTACTTTTACTGTACGCCGATGATTTAATTATTTTTGGTGACTGTTATCGCGATATTCAACATAAATTGTCAATATTGAAGGAATTTTCTGATAAGTATGCGCTAAATGTGAATATCAGTAAAACTAAGATAGTTAAAATTTTATAAAGGAAGGCCCAAAACAACTCAAAAAATTTTCTATGGTGGTTTAGAACTGGAACAGGTTAAAGAATTTAATTATCTTGGCGTTTTGTTTTCCAGCTCTGGTTTATTTGCCAAAGCAGCTGGTCAGGCAAGCGCCAAGGCACATATGGCAGCCGGTAGTGCATTGGCTCTTTGTTCTAGATCTAGATTATCATCATAGCAATCTAAAGTAAAGCTTAACGAAGTATTGGTCGCGAGCACACTCTTGTACGGTGTACAGGTCTGGGGACTTAGATACGCTGATGATCTAGAAAAGGCATCCCTTTACTTCTATAAGAGACATCTGCAGCTTGCAAAAAATACCCCAAATTATTTAATCCGTCTAGAAACTGGTCAGTTACAAATCAGCTACACAATCTTGAAATTGACTTTGAACTGGCTATTCAAAGTCCATATTCTAGAGATGGAAGGTAAGAGATAACCAAATATATGTTTTAATAAACTCCTTAGTATTACTGATCCCCACACAAAATTTAACAGGGTATCTCAATTCAAAGAATTTCTATCTCCAATTGATTACACGGAAATAGTCCATAGCACTAACAGCCACTCTTTAAAGAAGAAAATCCCTACGATTTTAAAAACATTTAGTGAACACCTCCACAATCTGGACATTCAACGCTTGTTGTCCAACTCTAATTTTAATACCTACTATAATAAACTTCTTAATCCTCTAAATAAATTACCTTTTTATTTAACCTCTAAAGCTCCATACGGTATATTAGATTTTTTTTTGCAGATAAGAACATCTGGTAAATACAATGTCAGAATATCCAATAAAGCCTCTAGGTATAATCTTAATCCTACAATTAACTGTAAATTGTGCACATTAAATGTTTTAGAAGACATTAAACATATATTAGTTGCATGCCCTTTTTACAATCCTATAAGACAGCTCTTTCACTTAGATAGTGTATCAGAAAACTGGCCACAAATTTTACTGAACCCTCCTAATACAGAACAAGAAATGAAAACGCTCTTCAACTTTGTAGAAAAAATGTAATCTCTGAGAGAGTTTCTCATAGAACCGTAATTAAACATATTGTAATGTTTTTCCAACTAAACTAGCTACTGCAACTAGTTTTAAGTGGGATCGTATAGATAAAATACTCTAAACTTCCATAAAGGAAACACCAATTTATTGCTATACACAATAAATTACTAAATACAACGCTTAATAATAATTATTTCACACTTTAAACCACAAAAGTTCACTTTGTTCACTTTTCACAAACTTGTAACTTCGTTTGTAACTGAAAAACTCTCTCAACTCTCTGTGGTACCTCTATTTATACCAGTAGAGAACATTCCAGACTTCTCTCGACTATTCCAGTGAAAACTAGAGCGCCGCCAGCGCTTCCTACGGCCACTAAGAGAACCTTAGGTACCTGTATTCTCTCCTAGATGGCACCACTTGCCGCGTTACAATACCCTAAGCTACTATCCGTTTAGTCACACTAAGTGTAATAAATATTGCAGGTATGGTTCATCTTAATTATATTCTCTGTAATTTGTTTTTCCAATTAATTGTAAGTCTGTTTTGAAGAATGTCTGTATAGTTTTGTATTCTAAAAGAACCATACACATTTGTATGGGGTTAATCCCCAAGGCAAATAAATAAATTGAATTGAATTGAAATCAAGCTATGCTCAACAAAAATTTGGAAATCAACTTGGCGAGTGAGATAGAAGGACTATGGGCCTAAAATCCTACTATATTGAAAAATGAAAAGCTTATTTTTCCCATATTTTAGGGCCACGTAGAATAGAATGAACTATAAATAGTCTTTTGTTGATGTGTGCTTGAATAGTCTATTACGTAGGCCAGAAGTTTTCAATGGGTATCAATGAAAATTAAAAAAGATTTTTTGAGGGTTCGCTAAGCGAAATCTTAAACTGAAGCTAATTAATTCAGAGATGAAAGTCACATTTCAAGAGATTGATTCCTTAGATCAGAATTTTCTTGCGGCGTATGTCTGGAAGTGCTCCCTTACAAAGTAGGTATAAGCTAAAATACTCGAAATGAAGCTGATTATCCTTTTACTTTAATAATTGAAAAAAAAATAAAACCTAGGTTAACCAAAAGGAGGTTTAGCCAAATGGCGAAATATTGGGGGCATGTGGTAAGCACGCCGCAGTTCCATCGCCGTTTAGTTTTGATATTCGCTACCTAGGTGCGCTACAAACTGTTAGCTTCCCACTTTTTCTCACGATGCTGGGTTAACACCGGCATTGCCCTCACAGGAATCGAACCCTGAATTCTCGCACCAAAGGCGAGTGCGCTAGACACTAGACAGACCAAAGCGTGATGACTAATAATTTCAATGCTTTGGAATAAAGGTTGTAAAGAAATCATTTTCATAAGTTCACCCTTCCTTTCCTGAAAACTCATATCCACAAGAATATCTGATTCTTGGGGCATCGAAACAGTGCCTCAATGATGGCAAGAAGGTATCTAGTGATCTATTTTCTCAATGACTTACCTCTTACCAATCAGGTCAATCCTATCTCTCGATGATCTGTTGGTTCCAGAGACCTTATCACTATTTAAATGTCACTGAAAAGGAAGAAGATAAAGAAGGATTGGAATTATGTTTCCATTAACAATTCCAGTCGAAGTTAATGAAAACATACCTACTAGGAAGAATTATTCAGTGATATTTTCTGATAGCCTGTTTTTTTTTTTTGTGGTCATCAACCGGTTTCGAGCGTCGATTTGGACTGAGCAAATCTATGTGATCACACTGTTTGACAAACGCATCTTGATGATGGGCGAACGCCACAAAAAGCAGCAGGCTATGACGGAAAATATCTCTGATGCTTTCCAGCTCTGCGGAACCAACCACAACAACTAGGAAGAATTTTAAAGGCTTTTACTTTTTCTTGAAGTTGTCTTCAAACGGTACCTACATACTTACAGTAAAAAAATTCAAAGTAGAAATCCTACGTCCAAGTATGTGAGTCTTTTAAAAGGAATTAGTAAGAGAGGTCAATCTGAAAAACACTATTGGGGTCTCTAAAGCCATCTAATAACATCCTCTAACAGGACTTATCTAAGTCCAGTTCTTCCAATAGGAAGAAATCACCTAGGGGAAGAAGACATCTGAAAAAAATTACTTTTATCAATAATTATTACGATATGTTCATTCTATACGGATTCATTTTAGACCCCAAATATGTTAATGGAAATAATAATTCATTTTGGGTCGGAATGAGTTATGAGGCAGATGGTCATTATTGGACGGTAGGAAGTTGGGTGAATGGTGTATATTTAAAAATCAGTATGTTCTACACTCAATGAAACCAGAAATAACGATAATTTAAAAAAAAATATTAGGCATTTAATTGTACAGAAAAGGGAAAATTCTTGACTAATTGTATATTTTCAGTAAAATATTATGCCGAACTAAAATTTTAAAAAAATAATAAATAATTAACAAAAGAAACTTAGGTTGTATTTGTAAACAAATTAGTCTAACACAGTTATATAAAGTAGTAAATAGATTGATTGACCCTAAATATGTTAAACAAGTGAAGTTATAACAGTGATGGGAGGTTTTTAAACTTAATTTATTACCATCAATTTATCTTGAAATCAATAACATTTTGTTATTGAATACTAAACTCCATTTTGTTTGTTTTTTGTTTTTTTTTTTAATAAAATTAATATTTCATTTAATAGATACTAATCTATAATAAATACGATTAATTTGTTTAAAACATCTCTCAGGATATCAGATTGGATTTACCAAGTTAGAAATTTATCATTTGTCAAAGTGACTTTATTTTTTCCTTTACTTCCTGCTCTTCTAGTTTTGAAACTAATTTATGCTAGGATCAAGATAGTAAAGGAATTTAAATCATTGTATTCTCAAAAATAATTCTTATACAACCAGATATATAAAATATTTGTCGAACTATTACAGTCAATAAAGCATCTGTTCTTTCGTTTGACTATAAGTGGAGAAAATGTGGATAGAAGAAATGCAATAATTTAATAACTGTCAGAGTAAATAAATCTTTATTTATTTCATCAGAATTCTGTTTATTATTCTTTAAAATAAATGAATCCATTTTTTTTTTAACCAAAACGAAACCTCCATTATACTTAGTCTGCTCCTTACTTAATTGCTTGATTCCCCAGGCGTTTACGAACTTCCGTTGATTACGGACATGTTTGATTAAATTCCACATACATTCCTAAATTTCCTTACAAATAACAAACTCTCTGTCACAAATTTTCCCAATTTTTGCTTTGTCTTGCGGCTATAGAAGGAAGCAGTGCAATCTCGTTATACTTTCGAACTTAAATTATTCCAAAATATCCCTCCGCCCCTCTGCTCAAATAATTGTAAGAAGCCTAAATAATATTCCTTTTAGATACCAGGATTTCGACTCAATGATTTACGGCCAAAATCCATTCTCCAGATCTTCTGCCTCTTTCTGTAGTATTGTTTTTCAGTGTATGTTTTCATTATTTTTCAGGTCTATCACTTTTATATAATTTTAAAAATTTTCAGATTTTTGACAATCCGTTCATTTTTTTTTTTAATTATTTTTATAGAAATAATTTTCCTTCCAAAATATTTATTACTAGGATTTACAAATGCTGAGACTGCTGGTTTCCTCTGGCAATGCCATTTCTGGATAACTTATTTTTCCATCAGCTGATGGGAGATAAGGGAAATGGTAGTAGGGTTCAATGGTGAAGTGAGAGAGCCCACGAACTGTTACTTTATTTAGTAAAGAGAGAAGAGTTTATAAAGTGTAAAGTTGACTGGCTGGAGAGAGATGATTGGTCCGAGGGATGAATGGTATGGTAACGTTCAGTGTTAGAAATCTTGTTTGTACTATCACTGAATTAATTATGTGGCTCTAGATAGGTGAACCTTTTCAAGGTTAAAGTTGATAAGTGGTTCATCTTTTCTTTTAAAGTTTATCTGGTGACTCATTGTTAAAACCCCTCAGATGGGCGGGGCTTTATTCAATTTCTCTTAACGCTATATTCTGCTTCTTGGTGAGAGATTGGAGGTCGAATTTGAAGCCTATTCACCAATCCATTGTAATGAGCGTGTCAGAGGGTGTAATACGTAATAGATGTGCGCTTGGTGGGCTCAGTGCCGCCGCCTTGATGCGATTGCTAAGAGAATTATTGAGTCCAGCTTTTGTGGGGCGATTTTCTTGGGCTTCTGTTACATAAGCGAAGTAAACAAGTAAAAAATTCCAAAATCTGGGTATGAGAGCTTGAAAACTACCATAAGAGAATGTCACCTGAGTGTTACAGAGATCATTTCTCCATTTCTGCTCTTTGAAATTATAGTGCAAATTGATTCCTGCCATTTTCACTTTCGATGTTATTATAGATAAGAGGTAGTATTGCGAATATTCGAAATAGAGTTTTCAGCGGAAAGAAATGTTTGAGGTATCCTGAATATGGAGAAAAAAATGTTTTAAAGAGTGGTCTGTATGTATACCTCAAAAACTAAAAACCATAGGAACCTCAAACCTTTAGGGACCACCACCGCATTTAACCCGAAGCTCAAACCCAATTACAATCAGCAAGTGAGAGAATTTCTTGTATGTATAATGGAGTTATTGAGGGGAGTTTCCCGCCAACCCCTTCGTCCACTTCTCCACCTCCTCGTCGGTTGAAAACCTTTTTCCACCCATGTGCAGCTTCAGGAAGGTAAAGAGATAGTAATCTGAAGGTGCTAGGTCAGGGGAATGCGCGGGATGGTTCAGGACATCCCATTTAAACGAGGCAAGCAGTGTGTGGTCTGGCATTGTCGTGCAGCAGGCAGACTCCCTTTGTCAGCATGCCTCTCCTTTTGTTCTGAATCGCCCTCCGCAATTTTTTTAGGGTCTCACAGTATCTTGCAGAGTTGATGGTCTCCCCTTGAGGCATATATTCAATTCAATTATGCCTTGACGTACATAGGTTCTCCCACTCCAGCTTGCTTAAGTCAGAGAGTAGTCTCTGTTAACCAGAGAGGACCTGTCTTCTCTCTGTTCTCTTGCTGTGGTTGCATTATCTTTGCGGTTCCATTACATATGTATTTTTACTTTTACTTACTCCTAGTAAGAGGAAGCATTATAACGTGCAAAAATTTTCCATATCGAATTTTCACCGGAAATATCGCTCTGAGGTCCCCTGAATTCAAAAAAGTGGTTTTTAGATAGCAGTCTGTGTATGTATGTGTGTGTGTGTGTGTGTGTGTCTATGTCTGTATATATATGTAAACAGCGTAGCTCAAAAATGAAAAACCGTAGAAAGTTGAAAACTGATATTCCGTTTAGGTATCACCATGGGATCTGACTGTACGTTATCTAAAAAGTGTCAACCGGAAGTACCACTTTACTAAATGGTTTTTTTTTTACTTTTTTAAGATTTTCTCAAAAATGGCTCCGACGATTTTCTTCAAACTTTTTTACGTCAACTAAACATACAAAAGAGCTACAACATTTATTTAAAACATTTCTTTGGGAAAATTCATTTAAGGCATTTTTGGGGAGGGGCGGGGGGTTAGATTTGCCTCTAAAGTGGTATTTCAGTTTACTATACAAATCTGTCATCTAAATAATATTAATTAGAATTAAATGTGTTGTTGAAATTCCGACTTTGAAAAAGATTGGATACCAGCAGTGCGTTTTTTAATAAAATGTATTTTTCAGTTTTCTGAAAAAATGCCTCCAACAATTTCCTTTAAACTAGGAATGTGAACTACACATAAAAAGAGCTACAACTTTTATTTGAAATATTTCTCCTGGTAAAGTCATTCAAGGGGGTTTTTGGAGGAGAGGTGGGGGTTTATGTTTTTTTTCTAAATTTCTATCATAATTTGATTAAACAATTCTACCATCCAAACAAAATTAATTAGAAATAAATAGATGGCCAAAATTCCGAGTTTCAAGAAAATTAGTAAACCGGAAGTGCGCTTTTATTGGATAGTTTTTCCAGTTTTCCCCGAATTCTTCTAAAACAAAATTTTCTCCGGAAAACTGGTTCACAAAAAATTGATTAGATTATAGATATGTGTAATGGGATCTGAATCTTTAAAGATTCATAGGATCCGAAGAACGGAGAAACAGGACATTAAATGATGAATCAAAAGTTAGTTACTCTCCACCTAGGTCAGACTAGGAAGAAATAGTTCGATTCATATAAATAGAGCGACAGTAGAGGAGTTCAGGACAATTTTCGACAGTTAACAGTATATCCAGTGAACAACCTATTCTTCCTAATACTCAGCCGGTCTGTCTCTTTATCTGTCTCTACTTAACTTCTAACTTAACTGTAAAGTCCTTGCAGTTTGCGTGTTCTATTCATTATACAGTGTTAGCATATCATGTAGTTTTAAAATCCATTCTCTCTTCTTCTCACATCCATTATAATATGCAATAAGCTTCCCAAGTTTAAAAAACAAAAATCGTTTGAGCCCTTTTCGAGAAAAATTGCAATAAATAAAATAATTTTTGTGGGGGGCTTTAGCATCTACGACTATAGTTATGCAGTATAGTTTTCTGATCCTAACATTTATTTATTTTCATAAAAATTAATTACCAATTTCCCAATTATTGAAGTATACATCTATTATACGTATAATACTAGTTTTATAATGAACCTGCAGAGTAACCTAATATGGGGTGGAGTACTTCCTCTTTTCATCCCATTAAACTCAAACCTAATTTAAAACTATATACAATTATTTACATAACTCACTAACTCATAAGATTCACGCTGTAACCTAAAAAAATCCATTCTCGCTAATATTTACATACATGCTAATAAATATCTTCACACAAAACATTAAATTCCCTACCTACATTCATACAACCATTCATTCTACGGGGGTGGAGAATTCGATATTCCTCGCGCGCCCCCTTCAAGTCTACTTCCACTTCAAGGGTAAACCTAATTTAAAATACTTAAATTTATCCTATGCGTATACTTCAAAAGCTAAATTTTTATTTGTACATTATCAATAATTTCAACTATCTTACTGTAAACTTTTACATTGACTTCCACAAATAGTGTCTTATAATTAAAAGGATTAGTTAATTCCATACTTACATTTTTAAGAAACAGTTCTCCTCTAATATTATATACTTTGGGCATATCATAATTATGTCTTGTAGGCTTTCACTTTCCTTACATAATGCACATTAATGGAGAGTTTTCCACATCAAACTTATGCAGATATTCTTTGCATACTCCATGATTGATTCTTAGGCGAGAAATAAGGCGGCATAATCCTTTTGACAGAACTAAAAATTAAAAATAAAAAAAATCAAATCTGGTTCGACAGATTTTTACCGAAATCTTCTAGTCGTTTTTTTTTTGTTTTTAAACATACATATACATATGCCATTCGCTGAAAACATAATTTTCAAATTCAGGGGACCTCAAAAAATATGTATTTTCTGTAAAAACTCCATTTTGAAAATTAAGTATAATCAAAAGCAACACTTTCTGTAACGCGCAAATAAACTCCAGAGAATAATAATAATAATACTTTACTTTCTTCTAAATATTTAACAATAAATAAATAAATAAAAATTAATTAAAAAAATTATATTATAATTAATTAAGGGATAATGGAATTAATTAGTATAAACAATTATGTAGAGAAAAGTAAAGTTTAAATGTTGATATTAGGTGAAGCAGTATATTAATTAGCGGCCAATAAAATGTATTAACTCAGCAGTAATAGCGCGGTTTAAGGTACAACTTTTAGAGAGTAGCACTTGCTCCTCTTATTAATCAATCTACCCCCCCCGGGAGAGTGAGAGAAAGGGTAAGAGTGTAATTGGCAACTAATGACTTGTCCGCCAGTGCCGCCAACATCAAATCTCCGACTTTAAGAAGAAACTTTACAAACTACTGAGTTTGCTTTCTCTGTTGAATTGAATATACTCTTCTACTTGTTCTCCGGTCTATCTATCTGTCTATAAAATTGATTCCAATTATAATTATTTCTCTTGATTTATTTAAATCAATTTCGTAAGGTATATTTATTATCTAGTGATAAAATTTACTTTTTCTTGTTTTTGAAAACAAAATAAAATCTGGTATAAATTATATAACAGTTTAGATGTAATGCTAACTTCAAAGTAAATCATTGCCGCTTTCCACAAAAGAGGGTAAAACTGGGAAGAAATTCTTTCAGTAAAGTCTGATTTCAGTTTTCTGGTTTTATCCATACATCCTAACCTAATTTCATCTAATCTATATAAACTAATTTAATCTAAACTAAATTAAGAAATCCTCTAAATTAAATTTTATATGAAACAAGGTTTCAAATAAAAATAAGATTTATCCATTTGTGTGACCACAAATTTCAGTAAACCTTTTTTAATTGCTGTATGTTGCACTCAAAATTGTTGAAAATTAATTAATTTGTTGTCTCATTTATTTCTATTAATTATATATTTTTTTGAGATTTTTCAAAATGAAGTAACACTTAAAAAATTCAAATACTACTCAAATGCGCACACTGTAACAATGTGCCCTTCGGTGGGGCTTGTTGTTACATGCGGAGAGTGAGTTGTTACAATGTATAAAATACATGTTTTGGTGTTTATTTTTAAGGAAATAAAACTGAAATATGTTCAATAAACAAATTATCAGATCTGTATTTTAATAATAATAGCAGCAAACATTCATTCTCTTTCTATTCACTATTACTACCCATCTCTTAAGTCCGAGTTACAATTGTGGCAAATATATCTAGGGTCTTTTTTAACACATTTTGAATGGGCCCATCTTTTGCACGCATGCATTCAACCCAATTTTCTCCACTTTTTGACTGCGACCATGGTTTTAAACATTTCAACCAGTCCTCATCTTCTTCGGCCGGAATTTGATGATGGCAAATTATTTTTATGATTCTTGTTCGCAATTTTGGAGACACAGATTTTATTTTTGTTAGAATTACCAACTATCTCGTTTTTCTTGCTTTGACTTCATTTCTTTTAAGATCTGCCGTGATTTGATTTAAGATATACAGGGGGGCAAGTTGTTACACTGTAACAACATGCTCCAACCAAATGTAACAACTAACTCCAATGACGCTATTTCACTAATTAATCCGTAAACACATAGGTCAAAAGAATACTAGCGCAACCATATTGGATTGAAATTATTGTTAAGGATGTATGAATTAACAGCATAAGTATGAAAGCCTTACCTTTAGTAGTTTTCCGATTTTAAGATAGCCCCTGAAGAAGACAAACAATGTTTGTCGAAACGTCGGGCCATTAATAAAAAACACTAAAAAAATTTTTTAGTGTTTTTCTTATGCCCCCTGGTCGATCAGCCAACTAACAGATACATCTGATATTTACTTACCTGTTTATGATGCTTTATTTATTTCAAATTTTTAATGACTCATAGAAAACTGGTCGAATTTACATAAAAATTATATAAGGTGTAAATTTGCAAATGATTTTCTTGCCAATTTACCATAAATTACGGTTGTTTTGTTTCAAATTATTTTTTGTTTTGTTTTGGTATCATTTTTGTATATTTATTTATTTTTTATATATACATTTCTTTCTTTGTAATTTCTGTTTTTGTTTTGTTTTTTTTTGTTCAATAAACTTCACAGCTCAGTGTCACAACCAGAATAAATGATGAAAGGCACCAGCCAGCGCTGGTACTTTCTAGACTTATTAAGAGTTATCAGCAATTAAGTCGCATGGCTAGCGTCCTTTTAGGCGACGTGGTGGGTTATCGGGATGAAAGCTTGTGGATAAGGATTATACAATGGGATTTGGGTCCGCGGAGAGTCTATCGTAGAATCTTAGGAAACGGGTCTGGATTAATACATTTACATATGGGATATTTAGATCATGGTGTAGGATGCGGTTAGAAACGAAGAAAGAAGCATTAACAATACGACGAAGGACTTTGGATTGAAATGATTGTATGAGCTGAATATTGGATGGTTTAGTGGAGCCCCACAGTTCTGCTCCATATGACCAGATAGATCTTAATAGAGTTTTGTAGAGTGTTAGTTTGTTGTGAGTACTCATAGTAGATTTCGGTCCAAGTAGTCTTCCTCGTAGTCCATAACGTCTGTTAAGTTCTTTTCTTTTGAGTCGAGTATGAGGATTCCAAGTTAAGCGTCGATCTAGGTGAAGCCCTAGATATCGAATCTGATTAGAAGTGGGTAAGTTAGCGTTATTTATAGTAAGTGGAGAGCAGGTCTGTCTTCTTAGTGTGAATGTAACTTGTGTGCATTTATTAGTGTTCAACTTAATTCTCCATATCTGCACCAAGCTTCTATGAGCTCAAGGTGTTCTTGTACTGCATTTGAGACCTGTGTAGTATTGGAGTGAGAGGATAATATAGCGGTATCATCGGCATAGGTAGTAATTCGGGTTTGAGGATGAGTAGAAATGTCAGCTGTATAGATGGTGTAAAGGATTGGTCCGAGTATGCTACCTTGCGGAACTCCAGCGCAAATCGCGTGAAGATTGGAGACCTCAACGCCACATCGCACTCTGAAGCAGCGATTGGTGAGGTAGGATTGTAGGAGTAGGTAGAAAGGAGTACGAAGGAATTTTTTTAGTTTATAGAGTAGTCCTGGATGCCATACCCTGTCAAATGCTTGAGCAACATCGAAGCAAAAAATAAACATAAAAGTTCATATATCATAATATGTTTTTAAATCAATTTATTACAAAGTCATTGAAGGTTAAAGATTTATTTATCGAAAGTCCAAAAGTATAATACTAACAATTGCATTTCGTACTTAACAATTGCATATCGTTTATTTGTTTGACAGTTAGTATTAAACACTGTTTGTGTAAGTTCTGTGCGTGTAAGTGAATTCTGTGAGACAGTATTTCTAGTATTTTGTATATTATCATGGGAGACACCAAAAATTTGTTCACTTTTTCAGAACAAACAGATATGCTTTTCTTATGGCAAGGTACATAAAAATGGTGTTGCTGCTGTTCGAAGATATCATGAAAAATTTCCCAACCGAAGAATACCAAATCTTTAAACGTTTGTAGCCATTGAAAGCTTGGAGTTAAACGCCGGTCGACCAAAATTTCGGTGAACTGCAAAATTTAAAAAAGAAATTCTGAAAGGTGTTCAGTTATCTCAGTACTACTAGCACCAGAAGATTATCACTTTGTTTCGATGTTTCTTCTACCAGTGTATGGCGAACATTGCGCGAACAACAATGCCTGTGCATGATTTGTTACCACAAGATTATAGTAAGCGCTGAAATTTCTCCCAGTGGTTAATTCAATTATACGCGTACATATGAGGTCTTTACTTGCCAAGCTGCCTGCTGGTTACCGATGAATCTTGCTTTACAAGAAATGGGATTACTAATTTTCGGAACACCCATACTTGGGATGAAGATACAGCTTATTATCAAGCATCGTCCTGATGCTATAAGAAGTGCCAAAGAAGCGTGGGTTCGTCGTACTGAATGCTGCATTCAACAAAACGGTGGCCACTTTAAACAGTTAGTCTGAATTATTATGTTGTTAAATAAATATCTTTATGCCCCAATATTTCTATAATAAATTGATTTAAAACATATTATGTGTATATGAAATTTTATCTTTATTTTTTGCTACAGAACACATAACTAAAATAGTGCCCTGCAATTCTGAAACACCAGGTATATTTCGATTTCATTTTTAATAACTAATAGGTTTCAAAAAAGCGTGTTGTTTTATTATTATTATTGGACTGGAGAGAAATAGGGGTGACAATTAAAGTTATTCTAATTAAAATGCACTTTATTAGATGCCTATCACCATTGTATCATAAGCAATCATAAACTTTAAAATTAGCACTAATGAAGTTGCAATTAATGCCTTATAACTGTTAGCTCTGAAACTCTAAAAACAAAAACAAACTACTGTATTAATATAAAACTATTATCTTATTTATATATAAGATTTAATGTACACAGAGCTAAGCTGTATTATTATTATTATTATTATTATTATTATTATTATTAGAAGAAGAAGAAGAAGAAGAAGAAGTGTATAGCATTAAATGCAATTATTACATCCATCTAACAAACATTTTAATACCATGGACAATCACTTTATATATTAGAGTAATTACATTTCTTATCTCTGCTGGCCGTTTGTGTGTGGTACTTATTGGTGGTCGCTGTGTGTAGTGTTATAATGTACTATAATTACATAACATTATTATTAACCTGTCTAACAAATATAAAAAAAAATAACTATTTTAATACATATATTTAGATTAGAATATTAACGCCACTGATAAAAAATATACAAATTAAAAAAATAAAAAGAATTAAATTAATGTAATAATAAAAACTAAATGCCCCTTTTGTATTATCATTATTATTATTGAATATTATCTTCAACTATTATCAGACACGCTATATTATTTATTATTTGTTTTATGAAAATTATTGTTGCTTTATAATTACACTTCTCTGGAATGAAGTAGGGGCAGTTTCATTCTTCTGAATGGTTAAATTTGTATAATGATTTGTATTCTTTCATTTTTGGTGGTAAAGTAAAAGCTTTTGCGTTCGTGTCAAACTTTCAAAATATTCATAGATTTTTCAGAGAAACATACGAGGGGCACTCAATAAGTAACGAGACAAATCGCTGTTGCTCAAAAACGATTTGTTTAATCAATACAAAACTTTGGCCACTTCTCACAACTTAGCCCAGCAACATTTATACACTTGTCCCATCATTCTTTTCTTTTGTGGATGCCTCTGGCATAAAATTCTTTGGGTTGATCTCGAAGCCACTTTTGCACCTGATTTTTAACTTCTTCATTGGATTGAAAAAGTTTACCACCTCTTTAAGGAGTCCAAACAAATGGAAGTCCAATGGGGCGAAGTCGGGGCTGTAGAGAGGATGTCGAAGGATCTGCCACCCCATTTTTTGAAGTGTTTCTTGAGTCATGAGTCATGAAGCAAAATCACGCATTTAGTCCAAGAGTCCACGACGTTTCGTTCGAATGGCAGGCCTTACTTTGTTTGTGAGCATATCACTGTAATACTGGCTGTTGATGGTTCGTTGATCTTCGAGAAAGTCACAATAAATAGGCCCCTGCGAATCCCAGAATAGTGTAAGCATGGCTTTACCTACAGACGGCTGGGTCTTGAATTTCTTTCGAGTGGGAGAACCCGTATGCTTCCACTCAATACTTTGACGCTTAGATTCCGGCTCAAAATGGTGTATCCATGTTTTATCACATGTTAAAATTCTACTGAAAAATTCTTTTTCAATTGAACATCGTTCTTTCAAGTGTTGACAGATTTGAAACCTGGTTTCTTTATGGGCGTCCGTAAGTTGTCTTGGAACCCATCTCGTACAAGTTTTCTTGTACTGCAGCTTATTCTGAACAGTGTTATGGACAGTTCCAACACTCGCGTGCACTTCTTCAGCTATCAATTCAACAGTAATACGCCTGTTGTCCTGAATTAACGCGTTAATGCGAGATTCGAGGTCCACTTTGTTGTTCGTCACAGACACTTTTAACGGTTCAAACAATTATTCCTGTATACTTTTAACATTCTTTAGTGGATTTCACTACCTTTGATACCCTCAACAACTAAAAATCTAATCACTGAGCGTGGTTCTTCCGAGGTGCAATGCTCGAGCAGACTCGCCATTGTTAACTGAATACATTTGACGTTATGCTTACCAAATACTCTCAAACAGCTGATGAAAAACTAAGTACAAGGAGGCCAACTTGACGCACTGAAACTAATGTATGATTAAACAAACCGTTTCTGAGCTAGAGCGATTTACTTATTGAATGACCTCGTATATATTTGTGATCCCCTGAGTTATAGTAAAATGTTTTCAGGGAATTATGGTTGTGTGTTTTTTATATTACTCTGATGTACCTCTAAAGAGGGAGAGTTATTAACAGCATGCCGCCTACATACTAAATTTAATTACATGAATTAAAATGTTCATATAATTATAAATAAATTCACAGTTTGGGTAAACAATGATTATTATTTAAAGATAGATTTGTGACGAATGACAATTATACGATTATACCTATATAAAACATTGTTATTGTACAGTTTTGTATCAAATAATAATTAAATTCTTTCTTTCTTCGAATTTTACTCACTTCTAGGAACATCAATATACAGCATATGGAGAGGAGTACAAGCACACCTAACCATGCAGCTTATTGTGATTACATTGTAGTCCAGAAAAGGGACCGCTTTAACAATGAGCCAAATCCTTATAACAATTGAAATTTAATGCCCCAAAAATTCGGCAAAACTGCTTATAATTAATTTTTTTAGAAAAATATTTCAATTAAGATGTACGTTTAAAAAAAAAAACAACAAAAAAACAAACGATAGATGGCTATATCCATTCAAGTATGTATGAGAGATATTTTCCATGATAGCCTGCTTCTTTTTGTAGTAATCGACCTGTTTCGAGCGTTCGCCCATCATCAGGATGCTTTTTGTCAAACACTGTGATAACATAGATTTGCACAAAGCATCCTGATGATGGGCGAACGCCCGCAACCGGTCGATGACCACAAAAAGAAGCAAGCTATCACGGAAAATATTTCTGATGCTTTCCAGCTCTGCGGAACCAACCGCAACATACCAAGTATGTATAAAGGAAATTGTTATAGTCATTTTCGAGAAAATTCAAGAAAAATTCTAAAACCATTTCTTGTAAAGGCACATTCCGATTAATCGAATTTTCTTTAAATTTGAAATATAGCCAATGCTATTAATGTAAATTAATATTAATAGTTGGTACAACCAAACATTGAACTGTTATGGTATTTCAGAGGAAATCTTAACGCTAGTGTTGCACCAGAACCAACTAATCAATTTTCAATCAACTAGAAGATGGTTCAAATAAAAGTAATAGTTATTTATGTTCATAGAATAAGTAGTTTACGAAGGTTATAGTAACGAATCGTTTTCGAGAAAAATCAGAAAAATAAGAGGAAAAAACAGGTAGTAAAAAGCGCATTTCTCGTTGAACAATTTTGGCAGACATTTTTTCTGTTCAGATGCGATGGTTCTCCCTAAATGGAGCACTTGAAAAAATAAGTTTTTAAAAGCTTTGATTGATCATTCCATAATTTTTAATTTTCTCAGTGTTTAATTTAAAATTTATAAATCAAATTCATTGCTAGCAGACTTTCTGTTTTATCTTGATTGCTTCATCTTGTTTTTCTTAGCTGAATTTTTTAAGCTGAAAAATTAATTATATTTCACAATTTAATTTTGTTATTAAATTTTAGATAAAAGTTTTTGCCAAAGTTTTATTAGTTATGTAATAGTATTATACTATTTTATACTTTGGCGAAGAGTAAATCATCTCTGGACTTACAAAGCTTTGCATGTTCAAAAGCTGGTTAAATTAAATCAGTGCTTCTATATTTGCTCTTAATACCATCACAGTTAAAAGGGTTTTAAGGGCCTCTTCTCATCCTCTTACATATAACTACAATTAGATATATCATCTTTCATATTATTAAAACTTCACTTTTAATTAAAATGTATTAGAAATTTTGAAAATTTATATATTATTTTTTTTAATATTATTTTTATTATTATTATTTATATTATTATATTGATTCTCTCGTTTTTTACGGTATTATTATTATTATTATTATTATTGTAATACTGGGCATTGGGTGGTAGCGGTGGAGTACGGGGTAATTCGTCAAGTACATCCACTTTCTATATTCAAAATCTAATCCAGAAATTTATGGATTTTGGCCATTGCATAGAAAAAAACAGACATCCCCAGGTAGACCAATCATCTTCAAGCAGTATCTTTGAGACCACGCAAGTTGAGGAAATGATTATCGTCACGATGATTACGCTATCAAGGTATACTCTTCAGTTCAGCATACTTTCTCATCTTTTCTTCCCTTATGCTGAACAATTCTTGCGTATTAGACACGGTAACATCTAGTAAAAAGGCGGAGTTTTCCTTCTTTTTGCATAACACTATGACTATGACTGGCCTGTCTCATCTCTTAGCACTGTCCTGTCGTAATACAACTTTAAAGGCTCAAGTTTAACACAGTTATGGGTTGTACTTATACTATTGTACGCTTTCCTCTACAAGACCATAGTTGATAGTTAGTTCCTTGTGATCTATCTTTAGCATCTGATTATTTCTCCATAGGTACTAACGTTGAACCAGTTCTTCACAGTCTCCTATTATATGTTGGACCATTCTTGGCTTAGCTTGGGATCTGCGGCATTTGTTATCCGTCACTTACCCACATCGCCAATGATGTATGTCACGTAGTTCCTCGTATGGATAACATGATCGTGAAAAGCCAGAATTGTCTTTTCCACCTCTGGCTACAACTCTCCACGAGGGAGACACATGTTTGACGCTCTTTTGTCAACATGTGGCAAACATAACTCTCCGGGTGCCTCCCATTGAATGCCATGCTTTTCTTCTATTTAGCATTCCATTGCTCTTCATCCACTTAGATATCCTATTCTCAATCATTGTTTATTTAAACGAGAAGATAAATCACAAAGGTTGAGCAGTGTCAGATTTATATCTTACTCATTAATAATTTTTGTATATCTTACATTGATAAATTTTGGAATATTTTTACACCCATCGTAGTGTCATCTTCATTCTCTTAAGGCGTACTTCTTCTTAAAAGTTGTGACATCTCTTTCTGTTTGCTTGGCGGTTATATGGTAGGCTTCTGCTTTCCTGCCGCGCCATTTCCGCCTTCGCTCTCATTTTAGGGGTCCCATATTTTTCGCTCTTAAAGGAGGTATTAACAGGACTGCTAAATTTCCCACATTGGAGGACCGGTCCAATGTCCGAGGTTGTCCTGAGGATAGTTGTGGTAGGCCTCGCTTCGTTCTTACAAACTTTTTTCTTTCTATCAGCGCTCTATCTCTCTCAGTCGCCCCGGAGGAATGATAGACAGGTAGCCTTTTGCTTTCCACCCCCCCTTTCATACTCGTTTTATTAACGTAGGACTCAACATCTCCCAATCACTGATACCATTATTGTTATTATTATCTGAGGGGATGGACCAAACCCTAAGCCATGCTATGAGCCCCTCTGGGCGCAATAGTTACCCCAAAGAAAAACAATAACAGACCGGTTCTAGAACAAAAATTCAGACCCGGATCTAACTCATCTAAGATTCAACGCAGTCCGAACAAATTAGACCAAAACCTTAAAAGGAAATAACGTATGCTCTTCCATAGACATCCTGTGCCGACCAAAGGTCCTGAACTAAATTTTTCTAGCAATTCAAGTAATCTATCGTACAATGGAAGTTTCTTCTCACCTCTGACTCACAAACTCTACAAAAGGGGTCTGGCATGAATCCCATTACATAGAGTCGTCTCCTTAAGCCACATTGCCCAGTTTAGGGCAATATACAGTAACACTCACTAATAGCCCTTTCTAGATCTACAATGAGCATCTTAGAATGAGCTCATTCATATGGATGAATGCTGTGAACCTATATGACTGGACCCTGACTGTCATGTGCCTAAAAGCAGGCTCGGAAATAATGAAACTGAGAGAGGCGCCTAATTTGGCAAACCTATCCGCCTCCGCGTATTATCCTGGTTTGAAGGAGCCACAGGTGGGAGTCTACCGACAGTCTTGCGGCCGAGTTCATACAATAGTCACACGCGTCATCAACCTTTCTCCTTACCTCTCACTACCATTTTATATGTTTTAGTGTAAAGTCCAGGCAGTTAGTGCTACTTTTCGATTATACATTGTACACCCATACTTCTAGTTTATTTATCTATACAACCCATTTTCTCTCCTTCTGTAACTCACTATATTTTTTTTGGGGTGCACACTGTATAATCGAAAAGTAGCACTAACTGCCTGGACATTACACTAAAATGTGTAAAATGGTAGTGAGAGGTAAAGAGAAAGGTTGATGACGCGTTGTGACTGTTGTATGGACTCTACTGCAAGACTGTCCGGTATACTCCCTCCTATAGCTGACAAGCTGTATTTAAACAGTTTCTCCCACCTAGTTTGGTCTAAACTAGAAATTGAGACTGTCTCTCTCTCTCTCTGTTTTGAATCCCTCTCTTCGGATCCTATTACACATGTTAAGGGCAATTTACATTAATTAGGACTGAGATAGTAGTCAGACAACACCCCACCAAAAAATAACACCATCATATTCGGCATATGCTTGTATCTTAGAACCCCAACTAATTCATCCATGACGGCATGCCATAGCTTTGGTGAGAGACCACTAACTTGTGGAAGTCCCTGAAAATTGAGAGAGCCGTGGCAGTCGCCCTTCTTGTCTTTCTTCTGATAAGGTCAGGACACCAATACCAATAGGATAAGAACTAGACAGAAAAAGGTTTTTAAAAGAAAATGAAAATCAACAAAGAAAATGAAAATGAACTGGATATCTTTTTGTATTTTGGAAAATTATGTAGAATTGTGGTCTAGACGGAGATAAGGAGTTAATTTATTCTTTCAGCAAAAATTAAATTTAGGCTAAAAAAAAATAATAAAACCAATATTCTTCGACAAAAATGTAATTGTCTGCAGCCATTACTAAAGTAATATTTTCTTTCTTTTGGAGTTTACTATGTTATAATAATATATCAGAAATAATTTTCTCACACACTTTTATTTATAACGCATCTATAAAAGATATTACAATGAAGTGTAGGGTGTGTTGGTATTATTTTACAAAAGTGTTGAAGATATGAATAGGTAACATGATGGTGACATCTGGTAAACGGACATTCTAGGGTGATGAGGTTTATTTGTATAAGTTGGAGTATTTACATGCTTAGTACTGCTTTCTAATCAATAATCTTTGAAAAGGGTAACGATTATTATTATTTAACCCCCGACAAAAGGTATAAAATGTTTCAATATGGTTCCTTATTAACATACAACTCTTGAAAAAAAATGGTATTTCACTACAAATTGTTCCATACTTAAGTTTCACCCATTATTATTAATACATCCGAAAAGTCCGTTATGAAACACTCACTCACATTACTTTCTTTTATTACAGTTAATAGAACTATAAAATTAACAAATTTTCATTAAAATCTGAATTTCGTTTCAGAGCTCTAACATAAATACAGAAAGGTTAGATTACATGCCGGTAGGGATCCTTGACTCAGTCATTTCAATGTAGTTAGTTACGTTATGGTCCACAAGATAGTGTTAATAGCATCGAAGGAACTGAATAATGTATTAACATTTTTGAAATTTAACGACAAAAATTCCACAAACTGTCTTATTAAAATCACTTTTTCTGGACAAATGTTATAAATAAAAGTTATTGATTGTTATCTTTGTAAACAATATTCAAAGTTTACAGAAAATCGTAGCTTTCTTTCCTTTTTTTTTTTAGAAAATTCCAAACAACCCAAAAACCTATTCTATGTAATCCACTTCCGTTTAACCGATTTTCTTCAAATTATTGTAACTCAAGCAATATTTCTAATGGGCATTAATATTATATAGGGTGTCCAAATGTATATGGGTAACGACTTTTTCTCGGAAACTAAGATAGCTAGAAAAAAAAATCTAAAAAATACATGTCCCCGTAGTTTTTTGTTAGAAAGCCAAATTTAATTAGCAAATTTGTTTTGGTGCTTCCAGAAGCAAGATACAGGCACCAATTTCATTTTTTTCAAATGGGGAGGTATGGTTTTATTTAAGAAATAGATTCGTCTATTTTTTGTAAGAAAAATTACTTGAACGGTTTTTGTTCTGTGAGTGAATGAAAACATGATTTTATCAGAAATTTCAAATGATATTATAACGGTTTTTTGATTGAATAAGAAGAAAAGTACTATTTTATTATAAATTTTACTCCTCATTAATTACAGATCTTGCTCGAACTGGCCTCCACCATTAGAAATGTATTTCTTTGGTCGTAAGGTACAATTGGCAGGAAAAAGTAAGTGAATGCATCTCTAATGGTGGGGGCCAGTTCGAGCAAGATCTGTAATTAATGAGGAGTAAAATTTATAATAAAATAGTACTTTTCATCTTATTCAATCAAAAAAACCATTATAATATCATTTTGAAATTTCTTGTAGGAATCATGTTTTCATTCATAACCTGTAAAATATCGTTCACAGAAAAAAAAAGCGTTCAAGTAAATTTTTCTTACAAAAAATAGAGGAATCTATTTCTTAAATAAAAACCACACCTCCCCATTTGAAAAAATGCAGTTGGTGCCAGTTAGCGCGCTTCTCAAAGCACCAAAACAAATTTGCAAATTAAATTTGGTTTACTAACAAAAAAAACTACGGGGACACGTATTTTTTAGTTTTTTTCTAGCTAACTTAGTTTCCGAGAAAAAGTCGTTACCCATATACTTTGGGACACCCTGTATAGATGACAGTACCATAAATTGTATTAAAGTGATACTTTAATGGAAAACATGGCAATACCGTTCCCTCAGAATCCCCCCCCCCAAAAATCAATTTGCCCCGGAAAAAGTTACAAATAAAAGTAATAGAAATTTATGTGTTTATATAGTATACGAAGTTTAATGAAAATCTTTGGAACAGTTTTCAAGAAAACCACGAAAAAGTGGGGGGGGGACACTGAGTAAAGACGCATTTCCGATTGACGGATTTTGCCCGAAACCTTCGCGTCTAATTTGATGGTAGCATAAACGGAATACCAAGTTTGATTTTCTGTTTTTGTAATATTTTTTTAACACACCCAGACAGATAGACAGACAGACACACACACTCAAACACACACACACGTAAACATTTAGACCATTCGCTAAAGAATTTTTTTTACTCAATGGGACTCAAAATATGTATTTCCGATTAAAATTCGAAAATTTGACACGATTAAAATACTTCCTCTAACTAGGTGTAAGAGAAAGTAAAATATAATTGATAACATCAACATCATTTCCATTTGGATTAAGAAGGAAAAGAATTGTGAGATTCGGTCTTTTTAAAAAAGTAAGAAAACTTAAATTCTTGCCAACGTTTCGACAAATATATTGTCTTTTTCAAGACATAAAAAAAAAAAAACTATCAAATAATCTTCAAAACATAACAAATTTATACATTACATTTTAAATTTGTTATGTTTTAAAGATTATTTGATAGTTTTTTTTTTTTATGTCTTGAAAAAGACAATATATTTGTCGAAACGTTGGCAAGAATTTAAGTTTTCTTATTTTTTAAAAAAGACCGAATCTCACAATTCTTTTCCTTCATATAAGAACGTTCGAGAAGAATCTTCCATAGTTTGGATTAAGTTAAACGAATTTTGTTTATCTAAGTATGTTTAGATTTAAACAACGCCAGAATGATTCAAAATAATTTCCCTAGTTCTTTGTAATTTAAATAGGTGTCCCACAATTTTTTTTTTTTAAGTCCATTTTAAGGAGATAATGTAGTTAAAAGATGTTGTCAAATATCAACTACAATTCTTCTAGAAGTGTATATAAAGTTAATAGTATCAGAATTACCTACATCTTTGATCTTAATTTACTTACTTTTCCAAGCTTCTTCCTGTGGGACATTAAGCGTCCTATAGGGCATTGTTGAGGCTCACTGGCGCTCCTAGCGTCTTAATTTGAAATTAATAAGAGGGAGAACGGAACATGAATAGAGTCAGTCTTTGTCTGCCTGTCCAAGGTAGTCGTCATTATAAAAAGTACAGTCCACTTTATAAATATGCATAAAGATTATTCTTTTGTACCAGTTTCCTTCAACATCAAGTAGAACCAGCAACCAGTATCAAAGGGTAAGCTCCTCAACATAGGATAAAGCGCCTGAAGACACAACAGCATAATGCTTAGCGAAATGTATCCAGATCAAGCGTTTTCACCAACGCGAATGCCAATGCTAACAAGAATGAATACCAATATGCTATATACCAATTCTTTGGTCATGATCTTCGGTTGATTCAATATTGACATTCTTCTCTAATTAGAAAATTAGCAATATTTAAACATGTTTAATAGTTTTAAACTTCATATTATAATTGAAAATTTGTCCAAATAACTACATTATATTTTGTTTGATGGATTTAGTTGAATCATTTACACAATTACGACGTAATTTATTGAAAGATGGTGGACCATTTTTACAGACATACATCATGACTTCATTCATTTTTTTTTTTTTCTTGCATTCTTATAATAACCATATAAAATATCAGAAAATGTGAGAGAAAAGTTTCATACAATCATTAGATTAAGGGAATATCTTTTTTCTTCAGTATTCCCCATCTTCACAGACACATCCCCTAGGGTGCAATATAATAAGACCATTCATAGCTATTGGATAAGCTAACAAGGAATGAATAGCATGGAGATGCATTATTTTTTCCATTTTAAAGAAATAAGAGAAAAAAAAAGTATTATGTAATTTATATTTACATTTTGATTGTATTGACTTAAGCCTTTGGGAATACTGCCTAAAAGATTATCATAATTTTGGTTTACTTTCTCTTAATGACGTAAACGACCTTGTCAAAATTTTGAAATTGTTTTTTAACGGAAATATATTTTTGAGATCCACTCAGTTAAAAAAATAATGTTCAAAAAACTAAAAAAAGGAAAATTCGCAGAAAGTCCTAAGTTTAATGTTCCTAACACCCGCAGCTGACACCAACATTCGGGCAAAATCCATCAACCGGAAATAGAACTTTCTTTATGGTTAATTTCAATTTCTGATTTGCTCATTTTTACTTTCTGTTAATGCCTAGTAAAAGGAAGTATTGTAATCGTGTCAAATTTTCGATATCGAGTTTTCACCGGAAATACACGGTCCCCTGAGTCCCCCCAAAAAAAATGTTTTTTTAGAAATTGAACAGCATAGCTCAAAAACGAAAAAAATCTTAGAAAGTTCAAACTTGATATTCCGTTTAGGTATCACCATGGGATCCGACAGTAAGTTCATCTGTCAAAATTCCTCAACCGGAAGTACCACATCACTGAAAGGTTTTTTTTTCCACATTTTTGCGAGAAAATCGCAAAAATGGCTCCAACGATTTTCGTCAAATTTATTATATCAACTATATACATACAAAGATCTGCAACTTTTATTTAAAACGTTTCTCTGGAAAAATTCAATTAAGGCCCCTTTTGGGGGAGGGGTGGGGTGAGGTTTTCCTCTAAAGTGCTATTTCAGTTTACTATTATACAATTCTGTCATATAAGTAATATTAATTAGAATTAAATGTGTTGTTAAAATTCCAAGTTTGAAGAATATCGGATGACCGGAAGTGTGTTTTTATTGAAATATATTTTTCAGTATTCTGATATTTTCTTAAAAATCGCTCCGACGATTTTCTTTAAAGTAGTAATATGAACTACAGATACAAAGAGCTACAACTTTTATTTGAAAAATTTCTCCTGGTAAAGTCGTTTAAGGGGGGCCGGGCTTTTGGCGGAAGAGAGGGGGTTATGTTTCCCTCTAAAGTCCTACATAGTTGATTACACTATTCTACCAACTATACGAAATTAATTAGAAATAAATAGATTGTTAAAATTCAGAGTTTTAAGAAAATTAGTAAACCGGAAGTGCATTTTTACTAAACAGTTTTTCAAATTTCATCGAACATCCACGAATTTCATTAAATCTGGTATACTAACTATAAAATTTGTCAATCACAATTTTGAAACCAGGAGTAAGAGAAAGTTGTGTGAGTGTTCCACACTAGATTTTTTTACTTTCTCTTACTCCTAGTAAGAGGAAGTATTGTTATCATGTCAAATTTTCGATATTGAGTTTTACCGGAAATATCCGATTTGAGATCCCCTGAGTCCAAAAAATCCCCTGAGTCCAAAAAAGTGGTTTTTAGTGGTCTGTGTGTGTGTGTATGTATGTGAACAGCATAGCTCAAAAATGAAAAATCGTAGAAAGTTCAAACTTGATATTACGATTAGGTATCACCATGGGATCTGACGGGGCGTTATGTGTCAATATTCCTCAACCGGAAGTACCACTTTACTAGTTGTTTTTTTTACGTTTTTGCAATTTTCTCAAAAATGGCTCCGAAGATTTTCTTTAAACTTGCTATATCAACTACACATACAAAGAGCTACAACTTTATTTGAAACATTTCTCCAGGAAAATTCATTTCAGGGCACTTCTGGGGGAGGGAAGGGGTTAGGTTTTCATCTTAACTCCTATTTCAGTTTATTAGACCAATCTGTCATGTAAATAATATTAATTAGAATTAAATATGTTGTTGAAATTCCGAGTTTGAAAAAAATCAGATAAGCGGAAGTGCGTTTACTTTACCAGTTTACTAAATGATTTTTGCATTTTTTCGTGATTTTCTCAAAAATGGCTCCGACGATTTTCTTGAAACTTCGTATACAAAATAAATACAAAGATCTACATCTTTTATTCGACACATTTCTCTGGAAAAATTCATGTATAGGCAGTTTTAGGGAAGGGGTGGGGTTGCAGCTTCCCCTAAAGTGGTATCATAGTTGATTATACAATTCTATCATCCAAACAAAATTAATTAGAAATAAATAGATGGCCAAAATTCCAAGTTTTAAGAAAATTGTAAGCCGGAAGTGCGCTTATACTGAACAGCTTTTTCAGTTTTCGACGAATTTCGTTATATTTGGTACACAAACTATAACATTTGTCAATCACAATTTTGAAACCTGGAGTAAGAGAAAGTTGTGTGAGTGCATCACACCAGATTTTTTATTATTATATACGATGCCATCACCCATTTAGTTCAAGACAAATATAAGGTTAGTCAAAATTTCCAAGTTAATTTGTCAATTAATATTGTAAAAATCTGGTATGAAACACTCACACAACTTTCTCTTACTCCTGTTCTCAAAATTATAATTGACAAATGTTATAGTTTGTATAATAAATATAACGAAATTCGTCGGAAACTGAAAAAACTGTTCAGTAAAAGCGCACTTCCGGCTTACTAATTTTCTTAAAACTTGGAATTTTGGCCATCTATTTATTTTAATAATTCTGTTTGGATGATAGAATTGTATAATCAACTATGATACCACTTTAGAGGAAGCTGTAACCCCTCCCCCAAAAATTCCCCTTAAATGAACTTTCCCAGAGAAATGTTTTAAATAAAAGATAAATTAACTCATCTTTGCATGTTTAGTTTACATACGAAATTTCAAGAAACTAGTCGGAGCCATTTTTGAGAAAATCGCGAAAAAGTGAAAAAAATGCATTTAGTAAAGTGTTAAAACAAACGCACTTTCGGTTATCCGATGTTTTTCAAATTCGGAATTTCAACAACATATTTAATTCTAATTAACATTATTTAGATAACAGAATTGTCTAATAAACTGAAATAGCAGTTAAGTTGAAAACCTAACCCCATCCCTCCCCCAGAAGTGTCCTTAAATGAATGTTTCCGGAGAAATAAAAGTTGTAGCTATTTGTATGTGTAGTTGATATACCAAGTTTAAAGAAAATAGTCGGAGCCATTTTTGAGAAAATCGCAAAAACGTAAAAAAAAAAAAAAAACTAGTAACGTGGTACTTCCGGTTAAAGAATTTTGACAGTTAACGCACTGTCAGATTCCATGGTGATACCTAAACGTAATATCAGGTTTCAACTTTCTACGGTTTTTCGTTTTTGAGTTATGCTGTTCACATACACAACACACACACAGCATTTGCTAAAAACCACTTTTTTGGGCTCAGGGAACCTCAAAACGGATATTGCCGGTGAAAACTTGATATCGAAAATTTGACACGATTACAGTACTTTCTTTTACTAGGAGTAATTGCAAGTAAAAATTATAGTAAAGAAAGAGTGTGGTCTTAACCTGATTTTTTTAATCATAAAAAATATTGTTACAAAAAATGTAATTATTTTGTATTACTTTAATTAATTGTTTTATTAAGATTCAAACTTAAGGACAAAAGGATGAAATAAACAGAAATAAATTAACTTTTATAAATCAAAACAATTAACAAAGTTGGTAAATTTTAAATTTACTAATAACTTACAAACCTACTGCAACACTAGAATTCATAGAGCTTCAATCTTCTCATTTCACAATATTTTTGAAGTCAGCATTACTGACACCCAATAGTTGCTTCGTCTTAATTCCTTAATCTAAAATAGATCTTAAGAACAATCCTGAACATTCGATAGAAGTTGGAACAGAATTCCTCAATTATAGAATATTCTTTCACAGAAGTAGGCATGGTTACTTATGATTTTATTCATTTCTAGAACTTTCTAAAAAGTTTTAAATTCTCCCAAAACCATACTTATAGTCAGCTTTAAAGTATAACAATATTTTGTAGGCCATGAAAAATATAATAAATTTATTGAAACATCAGGCATCGGATCTTAGGAATTTTAATAATATATGTATACTCTAACGGCCGGATAAACAACCAAACATTTCATAACAATTTAAATTAACTTTAAGTTATAAAATACATTTTTTCCCCATATTACACCCATGTTTTAATTTTTTTAAATTTCATTAATATGAAATCAATTTGAGTCCCAACATACATTTAAATTTGTGTAACATTACTTTGAAATAATTGGCCAATATATAAAAGAGAACTTTTTAACAATCAATTCGATTTATATCACACATAACTAAGAACATTTTTTTTATTTATTTATTTTTCAAAAACAAAAATTTTAATTTAATTTAGAAAGATCAAAGTTCAAAGACCTATTGATGCCTAAGACATCCTGGTCAAAGAACCCATTAACCCATGAGGTGCCATAATAACGTACGTGATTCTTAAAAGAAACTATTTAATATATTTAATTTGATTGCAAAGTTTAAGGTGTATTCACACGATAAGTCCATTTGTTCATACCTTTACTATGAAGATGTACTAATTAATCAGTCAATTCGTGAGCAAGGTCTTATCTTTGAATAGTTTACTGGTCAACTAATATTAAGCCCAGATTAAGCCCAGATCAAAAAAAAAAAAAAAAAAAAAAAAAAAAGCCACGCCTCTTAAGATATAAGTTTAAAAACACAAGTAATCATGTTTATCCGATAATTTAATGATCTGGTACTTTCATATAAATTGTCTGTTAATGGTTAAATATATATCTTTAGTAAAATCACAAATTTCTTTAAATAAACAAATATTTCATATTGTTTCAAATTAATGTTTTAATGCAAAATATCTAATTTCAACCTAACAAATTGAGTTTTTCTTAATTTTATTTATTAAAAATGTTTCACTATAACTTAGTTTTCTTTATTGGACTTAAAAACTATTTGCACAATATGATAGTTGAAATTAAACAACAAAAAGTATAATATGTATAAAACTCTTTATTATACAGTATCGAGATGTCGATGTAATGTTATGGTGTGTTTGATGTATAGGTAGCTTGTTGTCTTGCACGAGCGGATTTGTATGAAGGGCTTGTAAATATGTAGTTTAAAAGAGAAGAAGTATATAATAAAGAAGTCACACTGTTTTTCTAAAGATATATTCTCTAATAGAATTTAAGTTACTTTAGATTATCACAACAATATGCTTGTAATTTAATTGGAATAAACTCTTAAAACTTGATACTGGCTCTGATGTTTTCAAAATGTGATGGATGCAAGAAACTTGAAATAATATTAATTTTTAAATAAATCTAAATTATCAAAATATGTTGCAAAAGGACCAGCCAGGTAATACAAGTACAGTAACTAGGAATGTCCAAGAACCTTTATGGCTTTGTTCTATCCCCTTCTCCTCACAAGGGAGGCACTAAACGGACAAAGAGAAGAGATATTTTAAGACAGACTCGTTCTAGCTACCAAGTTGAAAACATCAGAACCAGTATCAAGTTTTAAGAGTTTATTCCAATTAAATTACAAGCATATTGTTGTGATAATCTAAAGTAACTTAAAT
Source organism: Triatoma infestans (assembly GCA_011037195.1). Classification (NCBI taxonomy): domain Eukaryota; kingdom Metazoa; phylum Arthropoda; class Insecta; order Hemiptera; family Reduviidae; genus Triatoma; species Triatoma infestans. The sequence continues at coordinate 124,246 of JAAEAF010001064.1, read as the reverse complement.
TCTATTAGAGAATATATCTTTTGAAAAACAGTGTGACTTCTTTATTATTGCTAACACTTCTTCTCTTTGTCCGTTTAGTGCCTCCCTTGTGAGGAGAAGGGGATAGAACAAAGCCATAAAGGTTCTTGGACATTCCTAGTAACTGTACTTGTATTATCTGGCTGGTCCTTTTGCAACATATTTTGATAATTTAGATTTATTTAAAAATTAATATTATTTCAAGTTTCTTGCATCCATCACATCGACTTGGGAGCCAGGTCATTCTCAAGATAACACAACTAGATTAGAACGACATAGCTATGTTGAGAAGCTACATAGCTATGCTAAGAATTTATACAAGGCAGATTTTCGAATACATAAAGGTATTTATTGATTAATTAGTTCTAAAAATGTATCATTAAATAGCTTGGTTTAGCGTCTGTTTCTTGTCATTCAATTCATTGACGATGGTACAAATATAAACAGGAATTTAATTTCCGTTATTGGAACATTGGTTATGATCAAATCAAATTGGTTATGTTCAATTAGATTTAAATTTACAAAAAGGTAGAAAGGAATGTATTTCTTTTCCATTTCATCAGTCACAAAATAAAGGGGTTCAAAACTTCTGAAATCTTGATAAGACTAAAACTCAGTTATAAAAAGGGTGTCTATCTTAAGATAAAGAGGACAGATTGGTTAAAATCATTTTCAGAAAGAAAACGAAAATAGTGCTTTGTTTAAAAAAAAAAGTTAATCTCGCAAACTAGAACTTCTATTCGTTCACCTCAACATCATTTACCCTAACAACTTATGAATTTCTACGAACAAATCGAGGCCAAAATTCAGTGAGCATCAAGTACTATTTTAGTCTGGATGGAAAAATGAACCCAGTCAAAACAATGCCTGCTAGCTTATGCGGACGACGTGGATCTGATTGGTCGATCAAGAGATGCGATCAGGGATGCCTATCTGGACTTGGAGAGTGCTCCAAGGAAATAGGACTTGAAGTGAACCAAGCCAAACCAAAGTACATATACGTTTCATCTGGAGTACAGCGAGATAGAGATGTGGAGCTTGGAAATCGTACCGTGAGTGGGTGGATAATTTTATTTATCTAGGAACTGAAGTGAATCATGATAATAATATACATCATGAGATCAATAGAAGAATATTGCTGGCTAATAGGGCATACTTCGGTCTACAGGATTACATGAAAAGTCGGTTACTTTCCAGGTCCACAAAAATAGGAATCTATAAGACTTTCATCCGACCCGTTCTAACATATGCCTCGGAATGCTGGACCATCACTAGAAACGATGAGCTTGCCCTCCTTAGATTTCAAAGGGAAATTCTTCGCAGGATCTATGGAGCTATTCTAGATGGGGAGACATGGAGACGGAGAAGTAATGAGGAACTAAGGAATTTGTACAAGGATGTCGATGTGGTGGTCTACATCAAGCTGGGGCGCCTGCGCTAGACGGGGCATGTAGGAAGAATGAATCCCGATGAAGTGCCTCTCAAGTTATTGAAAGAAAACATACACGGTGTACGCAGAGTCGGAAGACCAGATTGAGATGGAGTGATGCAGTGGCAAGAGTTGCAAGCAGCTTCCTTGGTGTCCTGGATGGTGGCGGCATCGAACCGTGATAACTGGCGTTCATCCATAGAGGAGGCCACGACTCGCGCAAGCGGGTTGTAGAGCCAAGTGAAGAAGAAGACAAAACAATGCCAATAATTCAGCTTGTTTCCTTCAGAAACTGTGATTTGCCTTCACATTAATGTTCGCTTTAAAGATAGTAACTCTTCGCGCCACAGATTTGGATGCATTGATTCACACATCACATAAACCAGATAGATATATTATTGATGAGTTTACCAATTAATTGGTACAGAAAGGAGTTTTTAAACGCAAAAATGTTCACAGAACATTGATAAAGAAAATTGATTGTCTTTAAACTCCGTGTACTAAGTACATATCTAAAGACGTAACACAATTTCTGTGCTTATTTTTTTCAGGATTTGAAATTTCAAATCGGTTGGGATTTTTGTTGGTATAATGTTAAGCTTTCCTCTAAATTTTTATTCAATTAAATAATCGCTTCTAATACTTCCACTTTCATTATCAGTATTGGTAGAATTCGAAGTCGAAGAAAATCGATTAAATGGAATGCAGAGTTAAAAGCAATCACACTCAGTCAAAATTATAAGTTTAAAAGTAAATTTGTCCATTAAAATTGTCATTATAAGAAAGAATGAATCACTAGAGGGCGCTAATGTTCATCATGATCTATGTGCTAGAGAAAAAAATGTCACAAAAAGACGGGTAAGTGTTTCACATCAGATTTTTGTTTATTAGTAACATCAAGACAATGTCTATGTGGAAGTTTTTGTTTTTATTTAATATTTTATATATATCAAATACTGTTTTTTTAAATGAACAACAAAACACATTGTTCAAAACACAACATGATTCTCGGATTATTTTTTTTTAATTCACAATCTGCATAAATAGATATAACAAATGAATAGGGTGATGATGTGTGATGATGACTGACGTGATTAGCTTGGGGAGAGAAGCTACCCAGCGGTAACACTCTCGCAGGAGTTACTTCCTATTGCTGGAGGTATCACGGGGCCAACAGCGGCTCAGTCGACGGGTGGATTATCTGGTATAGTTGTGGAAGCGAGAGTTTGAACAAGATGATTAGAGTTGAGGGCAAGAGAGTCATAGAATTTTTTATATTTAGTTTTGACAGCTTCAGATACATATGGGATTTTGAGATCATTGTGGAGGGTGGAATTAGAGACATAGAATGGAGCATCTGTTTATCTAACGGAGTATTTTTGACTGAAAAGACTGAATTTTCTGGGAATTTGAGCGCTTGGTTGAACCCCACAGTTCAAGTCCATAAGTCCATATCGGTTTGAGTATACAATTGTATATTAGTCGTTTGTGCTCGAGAGGTAGTTTCGATCGTCTTCCTATTAGTCTGAGTAGTAACTTATTCCGTTTGTTAAGTTCCAGTCTTTTTAGTTTTGTATGTGGATTCCATGTTAGTCTTTTGTCGATGTACATCCCAAGGTAGCGAACTAAGTTTGTAGGAGAGAGTGGTATTGAGTTGAAGGTTACTGAAGGACAGGAGGCACGACGCAGAGTAAAGGTGATTTGTTGACATTTTTGTGGGTTGAGTTTAATCCGCCATTTTTTGGCCCAAGATTCTATTTTATTTAAATGATTCTGTAAGAGAGTGGAGGCAGTTATGGGATCAGAGCTGGATGCAAGGATGGCGGTGTCATCAGCGTAAGTGCAAAGAAGAGTGTTTGTACAGGTTGGTAGATCTGAAGTGAATACAGTATATAGAAGCGGGCCAAGTATACTACCCTGTTGAACTCCGGCGCCGGCCAGCGAGTAGTCAGAGGTAGCAGATCCGCAACTAGTCTGAAAGTAGCGGTCAGATAAATAAGACTTGATGAGTAAGTAATAGGTTGATGTAGGCATTTCTTTAGCTTCCACAGTAATCCTGGATGCCATAACCGATCGAAGGCTTGAGCCACGTCGAGGAAGGCACCACAGCAGTACTGTGTCCGTTCAAGTGTCGAAGCAATGGTGTCCACTACTCTATAGCACTGATAAATGGTGCTGTGAAGTTGTCGAAAGCCAAACTGATGTGATGGAATGATTTTTTTCAGTTTCCAGAATGGGGTATATCCGTTTCAATAACAATTTCTCTAGTATTTTTCCTAAAATAGGTAGCAGACTTATGGGCCTGTATGAGGATGGAAGGAGAGAAGTTTTAGAATAATTTTTATCGTAGAGAATTTCCACAATAGAGGAAAGTATGTGGTTCTGAGAACTGAGTTATAAATGTAGGTGAGGAAAACTATGGCTTTTTTTGGAAATTTTTTAGAAGGTAAGTTTTTTATGATATGTTTAACATCAGAGAGGGTGAACGCTTTTGGAGGTAAGGAGAGAGGCAGAGGAGCGATTAATTCAGTCATTACGTCAATGGCGTGTAAATCATCTTGTACTCTGGATGAGGAGTAAATACATTGGTCAAGTGATTTTTAAATTCAGTGGCTTTATCGTGATCTGTTTTTGTCCATGTTCCATCGTCACGTCTTAGAGGAGAAGAAATATGTTTATGAGAGAGAAGTCGTTTGGTAGCGGTCCATAGAGATTTACGGTCAGATGTCAGAGAGGTCACATATTCTTTATATTTTACTGATCGGAGTTTCTGCAATTCGCTTTTTAATCGTCTAGTCAGTCTGTTGTATATCAGTCTGTCTTTTGGGTAGCGAATATGTTGCCACACTGAGCGAGCTCTACGTTTTCTCTAATGATCATTCTGACTAGGATAGGTGTGATGACGGTTTTTTTGGAATGTTTTGACTGGAGTCCCAGATGGAGGAATTGAGTTAGTTAGTGTCTGTACTGCATTGTCTCTTTCGTCACGTGTTTTGAGGAAGATCGCCAAATTCAGTTTATCTTGTAGTACATTCTCAAAAAGTGTCCATTCTACAGGTCCTATGAATAGAGAAGAAAAAGGTGTGGAAGGTTGTGGCATTATACTGAGAGTAAGGAGAATTGGGCTGTGGTCTGAAGAGAGATCGGTAACTGTTAGATGTCTTTATAAATAGATGTCATTTTAGAAGAGATGAATATGTCCAATATGTCAGGTAGTTTGGTTAGTGACGTTGGCCAGTAGAATGGTTGATCTGGTGATAAGACTTCGTACTGAGAAAGGGAGATATTCAAAAGCATCCGTCCCCTAGGATTGGAAGTGCGACAGCCCCATTGAGGATGTTTGGCATTGTAAACTCTACCAGCCAGAAATTTAGGGCCGAGATCGGATAATGTAAATTTCTATTTTTGATTACCAATTGTGGAAAAGACATTCGCAGTCTATTAAAAACTTTTAAAATGCTTTTTCGTTTGCATTTCCTCAGTTTAGGCATTGTTGAAAACATGGAAAAATAGAATATAATTAATCTCAATCGATTGAATATATTTTAACTCTAATTTAAATGAATTCACACACTTTGAAACTAAATACAAAAGTAAACATAATACGATCTTTGAAAGAAGCGCAATCTTTCAAAGAGTATGTTTTAACAATAAATGTAAGTGGAATGATGACTAGTCGTGTGCCAATGTAAAAAGACACCAAAGTAATGTGAGAAATGGGGACATATGCAGATTAATCTGAAATTCGAAGTGTAAGGGGGAAGAGGTTGCAGATGGGAGTAGAATACTGTCTGTGTAGGGGTGAGAATGATTGTAACAAATGGAAATGAATTGCAGGCACCTTTACTTCATATACTTATTATTGTAATTTGGCTAAATAACTTTACTATAATAAAGAGAAAGATGCCTGGTGCCGGAGCTTTCTTCACCAAAGTAACATAAGATTCGTAAGTAAAGCAATAATCATTTTTACTTGCTCTTAGTAATCCATGAGGGAAATATTACGATCGAATCAAATTCTTGAAATAAAATTTCCTCAGAAATATAGGTTTTGAGGCTAATTGCTTTCGAAAAACATGATTTTGGAGAAAGTTTTAAGTGTATTTACAGTGTAAAAAATGAAAAAAAAAAAAATAAAGTCGATTTACTTGCTCATCATTTTATTTCTATTGCTCATCATTTTTTTCAAGTAATTTGATTTTAGGAAGTTCTCAGTTGCCGTTAGTCCCCGTTGTGCCATTTCAATGAACTGTACGGTTCCACTAAGTTTATAATATTATGTAGAAGAAATAAATGTGTGTAAAAATCGTAAGATTCTCAGTATTTAATGTTATATTTAAATTTGCCGCAAATTATCTTTAAGCTTAGTTATATCGTCTACACATACAAAGAGCTTACAGCTTTTATTTGAAACATTTCTCTAGAAAAATTCATTTAAGGTGGTTTTAGGGAGAGGGGAGGAGTTGTTTTCCACTAAAGTGCTATTATAGTTAATATTACAATTCTATCATTTAAATAATATTAATTAGAATTAAATATGTTGACAAAATTCTGAGTGTGAGGAAAATTATTAATCATTTAGTATAAATTATTAATCTGAACAAAAAAAATTTTTTTTTTTTTAATTTATTAATTTATTTTGCAACTGTGTACAATGTACAACAAGCAAAAGTGATGAGTGCGTAATTTGTGTACATATATATATTAGTCTATATATACATATGTACATGTCACTTGAGAGATATGAACGACGACCATCCAGTGATGGAAGCCGTTAGTTTGCCACTATGACAAGCTTACACAGCAGCTACCCTAGGAGGGCGACGATATACGTTAAGATGGTCGCGTGGCCACCGCCGCTTCAGCCTCCGACAAGGATTTTTGGGCAGTATTCTGGTGAACATATTCTGGATCAGAGGATTATGGTGACAATTTAGTTTGGAGTGAAATTTTGTGTAACGAAATTGGGCTAGCTCTGAGATGAATGGAATGTTAAGGTCGGAGTGGATTATGCGGTTGGAGACGTAGAAGGTAGCATCTTAGGATCTGTTCTTAGGATCTTAGATTGTAGAGTTTGAAGTCGGTTAAGGTTGGATTGTTTTGCAGTGCCGTAGAGTTCCATGGCGTATGCCCAAATGGGGGCTAAAAGAGCTGTGTATAGCATTTTCTTGTTCCTTAAAGTCAGTTTTGAACGTTTGTCAAGTAGTCGTTTTAGCATTTTATACCTTAAGTTGCAGTCAGTTCGTTTCAGTCTGGTATGAGGGTTCCATGTTAGTCGTTTGTCAAGAAATAATCCGAGATATCGTACTTGGTTCGCAATGGGAAGGATAATATTGTTAAAGTAAAGAGGAGGAAGAGTTTTTTTGTTTAAGGTGAATACTATGAGTTTGGATTGAAATTCATTTGCTTTGATCCTCCACTGCCGGAGCCAAGGTTCAAGAATATGAAGATGAGATTGTAGAGCACGAGTTGCCATGACAGGATCCACATGAGGAGAAAGAATTGCAGTATCGTCGGCAAATGTAAAAGTAATTGTATCTGGATGAGTTGGTAAGTCAGCTGTAAAGATAGTATATAGTAGAGGTGAAAGAATGCTCCCTTGAGGAACTCCTGCCAGAACTGGATAAATAACAGATGATGATGAACTTTGAATGACTTGGAAGAAACGATCAGTGAGATAAGATTTAAGTATTAGATAATAAGTAGGAGATAGGATGCCCTTGAGCTTGTAAAGTAATCCCATATGTCATACTCGGTCAAAAGCTTAAGATATGTCCAAGAAGACTCCTGGACAATACTGTTTCAGTTCCCAGAGAGGTAGCGATTGTATCTACAACGCGATGCATTTGATGAACAGTCGAGTGGCAACTCCGAAAACCGAATTGGTGTTCAGGAATGACATTTAGTGGTGCTATTTCAGTTTGGAGGCGGAGTAGTAAAAGTTTTTCAAGAATTTTTCCTAGGATGGGTAGGAGGCTGATTGGTCGGTATGAGCTAGGGAGATGTGTAGGTTTATTTGGTTTAGCTATTATTCTTATTAAAGAGAATTTCCAGAGGATAGGGAAGTAAGTGGTTCGTAGGACTGAGTTGTAAAGAGAAGTGATAAAAATTATTGCTTTTCTGGAGAGCTGTAATAGGGTGTTAGCGGTGATCAAATCGTAGCCAGGGCTTTTCTTTTTGGGGAGATTGTTAATTATATTCATTACGTCTTTTGGAGTGAATGGTTTAGGAGGAAGCGAGAGTGGGAGAGGGATGTCTAGTTCGTTGCGGATGTGTTCCGTATGTTGTGAGTCTTGTACATCGGGGTGAGGAATGAAGACTGTGGAAAGAGTTTCAGCTAGACACTGAGTTTTCTCTTCGTCTGATTTGGCCCAAGAACCGTCTGTACGTTTAAGTGGGTGAGAGGTTTGTCTGTATTTGAGAATTTTCTTAGTAGCTGTCCAAAGTGAGTTGTCTTCTGTTGTTAAGGATTGTGTGTAAGCTGAGTACTGGTCATTGTAATATTTATGTAGTTCTTTCGTCAATTCTCTTGTCAGTTGGTTAAATAACTTTTTATGGGAAGGGTACCTGGTGCGATGCCAAAGGGCTCTCCACGACGTTTGCGGGTTATGAAATGTCTAAAGTGGATAGGTAGATTGTAAAGTAATTGCTTAGTTCTAGGTGAAGTATGTTGAGTAGATTGCCAAATGCTTTGTTGAATAGAAGTAGTCAACTACTCTACGTTATCGTCTAGTTGTTGTGGGGTCTTTAAAGGCACGTTTAAGTTCAATTTCTGATCAAGAGTCTATCGGAATAACTCCCAGTCCACAATTCCATTTATAAGTGTCGGTCGTTGAGGTGTTTGTTTTGGGTGAATGTCTAGTGTCAGTATGACGGGGCTATGGTCGGAGGACAGATCGTTTAAGGTATATACATCAGTATGTAAGGTCGTAATATTAGAACAGATAAAGAAATCAAGTAGGTCGGGTCTTTTGCGAGGAGAAGTTGGCCAGGAAGTAGGTTATCATGGTGATAAGCAGAAATAACTACTTTGATTAAGAATATTGTGAAGGATTCTGCCTCTCGGATTCGCCACCCGACTGCCCCAGCTAGGGTGCTTTGCGTTATAATCGCCGCCTCATATAAAGCGAGGACCGAGAGAAGAAAAGTGGGATAAGAAATCATTTTGCTGGATTTTATGATTAGGGGGACAGTACACAGAAGCAAAAGTATAGGAAAATGGCTCCAACAGAAGAGAGACGACGGTAGACTGTAGAAACGGTTTAGTATTGTAATGGATTAGAAAATGTGACAAGGAATTGCGAACAAATACAGCGGTTCCACCATGGCCAGTTCCGTCGGGATGATTAGACTTGTATGCTCTGTAGCCAGGGATGAAAAACCTTGATCTGTCCGTGAAGTGTGTCTCAGGCAAGGTCAATACGTTTGTCATGTAGTAATATTTCTAGTTCTTGCGTGCGATTTCTGTATTTTGGGAAATCTGGGGTTATTGAAACGGGAATTGTTCAACATGGGATGGGTAAAAAAAAGTTAGCTGTCGCTGTATGTATGAAAAAAACAGCCGAATACATAATCTTGGAACTTAGGACACGTTCAACGGAGAGGTAAATTTTCAGATATGTATTTATATTGATGGCTTCACATTGTTGCAGGAAAAAATGATTGTGTTCGGCATTTTAGGGATAGGCATTTAGAGGTCTAGTTAGCTATAAATGGGTTGGGTCGCCGAGTGATGTTTTGCAAATAATTTTGACTGAAAGTGTAAAGATGTTTTAAAACAATAATTCTTAGATTTATGGCATAGTTGAAATAGTAATTACTCTTCCAGTTAAGTTAAGGCTGGTATGCGAACCAACTATATGCGTGTTTTAGGGGAGTCTGTAGGTTTTGTATTGGAACCGGGTCTTGAATAGGGAGTAGAAGTGAAGAATAGGTGAATGTTAATTAGAGAGTTGTTACTCGAAATACGAACTACTGAATTTATGAAAATAGACTATATTTTAACAATAATTTAAAGTGTTTTAAATAATAACTACAATTTATTTAAAATGATTGAAATAGTAACTAAGACGCACAACTGTAAATGATTATGAATAATAATAATTATATGTTAAACCTTGAATAGGGACGCGCTCGCGTTGTGTGAAACTTGAACTGACGTGAACTGATGTATGAACGTTGAATACTGATGTATAACTGCTCTAATACTGATCCCCTCTTCCAGTAGGACGACGTTTATATTGGTATCACTCACACATTGACAGGTGTGTAAGTACTTGCCACCTAAGACATCTCTTGCTGTATGTTGACCTTAGTTAAGTCGGTGACCAGTGTGAGTTAGGTCAGTGACCAGGGTGGCGACAGATGGTGGCCAGTCGGTGATTATCAAAGACTGTTTGTTAATACATGGTAGCCAGGTGGCCTTTTGAGTGTTCGTTATCCCTTGTATGAAGGGAATACCGGCCAGGTGGCTTCTGTACACTGACCGTATAATGACCTTTGTTTGAAGGGTTTAAGCGACGTTCCTTTAGCGACGTTCCTTTAGCGACTTTCCTTTGACCGTTTGTTGACCCTTGTTTGAAAGGGTTTTTGTTTGCCGCGGTTCTTGACCTGAAGATAGCGGCTGGCTGGAACCACTAGTTATAATTTTTAGATTTATAATTTAAAAATTATATCTTTTTCTTCTTGTTATCACATTGCTATCACATTACAGTTTCTAGGTTTTCCTAGAATCTATAAGTTATTGAAGGATATGTATGATGTTGTGTATGTTCTTAGATTTTCTTTCATTTTGTATATATATAGGATTTTATTATTATTAGGATCAGAGCCCGCTCTAGGGGCGGGCAACCCGGACATTTGTCCGGGGCGCCATTTTGGCTGTAAGTGTGAGAAAAATATTTTTGTGTTAAATACTCAAATTTCACTAATCGATTTTTTCGTTCGCTAAAAATTTATAGTGCATAGCGTATTTATATTGTTTATGTCTTAAAGCTAAAAATATTTTCTAACCCTAAGAAAAGATATTCGTCAGTAATTTGTTCTTCCAAATTTGAAATTGCCGCCCCTCACTACAAACATTTTTCTTATCCCTCTCACCCTTTAACAGTTTTTGGTAGTTTTAAAAAATACTCTTTCTTCACTTCAGTCTCAACGTTCTTAACTCCTCTCCTACCCTAACTTATCTTAACCTGTTGCATAATGATTTTTTCCCCAATCAACCGCTGACCGCAGGGTAAGGCGTGATTTTCTAAAATGCTTTTATAATTTTCATTTTTCATTATCCCGTCAATATGGAGATCACCTATTCATAGCCTGAAAAACATCCCCAAACCATGACCGAGCCCTCGCTGTGCATAACGGTGGGTATTATGCTTTGTGGATGTAGTTGTTCTCAGCTGAAAGGTTCCACCAACCTTTCACTGTGAAGTCTTTGTATTTCAAGCACACTCTGAACGTTTCTTCTTGTTTGCACCCTTTAATAATCTTTTCAGCGTTGCAACTCTTCGTATTAAGTTCGTTTGACGAAGTCGTCTTTGAACAGATGAGACAGAAATTGGCCTCGAACTTGTTTTAATAACTTCCCCTCTGATTTTTGGAGCTGTGAGTCGTCTGTTTCTTTTACTTCATAAAATAATGAACTTATCCTCACCTGTGGTTGTTGGTCTCCCGGAGCGATGTAAAACTTCATGATCACCATATTTTTTAAACCGTTTGATAGCAAGGTGAACACCATTTTTTTGAAATTTTAAGCTTAGCTATTATTTTTTGTTCTGATTTCCCTATTTTATGTAATGTTCAAATGGCACTTCTGCTGGCAACACTCAGTTTTTAACTTTGCTCATTTTGTATTTATTCAAAAGACGAAAAATCAACGTTGCAAAAAGATTTACTCGTAAACCGTGAAGATATACTCGTAAACGCAAAAAGATATACTCGTAAACCGTGAAGCTCAAGGAGTGAACTAATCCCAATTGAATAAAATAGAATAAAAAGTAAGTAAATAATGATTTGTTGACAAACAATACAAAGTCCTAATCTATAAACAGAATCAATAATTTGAAAGAAATTTTTCTCTATGAATTACTAACAAATCCAAGAGGTAAATTGTTTCTCAAAGGGCAAAGTGTATACTATGTTAGATTGGATGGGGGAGGGCCAGGCCTCATTCCACTGCGACTTTCATTGAGAGGTCTATTGTGTATTCCCTGGGTATGACATCCCTCAGCTTCGCGCTCTTAATAGGCCTAGCAAAGCTGAAAGTGGCTCCGTCATGAAGCTCGTGGCTTCGTGATTGCTAGTCCCCAGTTAAAGAAACCTTGTCCTCGCCAGGCCGACACATACACAAAGGTCGTGTACCGGGGTTTCCTCCTCGGCCCTGCAGAAACGGCATAACGCGTTGTCAGCTAAATGGTGTATGTGCCTATTCAGCCGCCTGGAAGGCCCTGTTAGTAGACCCACTATTAGCCTTATATCTCTTCTGCTATGGCTCAGTAGATCCCGGGTCATTGTAGTTAAATGTCTTAACAAAGAATTTAGCTTGCCTCTATCCTGGCGTTCTTTCCCACCATCATAGATGCAGGTCTTCTATCCATTCCTTGATAGAACAGTGAATGAGGCTCCTGGGCAACCGCAGAAGGTCTCAGAACGTATAAAGGTATCCTTCGAGGTATATTTGTTAATAAAATATTTATTTCAAAAGGTGCCATTTAATGGGGGAGGTATTATGCATAAATCACGTTACTGGAAAATTCTTATTACAATGTAACTATATTTTTCTTTAAAGAATTTTGGTAAATAACTAAATTTTTTTTACTGATCCCAAACTTCTGATCAGTAGTGTATGTATCTAAAGGGGCGGCAATTTGTCTTTTTGTCCGGAGCGCTGCATCTAGCCATCATAGAAGTGCAAAGGCTTAATTTTGCAAACAAATTAAGAACAAAACCAGATAATTAATTCAATTTGCCAGAATTTACTTTTTGGATTGCACAGACGGCAAAATCCATCCGACAGTGCGAATTTACTAAATTTTTTTTTCACTTTTTCGTGATTTTCTCGAAATAGGCTGCAACGATTTTCTTTAAACGTTGAATGCTATCTATACATATAAATTCTTATCACTTTTATTTGTCACATTTTTCTGAAGGAACAATAGCAGCAATATGCTTTTCTCTGAAGTACCACTAAAATAACTGATGAATGATGAAGTCCGGAAAACATGCGAGAAATAAGAATTCAAATAAAGGTTATACAAGAAAAAAATGATGTTCCTAATCAAAATGACAATCTGCATTTTCCCTCATAGTCTAGATTTGACACCCCTAAATTTATTTAGTCTACTGCCGCGATTTAGAAAAAAAAACCTGGTATAAAACAATCACCCTTCATTCCTTTATTGTATAATTCATTTGCAAATAAACGGTTAGTGGATATGTATTACAAATAAATAAAGGAGGTGGGGATTATACTATTTACCTAAATAAGATTGCATTGTATGATATAAAGCTCTCTATCAATCCAGTACAATGCTTGTGACGGCTATTTGCTGGACAATTCAAGTCTCGGGATAGAACACCCTTCACAATTATTTGAAAGAATATTTTAACTGGGTATTAAATATAATAAATACATGTAACTTAATAAGAGAGAAAATAACTTAATTATTTTAAAATCACAATTAGCCCCCTTTAACAAGTCATTGAATAATTAATAAAAGGCAAAAAAAAAGATCTAAGGAACAAATATAAATATTTTTTCTTTTTTCTAACTGCTTTAAAAATGTAATTGTTGTAAATGAAGTTTATACTAAAAAATTAGGACTGTATTCTTATAAAACAAAACAAAAAATTCAAATTTTACATTTTAGTTGAAATAAAAAAAGAAAAATAGTTAAAAACGAATTAAATTAACGTTTCCAAATTCACCGCCAGGTAGCAGCACTTTCCTAATCTAGAATTTGTAGTAGTTCAAATAATTGCCGCTAGAAAGCATAAGCTTCTAGACCTACAGAATTGTAGTTCCAAAATTTGCCACGCGATCACAGCGCCATCCTCTGATGTAAAAAAATTTCAATAGTTTAAAATGTGTCTTTATGAAGGGACGGGAAGTGGTTAGCATAATAGACTCCCAAAAAAAACCTAGGAAGTAGTGACACCTAGTGACAAACTATAAAACCATAAATAAATTGATTTCTCAGTAGGTGTTGTTATCTGGTGGCCATTTTTATAACTACAAATATACTAAATTTAATTAGTTACTTTATTAATTAGAAAACGAAAAAAAAATCTGGTGTGAAACATTCACACAAATTTCTCTTACTCCAGTTTTCAAATTTGTAATCGACAAACTTTATAGTTAGTATACCAAATTTAATAAAATTCGTCGATGTTATTATGGAGAAAATCACAAAAACTGAAAAAATTACTTAGATTTACATTATAATTGAAAAAAAGCGTACACTTTATTTTTAAACTAGAAATAAATGAATATATTAATTATATTAATATATATTAATAGTATTCAAATATTTATTCATCTTTTTTCTACATTATATTTCTTTTGCAAGCTATTAAGATAATTCTTGGCATATTATTTGCCAAGATATTTTTTTGGAATAATGCTTGATATCATATCTTTCCCTCCTTTTTTTTTCATGAGAGGGTTCAGATTTTTTACATTTGTTTTTCAGCTAGAAGCTATAGAGGGCTGCAAATATTAATATTAGGAGTACGTAATAACTTAGATACAATGTTAAAATGAGAAATTTAAGACTGTTGAAGGATATATTCAAATAGCAATCCATCCTATATAATCATTATTATTATAAGTATTTAACATACAGTTCGAGAACTTTTATCTAAATCTTGTCAATAAAATTTACAGGAAATTTCATTCAATATTTATTTATTTATTTATTGCCTAAAGAAACTATACATTTCTACAGCATGAGATTGACCTCTGCTGAAAGCTGAACAAAAAATACAAACTTTACAAGAAGAAACATTACAGCTTAATCTTCAAAGTAATAAAATAATATTAAATACTTAATTAATAAAGTAGATAGTAACAATGATTTAAATAGATTTTGCTCATTTATACAAATTATTTTAGGGAAGGAGCTTGAGGGATCTCCTCATAGGTATTAAATAATACCTTTTCAAACCTATGTATATCTTTCCTCCAAAGCCTCAGGGATAAAATAAAAGAAGGAGTTTAACTTTTCTTTATTTTCTATATCTAGTAAGTTAGCAAAAACATAAGAACTGTGTGAAGGTAAATACCTATTTAACAACCTCCTTCTCAAACATTTATAATAAGGGCATTCCAAAATAGTGCATAATATTATCATTTTTGCCCACCGCATAAGTAAAGCAACTCTTTCAGGATCAAATAAATGGGCTATTCCATTATAAAAAATCCTGGGGTGACGATCACTAGCTACTCTAGCTACTCTAACTTGAGCTATCAATCTGGTTTTAATGATATTGCACCTAATATTTACACATGAACTCCCATTAGCTAAGGGACTCATCAATCTGTAGTGGATGTTATATGAAGTATGTTAAGTACTTCATTGATGTCAGTTTAGAGAAAGATTTTTTAAGTTATTAGAGACCACGACCGCATGCTGCGTCTCCCAGATGTCCTGCGTTCCTATAGAATAAAGCATTTCTCTCACAAGAGCCAGTTAAAAGAATGTCAGAACCATCCAAAAGCTTCACAAGTCTTCTATAGCATATCTTCAGATTTGAGCTGCATTACACCGATAAAATATTCAGCCAGAATCTTATAGATTTATTAAAAATCTTAGTTTTCACTTGCTGTCATTCAACTTCCAGCGAACGAAACTATTGGGGACTTGTCGTGGCAGATTTAAGAGCAACTTTAAGAATATCAATTGGACCCGAATGACTATAGTGAAGTAGTTCAAGGCCCAATTTTTTAACTGATCCCAAACTTCTGACCGGTAGTGTATATATTCTTAAGGGGGCGGCAATTTGTCTTTTTGTCCGGGGCGACGTAACCGCTAGAGCGGGCGCTGTTAGGATTATTCTACTGATATTGAGTTTCCTCAGACTTAAATTCTTCTAACATATTTTTCCATTTAATCCTATCCAACGCTGGTTCTTAGTCATTTTATTTCCATATATTTACAGATTTATATAGATGTACTTATATCTGTGACTTTATTCGTGCATT
Organism: Triatoma infestans; assembly: GCA_011037195.1. NCBI lineage: Eukaryota > Metazoa > Arthropoda > Insecta > Hemiptera > Reduviidae > Triatoma > Triatoma infestans. The sequence continues at coordinate 108,599 of JAAEAF010001064.1, read as the reverse complement.
TATGCATTCCAAGTTTTATTACCTTTGCATCTTATGGGCAGATATGAGCGTTAGCTCAAGAACTGCCCTTATATGATCATGAAACACTATGATGAATGAAAATAAGAAAAGGCGTTTTCTTCACTTTGAAGTGGTGCCTATAATCTACTAAAGATAAATCCATTCTTTTGGTAATGTTGGCCATTACATTAGTTTCTTTACAACCTATTCTACTTTGTTTGTTAAGTGTTTTTTAAATAAATATGTAAACAGAGGGCTATTTTTTTTAATTTCATTTTTTTTTAATATAATCCCAAGAATCCATCCTTGAAGTTTCATCAGTTAACACTGAAACATATTATAAAATTAGAAAGGATTAGTCCTCATCAAATAATTACATAAATGTTCCATAACCAATGTCGACTTGAGCTGTTCTAAATTCAAGAATAAATAAAAAGAACTATAAATAAATTTGGAAATTTGATAATAATGTAAATTGACTGTATAAAATATATTTAATTCGTTTTGAAGTTTTGAGTACAATCTGCCGCTGAAAATCATATTTTTTATTTTTAATATTAATGACAATTCCTTCTGTCTATATATTTTACTTCATTTTATTATAATGTAACTGTAGCATTAATTTCATATAATAAAAGTGAAAGAAAGTGATAGGCACAGTAAATTGTATTTGGTGACATCGAGAATTATTAAAGAATATAAATAGATTACAAAAAATATAAAATAAATAATATTGAACTTTTTTTTTAACTATATAACAATAAAATTTCAAAACATATATAAATAGAGAAATCACTCTTACTTATTTCATAAAAATCACATAAATTATTATATTTTTTTAAAGCGGATCTACGCACACTGGGATTGAGGCCACAAGGACATAAAGTGATTGTGTTAAAAACAACTCTTCTTACTTGGTTAACTTTATTAACAAAAATTAAGCATTTAGCATGTTCAACTATGTCGATGACAATGTGATGTAACCTTTTTTTATAAACAAAACATAATCAGTAAGGGTGTACTACATTAAAGAAAGTAAAAAAAGTCAAAGAGCTTGAATAAATAAATAGAGATTGCAATCATATAATATAGTATGCGAATTAATTAATTATTTGATTCTCCAAAGCGAAAATTTGTGAATTTCTTCCTGCCAAATTCTTTGACTAATATTTAAAGTTAAAGATGCATTAAATCAAAATTGCAGAAGAATAAGAAACTGTTTATTAGGGGAGGGGGTACAGATCAGTTTGTAGTCAATTATGAAGTTGATTTAGAATTCAGAAATCAGTAGTCTAGAAATCATTAGAATAAGAAAGATCTCTTATTCTTCGCTCAAGAAAAATTTCTTTCTGATCATGTTAGATGAAACCATTTAAATGCTACGAATAAATCATTACTTTCATCACTGCTGGCATTATAATTATTATTTTTATCTAATTATAAATAAACCAGTACAAAATTTGGAAAAACAATTGAATCAAAACTAAGAATGTACAACTTTGTCACAACTAAGTCCAGGCTAAATTTTATGGTGTATTTAAACGGAATACAAAATTGTCAACCACTTATTATCATATCATGTGCTGCAATCATGTCCGAAAGAAACTAGTGGCAACATTCAATGTAGTAAAATACCTCATGACACTGATTCAAAGATACTGTTACTTGTTGCCAGCATGTACCTCACAGGGTAGGTAGCCCGCTAAGTATATAATTCTTACATTTAACTAGGATTATATGTATATATATATATATATAAATGTGTGGTGTATCTGTCTGTCTCAAAATAAGATCTAGAAACATATATATATATATATATATTTACAAATTGTGCAAAGAGGGAAGTATTTTTAGGTGAATTTAAGTATCCAATCCCTTTTACCTTTCAATAAATCATGGAATCACTAAAAATATTAATACATGAAATATTAATAAATCTCTGCGCTTGTTTCAGAGACATTTGAAACAGTTGTTCTTCGATAATATGATATTAAAGAAATACTAACTCAGAGAATATACAAGATCTAATAATGTTAAATAATTAAAAATATTTCGCACTCGCAAAAGATAGTAATTTTTTTATAAAAAAGAAAATGACATGCGCACTGCTTTAAATTACTCTGAAGGTATTCGAAGAACCTTCATTTTTCATAATAAATATATGCAATAAATTAATTTAGTTCCTAAGTAAGACGATTACGCTGGAATGATTAAAGTTAATAATCATTACCAAAAAAAAAAAAGAAAATTTTATTAGGATTCACCATTGAAGAATTTCATATTTAGTGCCATGAACTGTTTCGCTATACTCGTATTAGCTACTATTATCTTTTTAACCACCTATATAGATCTAGAACTGAACTTATATTAAATGTACAATTACTAATTTGTATGGCACTTAAAAATAATCAATCACAATTTATAGAATCGTTTAAAAATTCAGATTCAATTTCTTTATTATAAATATGTGTATGTAACATCCAATTTTAAATTAAGTTGTAAATAAATTTATCTATCTTTTTTCTTTTTTTATTTATTAGTATTGTATACTTTTTTTATATAAATATTATAATAATTTTTATTGTTATTATCTTTGGTGAAATAATGTTCTTGTCAAAACTAAATTTAAAAGCAATGAATCCTTTTTTTAAAAGATAAAATCAATCTAAAATTTTTTTTTTTTTTTTTTGAAAGCACACTTCACAAAGTTTTACAAATAATTATTTCCTTCTAGGATTCAGATATCGTAAAACATTAAATAGAAATATTGGAAAATTGATTGAATTTTCTACAAACTTACCAAAATCTTGTTTTACTAATGAATATTTTTTATTTTCTCTGCTTTCGAAATGAGTGAAGTATCTTTAAAATAAGAAATTAAAAATAAATAAATTAAAAAAAAATAATATGTTTGAAAATCTGAATAGACTGGAAGCAAAAGGAAAAACAGAGACCTTTACCGATTTCGAGGAAGTGTTTTTGATGTATAGCTCCTCACACTGATATATTGCCAATTTGCCTGTAAAAGAAAATATATTCCTTTAATATTGTAGTACAATTTTAGTAACTTCGAATAAACTCTTGGCGCAGACTTCACTTGAGAGGAGCAAGAACCATCTCAGTGCCGATTTTTTAACTGAAGGAGGCTTGTGGGCTAAAGTTTCTCATCGCCATATTTCAGTCAAAGCCGCTAATAACGCTATGGCCACAGGAATTTTATAATATGATTTGAGTCAACTCCTTTGTGCCCCATGGGAATCTTATTTGATGGAAATACTAAACAAATATGTAGAAGGATAGTTTAAGGGAATAAAAGTGTTAATCGGCCACAGGCATATTTAGTGCCTAGTCCTATCTGATTGGTGCGCTTCCTCTTTCCAAAAAAGTAGTAAAATTAACATCTCAACATAGAACTGTAAACGTGCAAGAAAGAAAATTGAAATAATAAAACAATGACAAAATATGTGGATAAGTAAAATTTTACAGTATTATACACATGAATTCCTTTGCAATTATTGCAGAATAAGCTATTATCGTAAGATATATAATAATTATTAAAATTTAAAAAAAAAAATTAATCCGAAAGAGAAGGTCGGGGGGGCAGAATATCCAACTGATGTGACAACTTAAGAAATATTTAATATCGTGAACTTTTTAATTTGGTTAATTTTTATTAATTATTTTAATATTTTTATTCTGTATTTTTATTTAGATTGTTAGTTTTGTAAATCTGAACCTTTTTTTATTGTTAACTCCAACTACACTGGCATTATTGATGTAACGAATGCATAAAAATAGACATAAAACTGGAGACACCATAACATGTAGGAAAATGGAAAATTGGTTGTAAAATCACATTAAGAATAACACTATTTACCTTTAGTCCTTTATCCCAACCAGAACCAGCAGGATTTTCGCAACTGACTCCTGTCCTTCTACAGACCATGCCTTCAGAAATGATAACCCATACTTCATCCCCACTTGTGGATATATCCATATAAGAATCTATTACAGAAAATACTTTTTGTTTTTTAAATTATAAAATGAGGAAATTCACAAACCTATGACTCCATACAGTTTATTGACATGAATTAAATTAATTTAACTTTAGAACTGAAACATTACCAGATCCAATATTAGGTATAGATTGCCAATGAGTTCCTTCTGGAAAGACAGGTGTTACTTCCCTTCTAACAAAAAGATGTCCATCATTGTCCAATGCCCAAACAGCCCAACGTGCTACAGACACCTTCTTCATCTGACTACCTTTTGGTGGTTCCACTATTTCCCAAATATCACCTACAAATTGTTTATTTTTCATTTAAATATGGTTTTTAATATAAGCAAACGAATTAAAATATAAAATACAAAACTTTGATCACACAAATAAATTAAAATAATATCAACCTTTGGGATTTGATGCAGTAATGCCAAATCTCCAATATAATGAGCCATTTCTAGTTATTGCCCAAACTTGATTGAAAAAACCACAACTAATACTTAGCAGAGCTTGATCACATGGTACATGCTCCCAATTATCACCCTAAAAGTGAAAATATCAATATTCTTAATATCTAGGATTTCTGTCTATTAAAATTTCTTTATTAATTATAAACAAACCATAGGATTGCTGGAAGTGACTCCTTTTCTAAAAAGTGCATCACCATTATAACCTACTGCCCAAACATAGACTGCATCAGATCCAGCTGATTCCTTTTCATTTCAAAATTAAAAAAATATATAAAAATTAATATTTATAAAATAATCGCAAATTTTACATAGAATGCTACAATAATTACAATATTTTACCTGTAAAGAAATGTCGATAACTTTAGAATTACCGACTTCAGCCCAAGGACCAGATGTTGTGAGCTTACATTTTCTGACCCATCTTCGTCTTCTTACATAATCAGTTAGATGCTTTCTTGCATGATAACTAGTGGAAAAATCTACAGCATATTGCCATCCTTCAACATCAACTCCTCCGGGAGTTTTAAAATCGACTGACCAATCAGTAATCTGGAAAAATGATTTCCTAGCTGAAGCTACTTTAGAATATTTTTAATGAATTGTTAATAAATAGAAACTACAAACCCATTGCCAATGCATTGATAATAATCTTGTCGTTTCTTTGGATCTCTTGTGATGTCCCGTGGAATCACTCCACATTGGCCTATCAGTAGGCAATCCTCTGGATGTGAATCCACTTAACGGATTCCATCGTTGATTTTCATAAACATAACAGCAATATGTATCACTCATTGGATGTATACCAAAACCACTTTGTTGTAATCCTGAAAAACAAATCAAACGTAAAAATTAAAGAAAATGCTTTGCACCACCTCTAGTGTAAAATTTAATAAAATGTAGACTAGTAAAGTAAATGGTACAATCATTTTACTTGATTTTTGTTAATAGCTAATTTTGATAAATAAAGTCTAATATTCTACCTCCGAGAAAAGCTCCTCCCCAGCCTTCGGTATAAACATACGGTGTATTATCTGCTGAAATGCCCCAAGTGACTCCAGTGGAACAAGTTTCAACTACTACTAAATGTCCACCAATTTGTTTCCATACCATTTCATTCAATGGAACAATGACCTGAAATCAATTTGTAATAAATAAATAAGAATTAGTTTAGAAAAATCATTATACCCAAGTAATGGGACTGCCTCTAACAAGTAACAATTAAATTAATTTTAAAAAAACTTTCTTAACCTCTTAAACAGATCTAAATGTCTTTAAGTTTGCATTTCAACTTTCTTTAAGTGACTATTAAGTTTGCATTTCAACTTCCCAGAATAAATTTATGTCAAACATGGAAACTCTTGAAAATTGTATAAGCGATGAAACTATGTAATCTACTGCAATAGCTTTTCGGAGGAAAGCAAAAGGCCAAGCTCCATCTTTTCTCTAAAATCAATTTACTGGGGCAATGTTTCAAATAAAGTGATGGCAATTCAAGTGAGATAAGATATGATTATTTAATAGCAATATAAGTGATATAAAATAACCCTGGTTTCGAAAAAAACGCGAAAAAGGAAACAAGAAATACTCAGTAAAGGGTTTCTTGAGTTTAAAGGATTTTGTCCTAAGCATCCTTCAGGATCTGCGAGCAATATGCAGTGTGAAAATATCAAGTTGCCGAACTGTCATTTCTCTGAGATTCTGACTTAAGGCAAGTATCTATTCCTCTAGCTCATGGTTTCAGACGTTCATCGGTTAATTGCAGCTTGGCAGGCAGTATAAAATGTTGAATATACCCATCATAGGTTTTCAACGTTAAAGCGTGCAACGTATGAATAAGAAACTTTAAACGATGAACGTTACATGTCTATAGTATCTAGCCAAAGCAATTCGATAACGGACAGAACAAAAAATGAATCAAACTATTGCCAAATCATCGGGCCTTGTCCAGCATTAGTTCGAATCACAATTCAACATTTCGTTCTTGACTTATATTGTTTACACAATGTATAGAAAGTTATATTAGAATAGACTTTTGCTTATTTGAAATTGATATCTTCTAACTTTCTCTTACTGCTAGGAAGAGGATGTATTGCGATACTAATAAATGATCAGATTTTCGTTTTGAGATTCCCTGAGTTTTAAAACTTGTTTTTAGCGAATCGCCATTCATATGAATAATATACACACAAATAAATAAAATAAATTAAACCAAGCACGAATAAACACTAACCGCACATCAAGATAGTAAGTAAAAAAGGCAACATACCCAATCTTATCTTGTATAGTGCTTTTGCTTTGAGTGAAGATCGCTTCTAGCGCACTCATTTCGGAATCAAGTTATTTTGGTCAATCTATAAGATGGTTAAGGAGAATGAGGAAGATGCTGCAACCATCCCTGGTTTAAATAATGGTTAAAAGATAGGCGTATAAGATAAGGAAAAGGCGCAAACTTTTACATGAGGCGATCAAGGCTCATTAGTAGATTGTAGTCTCTAGTGCCATGATGATGATGATATTTCTTTTATTTTGAGAAAATTGATTTATAGAGCAGTTTTGCGAAACTGAAAGTAAAGGATTCTAGCTTCTCGCTAAAAAGGCCCTTTCAGTATGATGTATAATGTTATCAAATATGATTTTGTGTAATTAAATGCAATATAATATACAAAGTACGGTTTCAGAACCTTTACTTGTAGAAAACCAATTTTTTGAGGCGATATTTTCCTTGATAGCCTGCTTCTTTTTGTGGCCATCACCGGTTGCGGACGTTCGAAAGTGTGTAAACTGATTTTGCTCTGTGCAAGTTTGGGTTATCCATAGTGTTTATTAAGACATCCTGATGATGGGCAGAGGCCCGAAACCCTTTTTAGTTTCTTCTTCTTACGCCATTACTTCGGCTATTCAGCCATTCTGCGTTGTTCGGTCCAGTATAAAATTTTAGGCTACACTGGCGATTGATGTTGTTCGTTTATTTGGATATCCAGAGGGTATGTGAAAGCAATCTCGGACGCGAACAACTTCACCATTCCGAAACCGGTCGATGACACAGAATGAAGCAGGCTATCACGAAAAATATTTCTAAGTCAAAATTCCCAGTGTGAAGAAACTCTGTCCAACAGAATTGGAAAATGGCAGCTTGAGAAAGTCATTTAGGGTTTCATATCAGTTTTTCTTATTCAAGGTAGCTCAAAACATGTATTTCTAATGAATTAAAAAAAAAGTGTCTTAAGTTTAAAAAAAAATCCGGAAAATTTAAGGAAAATGCAATACTTTTTCTTGCAGCAGTAGTTGAAAGAGAATTATGCCTCCTAGTATGAAAGGTCATACTATCACAGATAATGTTCGTCTTAAGATTTAAAAAGAAATTACCTTGCCAAATTAACTTAAATGTTAATTTTTAATAAATTCTGTCTTTTGACTTTTTCTCTAAAGGTAAGATTAAAGAGATATTTAAAATTTAATTACTGCAGGTCCCGAAATCTCCCTTTTCTATTCAATTTACAATACGTTTTGTTGCAATGACTTCAAATTAGACCAAATCTTACTTACAAAATAATAATCAGGCAACTCTAATTATAATACTTTTAAATAAATATGTCTTACCTCTTTTGATTCATATACAACTTTGTGAAGTTCAACATGTCCAAGAATTCTAAGTGTAGTAATTTTCTGTGGAGGTATTCTATGCTCAAAATAAGTAAATACTATACCGTTCACTAAAATCTATATAGAACAGATTAATACAAACACTTAACGAAATTCAAATAAACAATAACTACAACTTTAATATCATTTACCTTAAAACCATCTTCTTGACAATGGAATGAAATATCAAAGTCTCCTCCAGGAGTCAAAGTTAACTTGCCTTCCCTTTCTTCATTACCCCAAGCATCGTTTTCAAATGAATTCCTCACAATGCATTCCTCTTTAAATCTAGGATTGAAATGCAATGCAATTAATGATTCCGAATCGCAATCAAAATTCACTGAAAATCTGAAAAAGGAAGCAAATAATTGTAAAAAAAACTGCAACTTTTAATTAATGTAGTATTCCTTTTCTTAGATTGCAATAAATACCTCTCTATATTATCCGGAATAAAACCTGATATGCTTATCACTGAATCTGGTGGAAAACCATTGGATAATGAATGTTCCCACGGAGTTCCACTGGACAATAATTGCTTACAACATAAATCAAGTTTATAAAGGCCGTCTGATGTAGCTTGCTGTTTCTAACAGAAAATTAAAATATATTTCTAGGAGTTTATTTTATATAAAAAAAAAAATAAAAAGATTCCTAATTTAAAAAAAGTGGAAATTGATACCTTTAGAGTAGTATGGTCAAAGGCATAAACATCACCTAATTGAGTTGTTGCCCAAATACTACAACTACTTGGAGCTCCCTCCAGTGAAGACATTTTAGCATGTACTGCGAAAGACCAACTTGTATTTATTAATTTAATAAAGAATTGTATATAATATATTTATAATACTTATCGGGAATTGCCAAATATTTTGTGAACTGTACATCTCATTTGCCAACAAAATAGAAAAATATATTATGTGAAACATGTTGCTTTTTACTTTCTCTTACTCCTAGTAAGAGGAAGTATCGCGATCTGCCAGATTTTCAATAGAGTTAGGTACGCCGTTACATAATATTACATAAGGCACTTAAGTATTTAGCAGAAATTTAAAGTTTGAAGAAAATTGATCATTTAGAAAGAACTCTCAGAATTTGCAACCTTACCTCTGATTGCGGAAGTCAATGTTAGCATCAACTAGTAAGGATGATTTTACAATTTTTATTAAATAATTATTTTTTACTGTTTTTTGTTTTGTTTTAGAAATGATGTATTTTAATTAAGATTTTTTATTGTAGAATTTTTAGTATTTACAGAACTGTACTAATTGTAAAGTGAAATAAGTACAAAAGCAATCATTTTTTTTTAGTTTTATTATAAAAAAAAATTGTTTTTTTAATTTTTTATTTAATTATATTAATAAAAACCGTATGACAGAACAGCCCATGAACGGCCAAGGCTTGCCAGACGGCGATTTGAATAGGGGGACTTGTGGTAAGCACGCCGCAGTTCCCACGCCGTTCAGTTCCGGCCTTCGCTACCTAGGGCACTACTAACTGTAGCTTCCCACTTTTCATCACGATGCTGGGTCAACACCGACTTTGTCCTCACTGGAATCGAACCCTGAATTCTCGCACGAAAAAAGGCGAGTACGCTAGCCACTAGACCAACGCGTGAGGACATTAATAAAAAAGTATACATAGAAAAAAGTTGCTAAATTCCTTTCAATCCTTCGACTGATGCCAGTTTCTTGGAATCTGTAAACGGCTATTTGACGCTGAAACATTTCCCAGTGACACATTTGTGATGTCAATTATTTAATGTTTGGACTTCAACAATTAACACATATATCCAACATTAATTGAATAAAATCAGCCTCATTAACAGTAAATTAATTCCCTTCCAAAAATAATGTAAAATTCCAAAGTTAGAAAGATGATCAAGATGAGGCTTTTCTATATACGACGCTCTTCTATATACTGAGGCTCGTATATAAAAAAACAAACAAAAAAAAACGAAACTATTGTACATAGCATAGGGGTATGTGTAGCATTTTGATGCAAATGTGATGTACTATCAATCCCAAAATTTATGTCACTCTATCTAGCATCACCCGAGATATTTCTTTTAAAATAAGAAATATGACAAATTTTGCTAATAAAATTCGCTTAACTTTAAAGATTCACCAAAAAAACTACACAAAAAGGTCATTAAGCGTTATTATAAACACTACATTTGTTTGATTTATGAAACCAACTTACTAGACGAAAGATAAGCAATCCAATCATCATGATCAACATCACCGGAAAATTGAAGACGAAGAGGTACTATGCATTTGGTTGTTGTATCAACAGTATGAACAGCTATTCTCGGACAACCTGGTTCACTGCATGAACTGATACAAACTACTTCACTCATAGAAAGCTGACACTATAGGAAATACAACATTTATTAACAGTTAGGACTTATTCAAAGTAACTTCAATAAAAATTAAAAAGAAACAGATTTTCTTTTTTGGAGATACCATGGTTAATGCTTTATCCAAAGATAGAACAGATAAGCTAGCGGTATCCACAGTAGCCGAATTACTGCCAACCCATTCTAATTGCAGTATATAGTCTTCAAAAACTGGTAATTTTTGTCCTGCTAAGCAACATCTGCATTCTACAGTCTTCACACAAGATGTCCTATTACATATACTCGTAAATAAAAATTAACCAATATGAAATTTAAACAAAACAAAAATTAATTCTTCTATGGGTAACCTACATTTCAATTGCTATTTCATAATTTTCAAAACCTGTAGATGCTTTAGTATTAATTCTTTTCAAATCACTAATAATTTTTGACCGCCAAGGAGCAGTTTCAAGTCCATAAGAAGTAGTATTTTCTACGAACCTGGAAGGTAAAAATATATTTTACAAAAAGTTGAAATGTTATAAACAATATTGATTTTAAGATTTCATTTTCAATAGAATTGACGAATAAATTTTGCTACAAATTAAAAAAACTAACCAGTTTGGTAAATGTTGTGTATTTAATGACAGAGCTCCAGCTTCCACGCAAGACCATAGAGTGTCAGCTTGAAACCATCCTGGTTCACAGATTGTCTCTCTTTCTGGATAAACAATACCATCCCAATCTGCCTATTTAGCAATGAGAATAATTATTAAATCATTTTATATAAACTAAAATTTAAAAAATGGGGGAAATTTTCATCTTTCGCCATTCTTTCTTTCTTGCTATTAGAGAAACTATTGCGATCGTGGCAAATTTTCGAAATTGAGTTTGCACCGGAAATACACGTTTTGAAGTCAACCGGGTCCAAAAAAGTGGTTTATAGAAAAGGTGTGTGTGTGTATGTGAATGTGTGTGAAAAGAATATCTCAAAAACGAAAATAGCAAGAAGCTCAAATCTGGTATTCTGTTTACATATTTACTACCACCAGGCAAAATCTATCAACCGGAAGTGCCACTTTACTGTATGTTTTTTCAGTTTTTGTGATTTTCTCGAAAACGGCTCTAAATCTTTAAATTTGATATATCAACTAGACATATAAAGAACTACAACGTTTATTTGAAACATTTCTCCGGGAAAATTCATTTAAGGACATTTGGGGGGAGGGATGGGGTTATGGCTCCCCCGAAAGTGCTATTTCAGTTTTTTACACAATTCTATCATCTAAATAAGATTAATTTAATATCTAATAATTAATAATTAATTAAATAATAATTAATTTATTAAGTATTATCTAATTAATTAATTAAATGTTGTTGAAATTCCAAGTTTGAAGAAAAATCGGATGACCGGAAGTGCGACTTTACTGAATAAGTTTTTCAGTTTTTTTTTTTTTTTTTTTTAATGATTTTCTTCATAAAAATGCCGACGGTTTTAAACACTAATAAGAATAGTAAGTGTGAAAAAAATTTGCTATTTCGCCAGGAAAGAAAAGTCGTTGAAGTATATAACACCAGATTTTTTTTCTCCAGTTTTTATAATTCTAACTGAAAACATTTCTTCTAATATGCAATTTAAACTAAACATTCTTAATATAATAAAGTTGAAGAACCCATAGTTTTTATTGAAATAACATTTTACAGGATTGTCTACATTTAAATCAACTACCCCGAAAAATCTGGTATTTTATCCGTCGTAGCATGCATATTTATTTCCTTCCTGACCGGTTTCGGATTTTCATCCATCGTCAGAGTAAATTTACCAAGTTCGTGTAGAGAGTTCACTTCAACGTAATGTTTCTGTTGCAGTCACACTTGTTGGTTTTATATAATATAAAACTTATTGGTTGATACTTATATAAAACCAACAAGTGTGAATGCAACAGTAACATTACATTGAAATGAATTCTCTACACGAACTTGGTGAATTTACTCTGACGATGGATTAAAATCCGAAACCGGTCAGGAAGGAAATAAATATGCATGCTATGACGGATAAAATACCAGATGTTATGCAGCATTGCGGATCCATCCACATATTCAACCTCGAAAAATATTTCTGATAAAAGTGATTTGTATGGTTAGTATGTAAAAATAGGAAGTTTGAAGAAAATCGGAATCGTTTTCCAGAATATCCGAAAAACGAATTCATGTCTTCCGATTGGAGAGTTTTGATTGAAACTTTCGTGTCGGATTCACGGATTAATGGAGGCCAAATTTCAATTTTGAATTTCCTGTGAATTTTTGTTTGTGCAAAATGCTGTTCTCTTTTTCTCTCTCTCTCTCTCTCTCGCAAACACACACGCACCGCACACAAACATTTATATTCAAATTCATATACACCATTCGCAGACAGATATAAGTGAAAGTAAAAATCTGATATGAAACACGATTTTCTATTAACTGCATTTCTCAACTTGAAAACGGTCAAATTTCCTTCTTATGAAATTTCTTCTTTGCTTTTAGAGAGACATCCGCCTTTGGAGCTCCAAAAAATGAATTTTCCCTAAAACCTTCAAATATTAGTGATAGGCATTCATATTTGATTAAATTATGTGATTAGACCTTCAAGATAATTAAAATTGGAGAACAATAGAGGAATAAACGGCTTCACCAAATTAGGACATATTGGTATAATAAATACACTATTATTATTAATATTATTATTATTATAGATATTCTAGATTTTATTTATATATATACATACATACATATAGACAATACTTACATGTGGATCAGTATCAATTTTAGCTTCAAGTCCCAATAATGAGCCAACACTTCGAATAGGGCTCCATGCAGTCAGCTTCCGCTGAGGTTTTTCCTCTTTATTTTCACTAAAATGAAATATAGAAGCTATAAATGGTTTTAAAAAATCAAACCAAAATGCTTTTCTTTTTTTTTCTTTTTTTACCTGTCCAAAAGAAACGGTTCTTCCACACTACCTTCAGAAGCTGGTAAACTACTAGGCTGCACTGGTTTCTGCCAAACTGGTTGAATTTTTAGTGATGTCGGAGCAGAACGGGAAGTTTCTAACCAATCTATACTTTCCACACTTCCACTTGAATTATTCTGAAGTAAAATTAAATAAGAAAAATATATTCTTTAATCACCAATTGAACGAATGGAATTCGGTAGGGATATAAACTGAAATATGATGAGTCTTAAGAAATTATTAATGGCGAAAGCAAAGAAATCAAACTGACCAGAGAAGCAGTGCTATGGTGTTGCCTTACATGAACATAACTTGAAGTGCTGCTAGTTCGACTCAATTGTACTGCAGCCTGAAGACTTTTCCATCGTTTACCAGTTAATTCTGCAGCAGTTACGCCAACTCGAAAATACAAACTTCTATCATCTACACCTACAGCAAATACCTAAAAAAAAAATACATTCAGACTAAAGTTAAAAAATATTGTATAGGATTAATAAAACTAAGCTCAGAACACATTATAAAATTGACCTGATCGTTAGGAGCAACGGATACAAGTGACATATCCCCAACCATTTCTACCCAACCAGATCCTCTGGCAAGTTCATCACTAGCAGCAGCTTCCCCTTTAACACCTTTTCTAAACCAGACTCTTCGGTCAGCAGTAACCGCCCAAACACTATTAACACCTACAGATATCTGAATAAGTTTCACTTCTTCATCGGGTGACTCCACTTCCAGCCAACCTTCACCTAAAATATTACTGCTTATTCCTCCAAATTTTATATACTTTTAATTAGTAAAATAAGCAAATTAAATCTTTTTTTCATTTATCTTAAAACATAATGATGGACGATTACCCATTGGCGTATTTACTGAGACTCCAGTTCTAACAAGGGCTTTGCCACTCCATAGGACTGCCCATACTAACCCAGTTGCACCACAACTTATATTTTTAACTTCACAACCTGCAGGCATTGGTACAGCGTTCCATCTCGAACCTTCTGGAGAAATGCTACTAACTCCATTTCGCCACATAACCTGAAATAACAATTAAGTGTATTATATTTTCACTTACCTACAAATTACCTTAGTTGTTATTCAATCTTGCACTTGAAAGTGGGGAGTCAGGGATTTACAACCATTATCCAAAAATTTGCATTACGCCGTTGGTAGAGGCATTTTAGAAAGAGCGGCTAATGTTTAAAGGATGCTTTACTCAATAATCAAGCCTATGTCAGAAAGTGAGTTTGATAGTTAGGAGGAAAAATGAAATATTTTATCACTGACTTAATAATAAAAAAGCATGTGTTGTAGTTAATAACGGACGTCGTTTACTAAGGATCCTTTGTGTCAGCAGATAATGGCATTTCTCAGGATTAAAGAACAGAAAGACCATTATTTGGTCTGTTTTCATAAACCAAGTACACGTGATCCACAAAGTACTACCAAAAGTATCTCCAACAGTAATTAAACTGAGAAGGCAATGTAATTTATGAAAGAACTTCAGAAGTGAAAGACATGATACGAATTTGATGAACTAGATTCTGACGATGGAGAAAAATCTGAAACCTATCAGAACAAGGAAGAGAAACATGCTGATACAATTTCGAATATAAACCAGCAATGCGGACCCGACCGCTTATCAGAAAAAATTGGTTGAATGGTAGAATTTCGCAAGAATAAGTGGAAATCAATGTTACTTAAACCAAACCAAGCTCTGAGGAGGGATGAAGAAGATCCTAAACCGTTTAGAACTAAGAAAAAGACGTATGCTTTGACAGAGAAATCACAGAAATTATATCTTTGAAATTCATAATTTGAGAAAATAAGTCAAGCAATTTACCCTTCCATGCGCTGTTACTGCCCAAACTTGAAGAGCCCCTTGGTTATCATTCATTGATTGACCTCCAACGCTCACATCAATAAAAGGCTCCTATAAAAAAAAAATAAATAAATAATAAAATAAAATTGTCCACAAATAATTCTGTCAATAGCAATTTTCTAAATAAAGAAAACAAATAAAGGAACAAAAATTACCTGAGTAGGATCTTTATGTAAGGGTGCAATAGCACACCAAGAGTTCATAGCACAATACTTTCTACTCCTAACCCATTTTCGCCTTCTTACACAAGATGTCCATTGCTTGGTACTATAATATGTTGCTGGAAAATCCACCGCATATGTCCAACCCTATATAATAATTCATTCACATTTCTTCAAATCAATTACATCAAAAACCGAGCGGATATTAAAAAACAAACTAACATCGTGATCCAAAGGCTCTCCATTCATTACTGTTTCTATGTGCCAGTCTCCTTCCCATTGCCATGCCATAGAAGGGACTCTGATGTTCTCCCGAGTGCGATCAATAAGGCCATCCTCGCTAGAAAATTGATAGCGATCTGTTGGTAAAAGTCTCTTCGAAAATCCATCCAAAGGGTACCATCGCTATAAACCAATACTAATTCAGTAAAATAAACTCTACTTTCTATTATAGAATTGAATGTCAACTATATGTACCTGGTTTTCGTAAGCTTCTTCCTTCACTCTTATTGGAATATCTAGGCCATGAACGTGGACATATATCTGACGGTCTCCACCAACTGCCCAAAGAAAATTCGGCACTGCTGAGAGGTGTTTGAAGTCAAGTCCAAGATATGGAAATTCTCTCCACTTTGTACCATTTGTTGATAAACCAAATACTCTGCCCTCATTGTTCACAGCAAATAGCATAGAACTTGGCATCCTCAGGTATTAGATTCTCCTTGACTCACCTCCCATTATACATGAATTCATACCATAGCTAGTACATAGCTTGGTAACTTGAGATTCAAATGAATCTTCCGTATCCACCACGTTCTCTTGTTCTGTAATATAGAAAACTCTAAGGGATAGATATATTTATTTAAATTAACAACCACCACAATTTGACATAAACACTGTGATGTATACAATTACAAGCAATTCAAGTTCGGTTCATCTACGGATCTCTGGCTTTTAATCGTTAAATTGTATTAAATAAAAAACGGTTCTAAACTGGAATAAATAATGTTACATAAATAATAATAGTTTTAAACTTTTTCTCAATTAATTTTAGTTGTCCCGATAAAACTTAAAAGTACCAGAACAAAAAAAATCCATATAATAAGTAACATACCTCATTTTATTAGAACTTAAACAAAATACATTTAAAAGTCTGAATAACCGATTTTACGTCAAATTTAAAATTAAAAGGTACGATACGCAGTTTCTCCTGCTGCTAACACCACTCTACCTGATATTAAATTACATACCTTATCAATTCTTTAACCTTCCATTGTAGCTTGCAGTGCTAATATGATATGTTAGCACCTTCCCGGTATTATTCAACTAAACTTAATTTTTGTTTATTGTTTTTCTAAGAAGTGTAGAAGCCTATAAACCGAGATATCCGAGACATTTTTTTGGGTTTCCCTTGATAATTATTAAGAAATAATTATTGTTTAATTTCAAAAACAAACACAGTTTACAAGCTAACAATAATACTTTCATTCAATAAAATATTCTTTCTCTAACTACATTCAAAATTTGAATTAATTCACTTTATGAACATATTCTTAAAATAAAAAATAAAAAAAACTTTTTATTTAGGTGATTTTTTTTGGAGCAAGTGATTGTAATAGTTCATGCTACCGGTTTTAATTAATTCCTTTCTGATCTTCTATTGACTAGTATACTGAAAAATGTTCAATTATTTCAAATGCTTTGCTCAGTCTTCAACAGGATTTCCATAAGCATTGATTGATGGAAGTAATAGAAATACATAAAAGAAGTGAAAAAATAATTGTAGTTACTTAATTATCCGGTAGCTAGCGGGGCCAGTAACATTTTACACGCTGAATTGTTGAATAGGTGGTTTAGTCTGCATTTATGAACATGAATATCTGAGATTTTTATCAGTCACAGTTTGCCTCTTTTCTTTTTTTTTTAATTGGAATAAAACTTCTGTGAAACATACTGTGTCAGATTTAGAACATTTTATACAATTGTCAAGATATTACTCTTTCCTCATTCTTTTATTGTAAAATACCAAGTAATAAAATGTCTAACAAGCATGGATTTTGTTTTCTAAATTTCAGTTACAAGAAATTTCATTATAAACAAATATCTGAAATTAAAAAAAAAAAAATGAAGAAAAAAGAGAAAGTAAACCAAAAAAATTTAAAATTGACCAACCTCAGATAAAAACTTTCTTATCATTTGTTATTATAAGAAATGCACAATTTCTTTATAAGAGTAAAATTATGTTTATATTATCATAAGGTTTCGTAACCAATCTCACAAATGTAGTGAATGCATTTGAAAATCTTTACGCTCTATTATCAAAACATATTTGTAATTAATTTTTGATTAATTGGAAGCGATAAATCTGTTCTGTTGTTATTCAATGCTTTTTATTAGGATGAGCACACTTCTTTGACTCTCTCCAAGTCAATAAAGTGTTATTTTTAACTTGGAAGTACAGTCTAGCCTAGTCACCACAAATAAAAACTACAACATATTCGACTGAACTTGATTCCATTATACACCATTATTCTAGAATGAAGTTCTAGTTTCTTTCATCAGACCATTATATTACCTCGTTTAAACATGGTATATTTCCCACCATATTAAAAAACCGCAAAACAAATCAGATGAACTGTTTTAAAAAACAGTTTACACAAGTGTACACATAAATTACACTAATCTTTTGATGTGGTTCAAAAATATTTACACATTCAAATTACAGGTCACCGTTTTTTTTTTCTCAGCATCTGTTGAACAAAATTATTTGGTGTTATTCAACTAAATCATTCTTCTTTCCCCGATATAAACCGTTTGCATTTTCATTAATGGTTGGACGTTAGAATTGGCTGAATATTCTGTATGAAGACTGCAATTTTTAAGAAGTATTTCTAGCACAAAATTATGTTGAAGTATTGTAAAGCACTTTGATATAAACTGCATTTCAATGTACATTGTTTCATGAAAATTTAAAATACGACAATGTATTTCTCAATACAATGAAAAAAATAAATACAAAATTTAAGTTTAAAGGAAATCTTTTTTAATATTTGTATTTTAAAATACAAACTATATAAATGTCGAACTGTTGGTAACCGATAGGAGGAATTGAACTAGCCATTTCTTCAGTGATCTTGACGCCCCTCCGGGTATTCCAGCCACTTCAACACCAACACCCAACACTTACATTGATACATTCTTACATACAATACAATCTGTTATGCTTGGTATCATCAGACTTATGTTTATTCTTTTGCCTTACTTTATAGAAATTGCTGCAATAGTGATAAATGTTTGAGATGATTTTTTTCACGAAAATATATGTACGTTTGTGGTCGTTTGGTAGGAAAACATTGTTTTTAGCAGATTGTTACTATGTGATCTGGTGTGTTTTATTGAGTTAATGTAAATAGTAGAACTTCAAACAACTAATCCATAGTACTGTTGTTTTTTCAGGTCATTAAAAAATTTTTAATTTATCTCTAATAAACCATATAACAGCTTAAGAAATAAAGCTATTACAAGGTTTTTTTTTTTCACCAAACAATATAATAGAATCAGAGATATTTTCCGTGACAGCCTGTTTCTTTTTTTGGTCATCAACCGGTTTCGGGCATTCGTCTATCAGGTCGATGACCACAAAAAGAAGCAGGCTATCATGGAAAATTCTCTGATGCTTTCCTGCTTTGCGGAACCAAACACAACCACAACAAATATAATAGCAATTCTTTGTAAATCATAATCTACTAATCTATGAACCTCATATTTTCAATTATGAAATAAAAAAAAGTGACTTCACACACATTAATATTGTTGCCAAAATCAAAGAACTAAAAATAAGTTTAAATTTGATTTTTTTTTAATCTAACACTTGTTTTCAATACCAGAGGAAAAGCAATAATTCTTTTAAAAATACAATCTCATGTTGGTTTTATTGATTTTTTTTTTTGGACATATAAAAAAACAAACTTTTGTAAAAATTATAATTGTACTTTATTCTTCATTAGCATTTTTTCATTTTTTTCAATCTTTTGTAGGCGACTTGAAAATAATATGAACAGTGTCGAAACGTCGAGTTTTAACAAAATAAAATAATTCATTTGAAGGATGTTTCACAGTTGGTAACTCTAAATACCAACATACATACATACATACATAACTCTAAATCTAATCCAAATTCATTCAAATAGTAGAACTTAAAAAGTGAAAAATCGCAGCAAACTTGTTGATTTAGAAATCACTAATGAATTCAACATTAATTGTTGTGGTGGTTGGTTCCGCAGAGCTGGAAAGCATCAGAGACATTTTCCGTGGTAGCCTGCTTCATTTTGTGGTCATCGACCGGTTTCGGGCGTTCGCCCATCTTCAGGATGCGTTTGTCAGACAGTGTGAGTCAGTGTATAAACTGAATTTGCTCTGTGCAAGTCTGTGTTATCACACTGTCTGACAAACGCTTCCTGAAGATGGGCGGACGCCCGAAACGGGTCGATGACCAAAAAATGAAGCAGGCTATCACGGAAAATGTCTCTGATGAATTCAACATTAAGTTTAGACATAATTCAATTTTTCACAATTTTCTTGAAAATAGCTTCCAACCTGTTCCTATAAACATCTCCTAATAAAATAAAAGCAGGGGAGAACGGGCCTCATTCCACTGCGATCTAAAAAACGAGGTCTGTTGTGGATCCCCTAAAATTATAGCACATCCCCCAGCTTCGCCCTCCTAATCAGGCTAGCAAAGCTGAGAGCGGCTCCGTCGTGAAGCTCATAGCTTCGGGATTGCCTGTCCCTAATTGAAGAAACCTCGTCCTCGGCCAGGCCGGCGCACTCGCAAAGGATGTGCACCAGGGTCCCTTCCTCAACCTTGCAGAATGGGCATACCGCGCTATCTGCAAGTTGTAGTTGGTGCATGTGCCTGTTCAGCCTACAATGCCCAGTCAGTAGATCCCCTGTTAGCCTTATATCCCTTCGGCTATGGCTCAGTAGATCCCTAGTGAATTTAGGCAAATGTCTCTTGATAAAGAGTTTGGCCTGCCTCTGCCCTGGTGTTCTCTCCCACCAAAGCAGACGCTGTTCTTCTATCCAACCTTTGATAGAAATTTGAATAAGGCTCCAGGACAAGCCGCAGAAGGGTTCGGATCATATGAAGGTATCCTGCGAACATTCCCTCGCTAGGGCATCCACCCTTTCATTGCCCAGAAACCCTGCATGTACCGGCACCAAGGCGAATGTCAGTTTGTTCCGAGCACCCACCTCGGTTAGGACAGTTAGGCTGTCCCACACCAGTCTTGAAACTAATTAGCGTGAAGTAAGTGCCTTCAGGGCTGCCTGACTATCAGAGTGTATGGCCACTCTCCTACCTCTAAGCCTTGCCTTATAATCTCCGTAGCGCAGAGATGTAACGATCTCCTTACTAACTACACTAATAAATATAGGTCAATTTTATTTGAAGGTTTCTTTTCGGAAACATCTATTTTAGATTTCTTTTTCCTGGAAGAGTTTAAGTTTCTTTCTAAATACAATGAACGGTTTAGCGATTTTAATACAACTAGCGATGCACAATGCAACTATCTAAATTAATTAAAAGATCATTGCTACGCCATATTACAGACACTAAATATTTAAACAATAAATATTACAACTTAGAAGATTTATTAAGAAGAACGTTGATATTAATTCAGTAAGATATTGGGTGAAAGTTTCACTCTAATATTTCTTAATGATTCTACAACATTTTTAATGGCATTATTCAAAAACAAACATAAAACACACAATTGTCCTGTTTCATTCAATGAAAGCATGAAAATAAGAAATAGAAAAAATTCAATCATTAGCGAATTGATAACTTGATGGAACAAGGAGAACAAAAAAAAAAATAATAATCTAGTAAGGCATGTGCAACTCCCTCCTTAACAGTTTCTGAAAGAAGACACCTTCCAAATTTTCCGTGAAGTTTAAGTACAAAATTTTCTTCTTTGGCCCCGGCCAATTATCATATTGGAATTTTTTAAGACTTTTTTTACATTTTCTTACTCTTAGTAAGACGAAGTATTGTAATCGTGTCAAATTTTCTCTTACCGAGTTTTCACCGGAAACATCCGTTTTGAGGTCCCCTGAGTCCAAAAAAGTGGTTTTTAGCAAATGGTCTGTGTGTGTATGTATCTGAACAGCATAGCTCAAAAACGAAAAACCGTAAAAAGTTGAAACTTGATATTACGTTTAGGTACCACCATGGGTTCTGACAGTACATTATCTGTCAAAATTCCTCAACCGAAAGTGCCACTTTACTATTTGTTTTTTTCACTTCTTTGCGATTTTCTCAAAAATGGTTCCGACGATTTTCTTTAAATTTAGTATATGAACTACACATACAAAGAGCTACAACTTTTATTTGAAACTTTTCTCTGGGAAAATTCATTTAAGGGCACTTTTATGGGAGGGGGTGAGGTTATGTTTTTCCCTAAAGTGCTATCATACTTGATTATACAATTCTATCATCCAAACAAACTTAATTAGAAATAAATAGATGGCCAAAACTCCGAGTTTCAAGAGAATTTGTAAACCGGAAGTGCGCTTTTACTGAACAGGTTTTTTTTTCAGTTTTCAGTTTTCGACGAATTTCATTAAATTTGGTACACAAACTATAAAATATGTCAATTATAATTTTGAGAACTGGAATAAGAGAAAGTTGTGTAAGTGTTACACACCAGATTTTTTTCAACTAATTATATATAATAATTAATCTGTTCTTGTAAAAATTTGATGTCCCACAAAAATTTGCTGCCTGCGGGCATCCTCGCTCACATATTCGGTTTGCCATGTCACTGCTCACAGACAAATTCTATGCTTACCACACCATACTCGTTCATTTCCAAGTACACAATGTACACTACAGATGATTACAATCTGAGTACAAACATTAAAACCTAAGCATGGAATTTGGTATTATTTTACCCATTCATAACACAAACATCCAACTTTCAACTGGTAAGAAATTGAGATCAATAATTAAACTTTTTAATCTTTCGTTTAATGTTAATAAACAATATTTATCAAGAAAATAAATATATTCATTGATTTTATAGAAAATAATCCCAACGAGTTTATTGAAATCTATATACTAGCTAAACATATGTGGGACTTTCAGTTTTATTTGACAAACAAAATCTGGAAAAAGTGATTTTTAGAGAGTTCTGAGCGTATTGTAAAATTAGGCTTAGATACTCCGACTGCTATTAAAAAAAAAAAATGTACGACTCTCATGTCTACAAAATATTAAGGACTAAACACAGAGTCAAAATTCCCAAATTTCAGCAAATTTGTTTTTAGAACTGTGGGAATTGCTGGAAGAGAAAATCGCGTGACGTTTTAATCCTGGATTTTTATTAAAAATTAGAATATTTTATGGGTTGCCAGGAGGATTTTTTCACAAAAAAAAAATTATTTTTATTTTGCTTAACGATGTAAGAGGAAGTAATGCAATATGCAGTTACTTTCTTGTTATTGATTCTTGTAAAGAACTTCTGTGTTCATTGAACCAACCGACCCCCCAATGTTGGGAAAGATACATAAATATTTATTTTTAAAAGGAATTTGTCCTTAGTATCCATAGAACTTATAAAGAAATTTTTGAAGAATTACTCAGGGTGACCAATTCTATAAATAGTTAAAATATGAAAACATTTAATTTTTATTTGTTTATATTCAACATAGCTGTTTATAACATGTTCATATTGCTACTTATAATTCTATGCTATAGTAAAAATCATAATTCATCAATTTATAAGTTCTTTGCAAGCAGCTTACATAGAATTATTTTTAACTTAACCTATCAACTATATGGTCACAGTTTTGGAAACATTAGTAAATCAGCAGACTAGAATATCTAAGTTTAAATTGTTTTGTATCTATTATAAGATATAGTTAACTATTTATAACTTTTTGAATGCCTGAAATGTAAACATGACAAAGATTGAATGAATAACAGGTGTAATTTTGTGAAGGAACTAAACTATTATAGGTCAAAACAGTAAACTATATTCTCCTAGTTTTTATCTAACTGCATGAGTCATTTAATATGTTAAAATAAAAATTAAAATTATCAGTTGTACTGATTTAAAACAGTAAATTTACCCAACCCTAAGAACTAGAATATTAAAAAAAATACATATATATTAAAATGAATATTGTGTTAATTTTTTACTGTAAAAGAATAACATTATTTAGTAAATCTTGAATGTGACCCAAGATAGCTGAGAGCCTCAATGAACTGGCCTTCCTTATAACTTTAATATGAAAGTAAATTAATACCTTATGCCCACAGTGTTCTATCCTAAGATTTTTAGAATATTCCCCATATTTTCTGAATTATTAGATATTTTTATGTGTTTTTCAATTGGTTTACTTTATTTTTCTTTTCGTTCTACATACAGCTGAAAACATACGATTGTACCTACAAACACAGATAAAATAAGGAAGCAATAACATAATTTGAATTAATTTTTTAAAACATAAATAAAAAAAATAATTAATAAAATAATATAAAAAATATCCATGATTATTAAGAATGCAAAAAAAAAAAATCTGGTGGGAAATATTGATACGAACAATCTCGCGATTTCTTAGTTCTAATTGATAATTTTAGTTGTCTTCAAAGTTATATTGGTGGAAGTACTTAAGCAAACGATACTCTTGAGAAAAAATATCTTCTACTCTCCCAAAAAAAACACTAGAAAAATTTTCTCAGAAAAGCATTTTTAAAAAGATGTGACAGATCTTAGTACAAATGGTTAGAAACCAAGTTATTGCAAAGCAGAAAAACCATAAAAAAATGCTCAGTAAAATTGCATAGGTTTTCTTCAAACTCAGAATTTTCATTCATATTTAATACTTATTAATATTATCTGGATGATACAATCAGATAATATAAGAAAATGACACTTCTGAGATGGTCCCCTTTTTCCAGACCCTTTAAAAAAAAATTCCACAGGAAAATATTTTAAAAAAATATTTTATTTAGTAAATCTTGAATGTGACCCAAGATAGCTGAGAGCCTCAATGAACTGGCCTTCCTTACAACTTTAATATGAAAGCAAATTAATACCTTATGCCCACAGTGTTCTATCCTAAGATTTTTAGAATATTCTAGTATATTTATCTTATATAAGAAGTTTAAAGAAATTCATTGGCGCCATTTTCGAGAAAACTGAAAAATTCATTCCAATCTTTTTCATTCTGGAAATTCATGATTTTGATCAAAACTCTATTGTACGGTCACTTAAACTAAATATCATGTTTGAAAATTTTGCGATTTTCCGTATTTGAGTTATGATGACCACACACACATTCATACACATATAAATCAATTTATATAAAACATTTTTTTTTCAGACTCCGGGGACCTTAAAACGTGTACTTCCAGTAAAAACTAAATTTCGAAAATTTGATACGATTACAGAACTTCCTTTAACCAGAAGTAAGAGAAAGTAATGGCTATATAAAAAAATTACCGTCTTTCTAAAGAAGTTCCATGTACTTAAAAACCCATCATCATAAGTCTGATGTTCAGCTGGCTAGGAATGCGTTCTGTCCTGACCAGCATTCCATGTTCTGAGCCTGCCCTGGGAATATCCGATGGTACATCCAGTACCATCCCAGTGAAGCAAGCCCAGGAGCAAGACACAGTAAAAGGATGACGTCCAAACTGTCTTAAATCTGGACCAAAGAGACCCTTAAATTGCGTAGGAACCAGATTTATTTACGGATCACGGCAGGTTCCGGAATCATCTGCACAAGGTAGGGGTGATTAGCTCAGAACCCTTGTGCAGACTATGCCAGGAGAGGAGGGAGGAGACTGCCCACCACCTGTTATTTGATTGCGTGGCAAATTGCGATACGAAACCTTTGGACCCCTGCGGCCTGAGGAGATAGTAAAGCAAAAAGATTTAGTGGTGAAAGCCCTGAAACTCCTTCGGCAATGAGTTTCTAATCATTTGCACAGTATGCCTACAGTGGTTACGGTGCTGGGATATTGCCCACCCGAGATGGTAATCTAATCTAATCTACGTCTGATGTTTACAAACACGTTGTAGGAGGATTTGTGAGTTTAATGGGTTCTGGGACAGCTGCAACGTTAAGCTTCTCTCTAAAATATCTATCTCTTAATATTATACATAGGATCCACTAGTTGAAATTAAAAGAAAGCAAGCCAGATTACTATTAAAAGCGGAAGAAACTTTTTAACATGTAACTCTGGTGTGATACAGTCCCACAACTTTCTCTTAATCTAATTATTTCAGTTTAATCAAGAAATTTTCTTTAAAATTGCAACATTACAATGCTTGGTTAGGCTGACCATAAGAATGGTAGTGGAGATTTTGATTGTATACCTGAGCGGCCTTATGTGGAGCACTCTGTGTCAAAACTATGAAAGTTGATGTAAATTTAATTTTAAACTTACAGACTTCCAATAACCCTCCAAAATCAATTTTTTCAGAAAATTGTTTCAAATAAAAGTGATACATTTCTATCTTTGCAGCAAGCATTTTAAGTTTATAGAAAATCGTTATAACCATTTAGGGAGAAAATTCTATAATGCTCAAGACGTATACTGTAAATCGAACTTTATACTTCTTAAATCGATTTAAGTAAAAAATCGATTTACTTCAAAATTGGTATTCTATCAATTCTTCTAATGCTAATTAATATTATGTAGGTGGTAAAACTATATATTATACTGAAATGGTACTTTACAGAAAAGCATAACGACAGAACCCCTTCCCCCCAGAACGTCCTGTGTCCTTCAATGACACAGGGTAGTGTTTTTGACCTTTTGCTTTAAAGGATTGATACCATTTCTTATTGACTTGCTTCAAAATGTAACGTTACAGAAACACACGGTTCCTTTCCTATAAGTATAATTAACTATGTTGTTAGAATACCACTTTTCAAGAAAATTAGTTAATTGGACCTTGTAAAAGGAAGTAAAAAAAGTGGTGTGAGTTTTTTTTTTAAGAGAAGAATTTAAATTATTCTTAATTCCTTTGAGTACAGTGATCTTGTGCACATCTTCATGAACTTATTTTCGAACTAATCCTGTGCTTTTAATAAAATCTTCCATTTTTTTCTCTTATTAGAACAAATTCTATAATTTCTCAATGTAACCTTCAGTTTGTTATAACAATATTATCTAGATTGTGGCATTTATAAAACTGAATAAAGATACTGGAGGAGCAATGGGATAGTTTGTAAGATTTTTTCCCTCTTTCAATTTCATAAAAAGAAATGAGTCATTCAAGTAGAGAGTCATCTGAGTCATGTTGATCTTCAATACGCCAAGGGAACATAATCTGCGCATAAATCAAGCCAATCTATCTTACTAAGTTTATTTTTGTTTAACTAATACATTTTAGAGGAGAGTGAAATTGGTAATTTTTTTTTTTCTCAAAGTAGTCTCTATGAAAATTCAAATTGACATTTTTGATCTAAGATTTACTTAATACACTCATACATTAAGTTGCTCAAAATAATAAAAAAAATATATATGTATATAAATTAAGCATTGTTTGTTACTTTCAAACACTTTTCAATTAAAGTTTAGTTATTTATTAAAAGAAGTGAAGTTAAAATTGGAATGACACAACATTCCAACTAAAACATAACTGCAGCTGTGACTTGCAAAGGACCAAAACATCGTTTTGTTTGCTTTTAAACAAGCCTCTTATGGGTTTTTCTTGAAAAAAAAAATCTTGTAGTTTCTAGTATGTTCTCTTAAAATTTCTCTTAAAATCTCTTAAAATTTTAGGCTTTTCACATTAAATTTTTGAATAGAAAATAATTTTTATTAGAGAAATAATAATAATCTATTCAAAGAAAACAATAATATTTTGTCTTCTCTTCATTACTATAAATCTATGATTAAAAATAATATAGTTCAAATTATAAATAATCAACATAATATAATTAGCATTATGTTGAAAGAATTTATACTTCTGGGATTTTATCCATCATAGCATGCATGCTTTCTTGTTCCTGACCGGTTTCAGCTTCCAAATATATCTAATAAATTTATCTAATTCGTGTAGAAAGCTGACATTTAATTACCCAACTTTCAGATTTTCAAATTAATTTTTCTGTCTTCTTGGAATGTATGAGTTGTTTTGGAATATTATTTTATATTTTCCAACTACTTTATAATTTTGTTGTATTAAATTTAGGCCTCGAGGGCCTTCCAAAAATTTTTCGCAGACCGGAGCTGGTCCCCTGGCCGGCTGTTGCCCAGTGTTGATCTAGTCCATTGTCTTGAGTCTGAGTCATCCATGTACACCCAGACTCCGATCTGCGTCGTTAATTGGGACCAGAGAAAGACGACGCGAATCGAGACCAGTTTTCCCAAATATTTCTACAAGTTTTTTTGTTAATTATTGCATCCAAAGTCCAAATTATTATTAGTAATTACAACACATATATTTATTGCAACAAAAATTTTTAATTCATAATAAGATAAAGAATACATATTAAATAAAACAAAAAATAATTCAACGAATTCAACAAAAATTATAATTTTTGCATTTGATATTTAATTTTTTTTATTCCGAACTTGTAGATTCTACGATTAGTGTTGGGTCATTTGGTTGTCGTCTTGATTTTGTTAAAAAATTATCCAATGTTTTTACCGCTTTTTTTTTCTAAATAAATTTCTTTGTAACAATTTATAGCATCAGCTATGAAACTTGTCACTTTTAAACTACGATTTTCGTTAGGATCATTATCTGAAAATATCTCCATTGTCTGTGCAATGAGTTGCATCGCTTCTGAAATATGTCTCGTCGTTAGCTTTTTTCTTCTCTAACCATACCGGGTGCACAGGTCCGTCTTCTAACGCATGCTCAATATTCAAAGCAAACCTTCACTACCAAGTTCTTCATCTTGTGATACCTATAGCTTATTCCTCTCCTACCTATCACCTATCATCCTCCTCCATACTTCAAAGTTTGCTCTCTAGCTGATTCAGCAAGTTCTTTACGAATAATTGGTACATCATTAACATTTTCTTTATACCCACGAACGCATTCTGGCCATATTTCACGCCAAACTCCGTTCATACATGTTTGTTTTATTTTTATCCATGATAAGTTGATATTTTCGATAGCCATCATAATGTTATAATTTTTCCAGAACTGTTTCATGGTGGTTTTATCCTCTCCATCACTTGCTGCAATAAGCTGACTAATCGTTCACCGCAGATAATAACACTTAAAGTTGGATATAAGACCTTGATCCATTGCTTGTAAGATGGTGGTGGTATTGGAGGAATAAACACAACTTTTATATTTTCAAAATATCACCCGCATAAATAGGATGTCCTGGAGCATTATCTATTAATAATAACATTTTAAAATCAATATTTTGAGCACAACAATAAGCTTTCAATTCAGGAACAGCGCAATTTTCTAGCCAATCTTAAACTAGTGCTGCAGTCATCCACACTTTTTTATTCGCACGCCAATAAATAGGAAGAGCACTTTTTTCATTTTCAAAGCTCTTGGATTTTCAGAATGGTAGACAAGAAAAAGCTTGAATTTAAAATCACCTTCTGCGTTTCCTCCTAGAAGAATTGTAAGCCGGTCTTTATTGGCCTTATCCAGGGCACGATTTTTCAAACTTGGAAATGTACGTTCTATCTGGTAGCCGTTTCCAGAAAAAGACCAGTTTCATCGACATTAAGAACTTGGTTAGGAGAATATCCACCTTCTTCAATAATAGCTTTCAGTTCAATTTTAAAATCATTTGCAGCTGGAACATCTGCACTGCTGATTCTCCTTTAAGCGCAACATTATGCAAATTTGCTCTAGTTTTGAAACGTTCAAACCAACTTTGCTAGCTTCAAATTCTTTTAAATTTTCAGTGAATTATTTTTAATATCATTAAAATACTTATCGCTTTGTTTTGAATCACCATTTTGCTCAATGCCATCCTCCACTGATTTTGGTTTTTCAATCCAAATTTTAAGAGGAGACTCCACTTTTACTATAAGCTGGTCTCTAATTTTAGTCATTTGTTTTTACTGTAATGGCAAAATCTTTAATTTGATCAGCATCACGGTTACAAATTGTTCTTACTGTAGTAGGGGCCAAACCAAGATTTCTTCTAATTTCAACAGCTTTTTCTCCAGATTTAAAACGCTTTAAAATTTCCAATTTTTGTCCCAAACTAATCTGTTTCTGCTTTTGACTCATTTTAATTATTTTTTGCACTTTAAATCTTAGCGCTTTACCGTAGTAATTATTTTTCAATACTAACTTTTTTCAGTGGAGAATATTTTTTCTATGAAAAATAAATTACTGACTGTTTTTGGGTAAAAGTGACTAGGCTGCTTTCAAAATGCCATTTGAATTATAATAATGTACCTCTTCCTTTTGCTGACATCGAGCTTCGACCATCTGTTTTAGATAAGTCTTGATCAACAATGTGATATCAGATACCTGGAAAGCTCAGTATCTGTATAACTAAGCGTGAGCCAGTAAACAAAGAGTGTGCTCAGAATTTGTAAATGCTTTTTTCTATGCCCTCTTGTTTATTATAAAGCACCGGATTCTGGTAGGTATCTCTAACTGATCAAAGTTTATTAACACTTTTTTTAATTAATAAAATTTTGATTAAAATATAAATAGAAGAAAGCATATTCAAACCAATAAATGAAGTTTTTCTTTGCAATTTTACTTATCTACTTTTTATTGAAAGGAAAATGGGAAGTTTGTCGGTGTGTATAAGATTATATAAACACCCGATACCTAATCTAAATATACTTGGGTGATTCCAGTCTAGTAAACGCCTACAAATACGGAGAAAGGAATGTTCACCGACCCTTTTAGTTGGTGTGGAGAAGTTTAACTCAATATAAATAATTCCAGAAGTTTGTCACTTGTGTGCAAAAATATTTTTATTTTTTTCTTCATTCCTTGTAGTAAATCCTTCCTTCTTGTCCTTATTTTTTTTGTTTAAAAATTGTATTAAAATATTTCATTAAAATAATTTAAATAAAAAAAAGATGTTGAAATAAAACTTTAATATGTTTAAATTTATGATGGAAGTAGACGTTTTAATAATAACACCTGATATTTTTGACATGAGAGCTGTCATGTGTGAAATTTTTACTATTTTTGAAACTATTTATTTTTAATGTGAGTTGACATCGTCTAATCTGAGCTTCATTTCCTTTTTCTTTTTAAGAATAACATGTCCTAGATTTATTGGTTACAAATTTCTGTTGAAATTCAGCCTAAAAGTTATTTTTTATACTGGTTGGTTTTTTCAGTATTTAGCACTTTCATTTACTCGTTCCTTGTATTTTGACGAAAAGGAATAAATGTATTTTTGTATCTTTTAATTTACAATTCTCCAAATTCTCATAAATTTGACATTTGGTTTATAGATAATGTACATTTACCTCAGATGGCTTTAGGTTATGTTTGAATTCAATTATGTTTTGGTCACCTAAGTTTCTTTAACACACTGAAACTATTGAAAATATTCAAAATAAATTTCTAAAAATGATTGCTTTCAAACTTAATATCCCCAGAGAGGAATTAGACTCTCAGATTGCTAACTTGCACAGATCGGAGGAAATTATTCGATTTGCTACGGGTCTACGAAGTCATCCATGGCCTAATAGACAGTTCAGAGTTACTATCCTCAGTAACTTTCCAAGACCCTGTCAAAAAAATTAGGCACCGCAGTCTTTTCTTCATAAAATTTTATAGAAATCAATCCCAACATTCCATAAACTAAATCCCTCGCACCTTTTCCCCGTAATTAGGAAATATTTACTATCAAATATTTATATATACTTATATTTTTTATTTATCTTAATATTTCAGGTTAGATTATGTTTTTTATTACTGAACTTTTACTTATTTGCTTTGTATAGGTTTATTTGAGGTATCTATTCCTTCTCATAAAGGTTGATGTTCATTTTGTTATTTTATTATTTCTCAATATATATTAAAGAATAGTCAATTCCGAATTGCTTCCGCCCACGTCCACGACACCTAATTTGGTAGTTGGTCGTTAAGCCCGCCTGAAAAACAGGCCTTACTTTTTTAGTCAATTCCAAATGCAAGGTAAACTCTTCCTTGACTGATTTACACTATCTAGATTAATAGATTATATATATAAATATACTTATTTCTATATATTAAATATTTCTTAGATTTTAAGTATTTTTTAGATTCAAATGTTCTTTATAGATTTATATTTATACTACTTGTTGATGTTGATAGCTGAACTAAATATACTATGTACAAAGGATTTATAATCCGTTAAATAAATAAATAAATATTCTGGCAGGATAGAAAGGTTTTAAACAGATTATATTAGATTTGTAGAGATAAATGCTAAAAGGTCAAATTTGTGATCTAAAAACCTTTGGGATCGATGTTTGTATATAGAATGTGATTACAGTTTGTAAATTACACAATTTGAAAGTATTAGTGAGTTAGCGTGTGATGATAAGCTAAAGTTTGCCTAGGTATATGATATGTCTATTTTCTGTTTGTAAATTGCATAACAAAATATTATATGTAGGTGATTAAATAGAAATAAACAATAGTTACCATTTACTAAAACGTTTATTTATGCTCTTAAAAATATCAATAAAAGAAACACACAGTCAATGATCACACAGTATCAAAAAGCACACACTAACCTTAACAATTTCCAGCCTTAATCGAGACATAATGCGTACCCTCGATTTTATTCCTTTTTCTACATATTTTATTGATCATTGACTAGTTGATGAATTGATCGGCTGCTAAATTTTAAGTTATATTAAAAATATTTATGTCAAATAATAATTATTATTCTGCAAGTATGCTTTATGAATTTGGGGACCGTAAAAAGCGGAGGGGTCTTAAAAATTTTTGTACTTGAGGAAGAATAAGTTACCAAGAGAACTGCTCTAAGAATGTTTAAAAAATTTGATTCATAAGTCTTACAATATGACAAGCCAAAAGGATCATTATCTTACGAATTAAGTATAACCTGACAGATTGTTCCTGCAAGCTTCAAGTGGGTGACAAAGTAGTAAAATTTCATTTTTGAGAGAATCGCGAAAACTAAAGAGGGAAGGAATTAGCTTAGTGGTTAGCCCACTGGACTCCCAGCGGAGGTCCCGAGTTCAAGTCCAGTTGTGCTGCTTTTAGATTTTCTTTTCCTAGGAGCCTCTATAGCTCACTTTCCGGAAAATGTTGTCTGTAATAAGAGAACACTGTCCGGAGGCCGGCAGCGCACAAAGTTCCAGACGCCAGTGATCAGAGATGTTGACGCTTTGTGGGATAAATTAAAAAAAAAATTGAAGAAAAAACATTCAATAACGTTGCACTTCTGGTTTATGGATTTTGCCTGAAACACACGTGTCAGATGCAGAAGTTGCAGTAACCAAATGGAATACCAAATTTGAACTTCCTGGTTTTTTCGTTTTTGAGATAATTTGTTCATACACACAAACGTTTGCTAAAAACATTTTACTCGTACTCAGAAGACTTCAAAGCATGTATTTCCGGTGAAAACTTAATTTCAAAAATTTGACAAGATCGCAATACGTCTTCCTGGAGTAAGAAAATAGAAATGGATGCATTTTTGTCATACTTCAAAAAAGACATTATCTATATATCTGTTATTTACTGGTTTATTTACATGGAAATGAGATACACCTTTTTTCAGGTCTCTATTTCATATTATTTACTGATGTTTAATTCAAATATACATTTAATATTTTGTAAAATAATAGTAATTCATTAATTACAAATCAATGTTAATACAAATATTGATTTGCTAATCAATATACAGACCGACATCTTAGGATTTTCACAATTACACTTCAATATAAACTGGTGTTTATGTATAAGACCGATTATTGCCGTAGTTGAATTCATGTCTACATGTTACCTTCAATGATTAATAAATCCAGAGTTTTCTGGTAATTTGTTATCCAGAAAATGAAACAGTAAATTTCAGTTTTAAAGGGAGAAACAAAAATTTCGGCTTGTTTAAATTGTACATATAGTTGATGCATTCCAAATGACTCATCTAGAAAACTATTCTGGGCCATATAACAATCATGAATTGTCCACAAAATAAGCCCAGTTATTTAAACTGATCTTTTTTAAATTCTTAAAACCTACTAGCGCTGTTTACATATCATACTAGTCAAAGAGAATTTTTATTTAAATATTATATTCACTTTTAAAAAGTTTGCATTATGTTCATTTATAAAATTATATGCTACGCAAAAATATCTAATACTTTTACCCCGTAATGTTAAAAATAGAGTTTACCAAAAATATTCCACATCTGAAAGTTAGGCCAATAAATGTACCAAATGGGATAAATCGAATTAAGAATATCAAATCATTATTATTTAACAGGTTAAATAATAAAGAGATTTCTTTTTTATAAACAAATATCATTTTCCTTAGTTTCAGATAACATAACATTAAAATGTTGCTAAACTGCTATACAACTTGATGAATGCGAATTATTGCCATTGAAATTGCAATATTTCTAAAGCCATTATTACTGATTCTCAATAGTCTGCTCCCATAGTGCACGTTTGTCTTAATCAAAGAAATATAGAAACAAATCTCTTAAAATTGATCAATCAATTAAATCAATTTTGTTCCACTCGCTTTCCTTCTAAAATCAATTTCAGGTGACAATTTTTAGAGATAATAGATTTAACGTTCCTTAGAACGTAGAACTTAAATATATTTAGATGATTATTTTAAGTTAAAAAACATACTAACTCCTAACTTGGATTCTTCCAAAAATACTTAGGCTAGAGAAAGGCTCATCATATACTCACCATTTTTTCTTACTGTGACAAGATCACAATACTTCCCCTCTTAGCCTGGAGTAAGAAAATAGAAATAGAGGCATTTTTTTATACTTCAATAATGGCATTAATGATTGTGATTTACATGGTTTAATAGTTTATTATTATTGGAAATGAGATACATCTTTTTTCAGATCTCTAAATTTCATGAACGATTCATGACAAATGAATGCCACTGTTCATTATCAAACGAGCAGATCTGCTGAGAGAAGTGACTTCGATTTCAAGGTTTACACCAAAGATGCACCAATTTTGGAAATCGCTTTTTTCTAATACTACAAACTCCTGGAATTCACAAAAACACACACACACATATATATACATATATATAATGATCATTCGCTAATAACATTTTATTCGTTCTTAAGCGATCTCAAAACATGTATTTCTGGTGAAAAACACAATTTTGAAAATTCAGCACGATCCCACGAGGAATAAATCGAATTAAAGCAATAAAAGAAAATAAAAATGTGTTGTGACTATATCATCAAAAAATGCATGAAAAATATTAGTCAAGCAGTGGAATTGTAAGAAATATGGAAAGAGAAAGTTGTTTGAGTGTCTGTCATCAGAATTTTAAAACTAACTGCAATTATTTATGCACTTTTCTTTCTGCACATAATTTAAAATGCATTAAATTTTCATATAAAGTCATTACTATGTTAATTTATTATGAGTAATAGGATTGTTAATAAAATGGCTTATTTATATTAAGTATAAACTAAAAATTTATTTAAAATATGTAATTTTAAAAATAAATTAATTCTGTCTGTCTTGGTTTACTGGATCATACTAACGTTCCACTAGGAAAAGTTTGCCAATTTTTTTATTTTTTTAAAAACTAATTTATGAACGTTTGTCTGAATGTAAATAAAACTAGGAAAAACTATGTAAATTATTGCATGTTATTTCTAATATTGTAAGTAGTGGGCTCTACTGACTCCTGTCTTATATTTATTCCAACAACTTGGTAGTTACTATGTGGATGTGCTGTAAGATATTTTTGACTCAAAGGAAAAGTTGCATTTTATGATAATTATATATAAAGATAAACATGTTTTTGTTAATTTTTGTTACTGAATGCTGTGTTTAGTTCTGAAACATAGAATTGGAAAATTTTAACAATATGTATATAAATTTTCATTACAAAAAAAAAAATTTAGATATGCAAATGAGTGCGAAGCAAGGAAATCCTCAATATTTTGAATTAGACAGAAGTCGTATTATTTCTGAAATCGCAACGCTTTAAAACGCTGATAAAGATGACAAAACTTCCCCCAAAAAATGACTTGCAATGAAAATAATAATTTATGTAATTTTCTTCTGAAATACTCACATACACATATATATATGTGTGTGTGTTTGTGAATTCCAGGAGTTTGTAGTATTAGAAAAAAGCGATTTCCAAAATTGGTGCATCTTTGGTGTAAACCATGAAATCGAAGTCACTTTTCTCAGCAGATCTGCCCGATTGATAATGAACAGGGGCATTCATTTGTCATGAATCGTTCATGAAATTTAGAGACCTGAAAGGCAATAATAATAATAATATCAAAAAAAAATGGAAAGGCAGAAGACTGTAAGAATTTCCTAAAATACTTGGCGCTCTGAACATCAGAGAATAATGCTCCACTATGACAATGGCTCGTCAAACACACTTCCAGACAAGCAGTAGAATTTTGGTTGCCAGCGGCCAACATTACTGAACACGTACCTTAACTCTCCGTTTTAGTCATGTTTGACTTCTGATCCTTCATCAAGCTCCAAAATTATTGTTTACGGGATCGATAATTTCATTCGGAAGATGAAAATGGATTCCACAATTATTGTTATTTTCTTCTGAAGATTTTTCTTCAAAAAAACTCGAGGCTTTTCTTCAAAAGGCTCCAGTTGTGGAGAATAAAAGTTAACAACTGCTTTGTAGCGGAAGGATTTAATGCCCAATGACAAAATTTTCCCGAGAGAGTTAATCCCGAAACTTCGGTCTCATAGATCAAAACTTGTTGAGTGACCTTCTGATTAATATTAAAACAGCAATTACATAAACCCAGTAACAATTGATTATTAACAGTTTTCCGATTCATGCTTGTTATTTTTCAAATAATAAACGATAAAAACACTATTGTAGAAAAAAATTTTTATAAAAACTATTTAATAGTAGTTTTATTTATTTCGTGTTTTTATTCGGTTTTGTGCGAAGTTTTTTTTTTATTCTAGTTAAAAGGATGTTGGGCTATTTTTGGTTTTGTTATCATAATTCCTACAAGCGTCACATTCTCTCTAATTTCATCGCGACTATCCAACAGAATCTAACGAATAGAGGTTTTACAAATAGATTTAGTTGAATGATACTTCTAACAATGGAGGAAATTATACATAAAAATCAATATATTAGTTTATTTTAATATTATTGTCAAAAATCATCTATGTTTGAATTAATTATTATTTGATCTTATTTATTTTTGGGAGGTTATGGTTTTTTATTTTTGGGAGACGGTACTGTCACTTTCTTATTTACTAATAATAAAAATGTCTACTTATAATTACGATTAATGTACAGATTTGGTGTTTTATCCGTCGTAGCATGCATATTCATTTCCTTCCTGACCAGTTTCGGATTTTCATCCATCGTCAGAGCAAATTCACCAAGTTCGTGTAGAGAGTTCACTTCAATGTAATGTTTCTGATACACTCACAATAGTTGGTTTTTAACAAGTGCACAAAATAAGTTTTAACCAACAACTTTGTGAGTGTAACAGAAACATTACGTTGAAGTGAACACTACGAACTTGGTGAATTTGCTCTAACGATGGATGAAAATCGGACACCGGTCACGAAGAAAATGAATATGCATGCTACGATGAAATACCAGATGTTATCCAGCATTGCGGACCCGTCCATATATTCAACAATGTACAGATTCATTTGATTCTGATATATTTAAACTGTAACCATTGGATTTTTGCTTAGTAACATTTTTTTATAAATAATGGAGAATTAAGAGCATTGTCTTGGTTGATTGGAACGCGGAATAGGAGAACATCAGAGAGGAAGTAACTTTGATCATAATATGAATCACAATCTTAAAAATAAAAGAAATTCATAAGATAAAATTAGAAATGGAGAGTGATATTAAGTGTTAGAATTCTGTGCAAGTAATGGATTGATTCTACTAAATGGTTTAACAGAGAGCGATCGGGAAGGAGAATTTAACCTGTACTTCTTGGAAAAGATAGTTCTGTCATTGATTTGTGCTGATATATAGTTATTCAAGATTTTAAAGTTATCCCCCATGCCATTCACTCAGCATCTACCCACTGTGCTACCTATTAACTCGGGAATAATAGTGAAACAAGAACAAATGTTGCCTCTCCAGTCTAAATTATTGTGCAATAGTTCTGATATAAAATATTATAAAACGAAATTAACTGCTAAAATTAATGAGATAATTAATAATAGACTTTTATATAGAGATTATGACTTAATCAATGCTATTTATTGTACGGTGTACTCATAAAAGACATTCAAATAAAAATAATATTAGTTGTGACCTAAAACCAAAGCAATCCTACTTTCACTTTCAGTGGGAAAAACATAGGAAACAATGTTTTAGACTTTTGAACATAAAAAAAAATAAGCAATTCTATTGTGATTAAGTTTTTGGAGTAAATTGTTATTATAAAGAGGGAAGAGAATAGCTAAGTGGTTAGCGTACTGGACTTCCATGCAGAGGTTCCGGGTTCGAACCCAGCTGAACTGTCGATAGATTTTTTCTTCCTAGAAGCCTCCACAGCTCACTGCCTGGTGATGATGGATAGTGTTTGTAACGAGAGGACACTGTCCGGAGGCCGGCAGTACACTGAGAAGGCTCTGGGCGCCAATGAGCATAGATGTTGACCCGTCTTAAATTAAAATAAATAAATAAATATATATATATATAGTGAAAGAATTGAAAGATTTTTGGTTCTTAATACAAAATTGAAAGCATAAATCTCATGTGGTTACGGCGACTATATTAGTGGAAACTTGGGTTCAATCATCGTATAATAAATCTCTATCTTTTTCTATGCAGTAAGCAGAACCTCTTACTGTAAACACTTATTTGGACATTCCGTTTGCATTAGCAGAACTGCAAATAGTTGTAAATGGAGCAAAATTAAAGAGAAAATAATAAACAAAGCCTCTAGAATAGTTCGCATCCCAAACGATCACTTTAAGGCGGCTCCCGAAAAAGTTTTAACAGGCTCTTGATGTTTTTCAGTAATTACTATCATAGCCCAAATTTATCGAACAGTTTTGGTACTCCAATAATATATCCTACATTTAAAAAAGGCTGTTTAAATGACGCGAAAAATTGGGCGATTTCGTTTATTAATGGCGTTACGAAATTTGCATAGGAATGTTAACAGAAAGGCTATCTATCTGGGCGGAGGAGAAAAATATTTTGGAAGAAAGGCAGACTCTGGCTTCAAATTGGGAGACATATTTAGTTGTGGGCGTCGCAAATAAATAATTAAAAAACAAAAAATTATAGTATTTAATAAAAACAAAAAGAGTTAAAGAGCCAAAATTAAATTTAAATTTAAATATAAAGGTGGTATAGAAATAGTTAGAAATTACAAATATTTAGTCATCACTCTGAAATGCAATTTTAGCGAAAAGATTAAATCAGCCAAACTATGGCTATGAACTATGTTTGGTCCATTGTATTTTCCAACATACAGTACCTAGTTTAGTGTTATTTAAGATACATCAGTCTTTAATAGAATCAATGTTATGCTTGGGTTATCATAAATATCAGCCACTTGAGCATTAAGTGTAAATCGCATTAAGAAGCTCTTTCGTCTCCCACTAAAAACTCCCAATTATCAAATATTAGGAAATTGGTAGAAAACATATATATTAAGTATATTAAATAACATATATATATAACACGTGTATTAAAGCTGAATGGAAATTATTTATGTAAAATATTGAATTATGATTCTGACCGGCTTCCATGTATAGTGGCTATGGAAGTTATTAAAAACAAAGGTTATTATTGACCATTCTATGGTTAAAGAATGGTTAGATTTGATAGTGTATCTAGGCTCAGTTTTAGATAGAAAATTTATAACAGTGGAGACATGATATGAGCAGATGGTTTATGTAAAGTAAAAAGTAAAGTATTGCCTATTTTTTCAGGCGGGCTTAACGGCCAACTACCAAATTAGGTGTCGGGGACGGGGGCAAGCACCTACTTTACTATTAACATTTTTTAAACAAATATAAAATTTAGTTATACGCTGGACTCGAACTGGGGTCCTTCCACTTACAAGTCCATGCTCATAACCAATACACCAACATCCGCCCCTGCTTTATGAAATAAATAAAGGAACAGAAAATTTTAATTAGTTATTTACAATGGCAACTAGTATATCATTTATTGTATAAAAAACTTATTATTATCTTATTAACTTATTATAATAGTACATATATACGAGTTTTGATTTAATTTCGAACAATATTTAAAGCAAAGATGCGAATTGTTTAAAATTTAAATTGTAAATCACAATGATTTTATGAATACCTGCGCAATGTTTAATTTAAATGAAGATGAAAATACATATGTTGCACATAATAGCTAAACTGTTCCATTATGAGTGGTTTTAGCACAAAATATTTTGAATGAACAACCATTATCGTATGGTTAAACTATAGGGATTGAAAACTTGCTCTAACTGTTGTCAAAGGAAGTATTGTAATCGTGTCAAATTTTCGAAATCGAGTGTTCACATGTTTTGAGGTCCCCTGAGTCCAAAAAAAAACAAACAAAAAAAATGGTTTTCAGAAAATAGTCTCTCTTTGTGCGCACACATAACTCAAAAACAAAAATTGCAGAAAGTTCAAAATTGACAACATTCCGTGTTGGTATCACCATGGAATCCGACAGGAACTTATCTGTCAAAATTCCTCAACTGGAATTACCACTTTACTGAATAGATTTTTCAAAAGGAAAAGCAATTAAGGTCTAGTCTTCAAACATAATGCCTAGTATCTGGTATTTTATTCAGCATTGGGACCCATCCACATATTCAATAATGTATTGTGCTGCTTGTTCCTGTTATAATCAGTTTTCTGCATGCCGCATTTAAATTTTTGTAAACCATGTTTATAGAAACTTCTTTTATAAAGAATAAAAGGCAATAATATAAAGAACGCATCCTTGCGGCGCTTCTGGTTTTAATATTTTATAGTTGAATGAATTCTAAATATTTAATTATTGTTAATATTTCTTCTTAGTCTGTTCCTCTTATACCACTATAGCGGTGTCGAGGCTGTTAATATTTGTAGAATGTAAATGAAAATATTCCTAGTAAATTCTTGGCCAGCGATATAGTGTGATTTATTTGTCTTTATAGTACAAATACATTTCATTTCGATCTAAACAGACTGTTTCCCCGAAATTCAATCCCGGGCCGTATCATTCCATCAGATTCATTTAACACACCTTCAAAGTCGCTAGTCCTCACATTCTTCTTTCTACTTGAGAATTCTGTTCAATGCTTGAGGCTTGCGGACCATGCGATTACTAGGCGACAACGTAATTTACTATGCGGTTCATTTGTAAGAACCACCAATGCACTTTCTTGTAACGACCTAAAGTGTACTGCAAGATATAGTCGTCTTGTAGTTCTAAATTTTGTTGTAAGAAATAAATAAAAACAAATCGATGAGGTTATATAATTTATTCGAAATAGGACTATGTTCAAATAATTCATCATACAATTGAATCTAGCTTGAGGAAGGTGCAACATTGACATTTCCATCCATAAATTGTTAGCTAAGAAATAAAGGAGCATGAATTCTTTACTTTAATCTCGTTCTTATTCCTAGAGTTCAATTTCATAATATGGTTTTTTGTCTTCAATTTTATTTTCCCTGTTTTCATTTTAATCTGAAGAATTTCTGGTTAGGTTGTTTTAATTTGTATTTACCTTAATATTTACCATTCTTGAATATCTGCCAGGTGTGCTGGTGGATGTAGGATGCGGGTATGCTTACTTAT
This sequence comes from Triatoma infestans, assembly GCA_011037195.1. Taxonomy (NCBI): domain Eukaryota; kingdom Metazoa; phylum Arthropoda; class Insecta; order Hemiptera; family Reduviidae; genus Triatoma; species Triatoma infestans. The sequence goes on along the minus strand of JAAEAF010001064.1, from coordinate 67,177 downwards.
ATAGCGTTTGGCTTTGTCATCTACATATGTGGCTAATTTTATGCCACCAATTTTGACACGAGATAGTTTTAATTAAAATGTTTTTTAACATTCTAGAATATTTATTCAATGAATTAATAAATATTCTGATCGAATGTTTTAAATTCTTTTGTATGGCAGAAGTTTTCATAATTTTTTGTTATATGTACAGGGCTCTATGTTAAAATTATAATTTTATATGTTCTTTTCATAGATTTTTATTTTATTTATTTATTTTTCCTCTCTGCTGTAAGAGGAAGTGTTATTACTTTCTTCTCATAATTTCGAAATGGATTTCACGGTGTAAGTTTAGTTCACAAACAAAAAATTGTGAAGTTCATTCAAATATGACAGGAAAGTTTCTGTGAAAATCCTTTATCTAGTCTAGTACACAGGGCGAAAGGCGCCTTTGGAAAAGTTAAAGTCCAGCGCCCCAGCACCCCCAATCCCATTAAATAAAATCTGATGTGAAATATTTACTTGATTTTCCCTTACTATACACTGTTAATGCAAATATAAAATTACAGAATTTCTGCAGACTTGGAATTTTTACTCCGATTACAAATGTTAGATGGTGGCAATGTACATATTTGGTTAGTTACTGCCATGGCAGATATATTTGAATGTGTGCCATTGTAGATCTGTGCCTAGAGGTGATGGATATCGTACCAGAAATCACTTTACTGATTTTTTTTTTTTTTAATTTAAGGTGCGACACATCAATGGTCATTGGTGTATGTAGGCCTGCCGGCCTCCGGACAGTGGAGCTGTAGAAGCTCCTAGGAAAAGAAAATCTAAGGGCAGCACTACTGGAGTCGAACTCGGGATCTCCGGGTAGATAGTCCAGCCCGCTACCATTGAGCTAATCTCTTCCCTACTGATGGTATTGTTTGTTCCATTTTATGCGTTTTTCTCTACATCTTGTATACTTAAATATCACTTTCATCACTTTTATTCCCTCTGCAATGCCATTTTCATTCTACTGTATGGTGGTCAAAATTCCAATGGACTGAATTTAGTAGACTTTAACAAGTGGATTTTTTTTAGTTTTTAAGATTTTCTTGAAGAATTCACTAATGGGTTTCTTTAAATTTTGATTGCGAAAGGTTTACCGTCCATTGATTACAAGAAGCTATGTCCCAGTTTCCTAAAAATGAATTTATCTGGGGAAATATTTCAAATAAAAATCAATACCTTTTCAGATTAGATTGAATGTTGAAACTAATACAATTTCTGATTCGAAATAAATTGAAAAACCTGCTTTTCAACATATTTTGTTTGTTTTTTCCTATTTTTAAGCGACGATTTTTAGGATATTATTGGTCTTTTTTCTAAGTTATCCAAAAAATAATTGCATAACCAAACCAGACTGGCTGATTGTTAAGAGCATTTCAAAACAATGATGAATGAATAATCCGTGTGGATGAGTAAGGCACGTAATGAATAATGAATAAAAAAGTGATTGGGTCCGCAGTGCTGGAAAACATGAGAGACTTCTTCCCCTCGTTTACCAGCTTCATTTCCTAATCATGACCGCTTTCGGATGTTCGTCCAAAATAAATAAATAAATTAGTATGTGCTGATTTAATGAATACTTTAAAAAAAAAATCTGGCTAGTGATCTAGACCAGATGATGATGATGATGATATGTCTTTATGATTTCTTGTAAGTAGGTCGGTGTATTCGAGCGCGGTAAAATGGTGTGTTCGAAAAGAAATCTTGCAGGGACTTTTTGACAAATAATGAATTGCCTGATTGCAAAACGTCATGTAACCAAAATAATTGTTTTTTTAAAGAAAATATCCAGAAAACTATAATAACCATATTACACAAAGATTAATTAATAATAAGTGAGATAAGTATTTTCTTGTTGAATTTTTTCTCTGATAACTTTATTTTTTTTCTTGCTGCTTTAAACATATGTACTTACTATTAGGGTCATGTTAAATTTTCGAATTTGAGTTTTTCTTCGGAAATGCATGTTATGAAATCTCTTGAATGAGAAAAAAAACATTTTTCGCGGAGATCCTGGGTTCGGACCAGCCGTGCTACCCTTACATTTTCTCTTCCTATGAACTCTTACGCTCACTGTTCGATGTTGACTGTAACGAGACAACACTGTCCAGGGGTTGGCAAAGCACTGAGAAGGCTACGGGCGTAAATAACCATAGATGCTGACGCACCTTAAGTTTAAAAAAAAAGTTGGGTCTGATTTTATTTATGTATGGCGTTTATGATCAAAATATCTCTCTCCAAAAACAATAATAATAATAATAATAATAACTTGATATTCCGTTTAAATTATCACTCACACATCTGACATGAAGGTTTCTCGGCCGAAGTCTGTCAATCGGAAATTTGGCTTTACAGAATGTTTCTTTTTTTTCTTCAGTTTTTGGGATTTTCTTTGAAAACAGCTCCAACGAATTTCATTAAACTTCTGTTGTGTTTTAATGTGTTTATTACAAACTACACTTGTTGAATCAACAAGAATCAACAAGTGTTGTAGTGGGTAAGAGGTAACAGTTGAAGTCAACTCTCTAAATAAGCTTGATAGAGACTTACTAAGCTGATGGATGAAAAAAATCTGAATTCGGCCAGAAACATCAGAAATATCCATGCAATCACGGATGAAATCCCAGATAATATCACTTTTATTTTAAACATTTTTCCAAAAAGTATAATAAATATTTTGGTGGATACTGGAGATGATACATATCCAGTAAAGCGGCCCTCAGACGATCAATAATATTGTCAATATTTCAGATATTGATGCAAAATTGACAATATTATTGGCCGTATGAGGGCAATTATTGATATACTGTCAATATATTGACGGATTTTCGGGATCCTGAAAATACTCGTCATTATTTTAGGCGGAGCTAATTATTATAATTGATGAAATATTGATCGTTCGTGCGCGTAGTTGACAATCTTGGTTAGTTCATCTGTAACCTTGGCGGAAAATGCAGCGTCGCCATTATCGCCCGACTCGGTGAATGAAGATGAAAATGTACAGGAAATATTGAAAAAAATTATATAAACACATACAGAGAATTGCCAGAACTGTGGAATACGCCATCAGATCTCTATATTCCAACTGAGATAAGAAAAAAAGGACTAACCAAATGTAGCAACTGCTCATATATTTCACTATTCATCCTAAAGTAATTTTTATAATCATCAGGTTCCTTTTGCCTAATATATTTTATAAGATTTAGGTGAATGAACTTTTTTCTTTTTGATATCTATTATTTTACTCAAAGTCTTTTCTTCACTTTTTTCGCACCCACATGTACCAAAATAATAGCAATACACGCTTTTTCCTTCTTTTTCATTTTTAGCAGAAACTTCACACGCACAAATGTTTTCACAACTAAATATTGATTTTATATGTATTGACCGTGTCGGGTCATTTTCAATATATTGATGAGATATTGACCACTAATATTGACCGTCTGAGAGCCGCTTAAGGTGTATATGAACCAATACACCTTGTGCATGATGATAGCGTTGTCATGCGGTCTGCACTGTAGTTAATAGTAAAATTTACGGTTCTCCACCAGCTCTATAGTTAATGTTAACTGCACATTCAGTAAAAAATTCCAAGTTTAAAGAACATTTGTCAATTAAAATTGTGATCATTGAGGAGAAAAATTATTTTCACATCGGATATTTTGTTTTGCACTTATCATGCACAAGATGGGTGTGTGTATAATTAATAAATTAAATGGATAAAGGTTAAATTAACAACTTCAAATCACGATATAAACTTCTTTATTAATTTTTTTTTAACGAAGCCATTATACATTTTTTTTTTTTTAATTTTTGGAAGATTTCTGTACAAATAAAATTTCTGTCGTACAGTTCGATTTAATCGTGAATACTTTTTATTTCGTTTTGCCGGACAACCCGGCTAATGGAATTCTTAGTATTTTTTATTTATTTAAATATTTTTTTTTTTACTTTTTTATTTTATTAACAATAACTTAAAATATTTCAAAATAAATACATAAATTAAAATTGTTTATTAAATCCAAAATTGTTTTTTTTTTTTGCGTGGCTATCAAGATTACAATTATTTAAAATTCGTCAGGATGTAAATCGAATCGTGGTGGAAACGCTGAGCCGTCCAACTGCGGCCTTACTGGTTGTCTGTGTGCCTGTAAAAATAAAATATAAATCAATTTTAAAAAATTCCTGTTTTTATATTGTTGGAGAGCTACCAAGATGATCAATTAACTAGGTAGTTTCCTATTTTAAGGCATGCGCAATTCCAAATTATTCAGAAATAAATGCAACTCAACTAAATGATCAAGAAAAAAAAAATTCTAATGATCAAGATGTTGGTGATGATGATGATGATGATGATGATGATGAACTACCCCAAAAAACCTTGATCCCTGAGAGATGGATGAGATGAAACTTTATTTACAATGAATTTAATGAAATTTTTCAAAATAAATCTATTATTGTTTATGAATAAACTATATAATTTTCAATCTCGCTTCACTAAATTATTAGGAAATTAAAAATTGCTCTCCAGTTAATTATGGGTTGAGCAGTGATATAGAACATAGTGCAGGCTCGATAAAACGTAGCCCACTTACTAGAAAAGAATGTGTTTTGAGTTTATTCGGCGTCGACCAGCTTCCTTGGTTTCTGACCCTGCCAAAATTTACAGTTATCCCGGTTAATAAGAATGGAAAATTGAAAATATTAAGAGAAAACAGAAAAAAAGAACTTGAAGAAATTAGCAGATAAAACGAACATTTGAGAGTTTAAAATTTATTTTTAAAGAAGAGAAATTTATTTACTAAAAGAAATTAATTTTTTTAGAATAGTAAAGTTAAAGTGTTCAATTAAATATGCTACTTACAAGTGGGCTCATTCCTCTGGCTGCAGAGCCGGCTCTTCCAGCTCCCTTTGTTCTGAACTTGGATACTGCTTGTTCAGCTAGATCAGCGCGTTCTTCAGCTTCTTCCAGTTCTTGTTGAGCTTTGCGGAACTTGGCCAGGTTAAGAGCAGCAATTTCTTCCTGTAATTACATTATTTTTAAATAGTGAGAAATTTTAGAATAAATTGCATAAAATAAATACAAACATAATATTAATAAAGACTTACAGCTTCTTCAATTTGCCTCTTATAAGTCTTAATCTTCTGTTGCAATTTGTCTACGAGATCTTGCATACGTTCGTGGTTCTTCCTATCTTCATCTGATTGGAAGCTAAGTTCCTTAATTCTACGTTCAGATTTGCGGAGGTTCTTCTGGGCATCAGCGTGTCTCCTTTGTTCACCATCTAATTCATTTTCTAACTCCCTGACGCGTTGTTCCAATTTAGCAATTGCCTTCTTTCCTCCTTTAAGGGCATTGTTTTCAGCTTCATCTAGCCTGACTTGTAGTTCCTTAATTTGGGTTTCAAGGGCCTTGCGCAATTTCTCTTGAGTTTGAGCGTGGTCTTGCTCTGCCCTAAGTTCATCAGCTAACCTAGCCGCGTCCACCATGGCCTTCTTGGCTTTCTCTTCGGAGTTCTTAGCTTCGTTGAGGAGTTCATCGAGGTCGGCCTGTAAGTATGAAAAAATAATATAAATTCAGTGTTAACTTACAAATATATTATTGATGAATTTTTTCAATATAAATGCTTACATGAAGTGTTTGCAACTCTCCTTCAAGTTTACGTTTGGCAGCAGATGCGCTGGTGGCTTGGGCAGCAAGTTCGTTGATTTGTTCATGGGCATCTCCCAATTCTTGTTCAGCCTGTCGCCTGCCACGGTCAGCTTGCTCAAGAAGGGTACGAGATTCTTCAAGTTCGTTTCCGAGAGCATTAGCTCGCCTTTCAGCAATACCCAATTGTTCACGGGCATCGTCACGTGCTCTCTGTTCTTCTTCAAGGGCAGTCTGTACATCCTTGAGTTGTTGTTGGTATTTCTTGATGGATTTTTGAGCTTCAGCATTAGCCTATTTAAAGAAATATTTTTTTTTTAATAACGGCATTTCCTTTTAATAATAAGTTTATTTTATTTCCAATAGGATTTTACCTTGTTGGCGTGGTCCAGAGCAATTTCAAGTTCATTGATGTCAGCTTCAAGTTTCTTCTTCATACGAAGAGCCTCAGCCTTGCCCTTAGCTTCAGCTTCCAAGCTTGCTTGCATGGAATCGAGGGCGCGTTGGTGGTTCTTTCTGTAAGTAGAAAATTTAAATTCTTCATTAAAATAGTGCATATAACTTTGTTATCTAAAGTGAATATTTCGAGAATTAATTATTTAAAATTTATATTAAAGAAACTTGAAATATTTAGATATCGAAATAAGTATGAATGACATACTTAAATTTTGAATAAATTTACCTGGTGTTTTCGAATTCCTCCTCTTTCTCTTGGATGCGCCTGTCAATTTCTTGGCGGACTTGGCTGAGTTCAAGTTGTGATCTAAGGACCTTGTTCTCCTCTTGTTCAAGAGCAGCTTCGGCTTCCTCAAGGGCAGCTTGGAGTTCATCCTTTTCTACTTCTAACCTCTTGCGTTGCTTCTCGATTTCATGAATGTTACGGCCTCCTTCACCGATCTGGTCGAGCAAGTCCTTGACTTCATCTAAAATTTTAAGACAATATTTTTAATACACTGAAACGTAAATAAAATCTATTATCTTTATTAATTTTACAAGTAAATAATTAATACTTACCAGCAAGATTCTTGTTCTCACGACGGACAGCTTCAAGTTGTTCTTGGCCTTCTTCATAGGCACCCTTAAGTCTAAACAGTTCAGTGGAATAGTTTCTGCATTCTTTCTGACTAGCATCAAGTTCTGCAGCGAGATCATCAACCTTGAGTTTCCATTCACCAATGATCTTGTCAATAGCTTTAGCCTTCTTTTCGGCAGCATTGGCGATAGCGTTGGCGCGGTCGACTTCCAGTTGAAGGTCTTCAACTTCTGTGGCAAGTCGTTGTTTGGTCTTTTCGAGGGCAATTACCTTCTGGTTCAGGGATTCAATGGTTTCCTCAGCTTCTGCAAGACGAGCTTGAAGTTTGCGTTTAGCTTCTTCAAGTTCTTCAGCTCTTGCAATACCCTCGCTTTCATATTTGCTGCGCCAAAGTTGAGCTTCAGCATTGGCCTTGCTAAGTTGTCTTTGGATGTCAGCCTTGGCTTCAGCTTCTTCTTCTACTTGTTCTCTAAGGTTGTCTAAGTCGTGCTCCAGATTGCGGAATTTGCCCAAAAGTGTGGCACGTTCCTAAGTAACATATAAATTTTATTTCAATAAAACTATTGTTAAAACTAATCTATGCTTATTAAATAATTTTCAACGTAATTTACCCTGGCTTCCTCATCGGCAAGACGCTTGGTGTCCTCAAGTTGAGTTGTAAGTGAGATCTTAATCTTGCTCAATTGCGACACTTGGCTCTCGGCCTCCTCGAGTTGCCTCAAGAGGTCGGAGTTCTCAATGGACAACTTCTTCTTAGCGGCATCGAAGTCGTTCAGAGTCCTGTTGGCCTCATCCAATTTGCCTTGTACCTCGTTCATTTGGTGTTGCAATTGTTTGGCGACCTTTTCGGTGGCGGCCTAGTTAAAAGTATATTTGTTATTATATGGCCTACTAAAAAGTTAAATTGTGTTTAGTTAAAGAAAACTCTGGTTTAAAACAATCAAACACATGTTATCAACACATAACTAACACAGATTGGGTAAACGATAAAATTCAAGGTATATTTATGGGGTATGCCACTGTGTAAGAAAACAAACAATTTTTTTATTTAAAAAAAAAAAGATTTTAGGAAGCGGACACATTTGGTATAAAGGTAATTAATTAGTAATTTGTTTCACCTAATTAAATGATTTCAAAGCTTATCATGGAATATCATGTACAGCAACTAGTCTGCTCTTTCTCATCACTAGAGTGATGAATGATTATGAAGCTAAAAATCGTTTTGCTGTTTTTAATTTTTTGAGTAAGCTTAAAAAAAAGAAGCTATTATAATATAAGCAAGAATTTGAAGTATTATCATTTTGTTGACATTTTATTCTCTTCTTATTAGAAAAAAAAGCTGAAAACCGGTTTTATTTTCTTTTTTTTTAATCCGACAAACCTTCTCGTTTGTGAGATGATCGATTGAAGCGCGGACATCGTTCAGTTCGCACAGGTACTGGCATTTTTCCTTCTCAACTCTGTATAGAACCAAATTTGTATTAAGTAAATAAAAAACATAGGTTTAAAAGGTAATCAATAGACATAGAAAAAAGAACTGTGGGAGAATAAAAACAAAACAAAGACAATGTTGTGGATATTTCGTGCACAGTGAAGGAACCACACTGTTATGTGTGTCTACCTTTTCTCTGCACATTTGATCCAATGCACTGCGTGTATTGTTGAGATCGTTGTTCGTATGATTACGGTCATATTCAGCCCTAATAAAATAATTTCATTTACAAAATGATATAATCTTATAATTTTTACTAGAAAAAATTTACTAGTCTTCATCCTTTTAAGTTCTTATTTTTAAATTTATAATTGCTTACTTGGTCTTCAGTTTGTTGAGTTGATCAATTTGGTCGCCCATTTCGCTAACAGCGTCGTTATGCTTCTTGCGGAGATTGGCAAGGGTACTTTCGTGTTGAATGTTGGCTTCTTCCAGGTCACGGCGCAATTTGCTCATTTCAGCTTCACGCTTCTTGTTGAGCTCAATTTGGGCAGATGTAGCACCGCCAGCTTCTTCTAACCTCTCGCCAAGTTCCTCGAGTTCACGGGCCAAATCAGCACGTTGCTTCTCGGCCTATATTTAGATATTAAAAAGGATGATTTAAAATTAATAAATAACTTCAACATCCTTACAATTAGTTTGAATGATTGAAAAATGAACAAAATTTACCTTTCCACGAGCTTGGCGTTCAGCTTCAACTTCTTCTTCGAGCTCTTCGATACGGCTCTGAAGTTCCTTAATTTGTTTGCCAGTCTTGTTGACAATGGATTGTTCATCTTCCAATTTGGCGGTAAGGGATGCAATTTCTTTGTCTTTCCTTTGAATGGTTTGTTCAAGTTCTTTCTTGTTTCTTTCGAGATCAGCAACGGCCTCTTGCGTCAGTTTAAGATCGCCCTCAGTCTTTCTCTTGGCTTTTTCAACATCTCCTCTGAAATATTATTTTAAAATTTTTAAGGTGATTCCTAATAAAACATTTAATTACAAAAACAAAAGTATCATTTTATCTTATATTTACCGAAGTTTCTTTTCACGTTCGAGTGAATCTTCGAGTTCGTCCAAGGTTTGTTCCAATTTTGCTTTAACCTTGGTGAGGTGATTAATTTTATCTTCAGCGGCCTGAAGTTCTTCAGCAGTCTTTTGATTGTGCTCACTTTGGATTTTCTTTTCCTTGTTGAGCTTATTGATGAGTTCGTCTTGGTGGGCGATCTCATCGTTCAGATTTCTGATTTGATGTTCTTTGCTAGCCTTATCTTGATCGGTCTGCAAGTTAATATTTTGAAAGTATAATTATAATTGTAAAAAAAAAAAAATTACTTTCCAATTATTTAAATATTCACTAATAAGTAAGAAGTTTTACCTTTTGCATGGACAATTCCAAATCTTCGATGTCCTTCTTGAGACCACTGTTTTCTTGTTCCAACTTCTTTTTCTGTTGGAAGAGTTGGTTCCTGGCATCTTCTTCGGTTTGCAGTCTTTCTTGTGTATCCTATTATCCAAATAGTGACAGTTTATAAATTTTAAGATTAAGAATTGATAAATTTAGTTTGAAAACTAAAAAAAAAAAAATAAGGGGTTTTAAATAACATTTAACAATATTATATTATATGCTTCATTGCTTTAAGGTACATTTCAAATAATTTCTAGGATAGAAGACCGATTTAATCGGGATGGTTAGTGAATCATCAAAATTTATTTAGTAAAAAATAAAAATATAGGAGGGAGATCGGTTGAAGAAGTGTATCTTTTTCTGGCTGGAATCCAAACCAAGTTATCACATTTTTCCTGTCTCCACGACCAGGTGGTACCTGAAGGGGTTCCCGAATATAGATACATCCGTGCTTTTTTTAGTTGAGTCCTCTCAATTTACAGCATTTTTTATTTAATGTAATAAAAAAATTTAAGAGAGTGTAACTATGCAAAGTATGGATATTTTGAAATATTAATTATATTTTTAATATTATTTTTTTTAAAGTTCCTGATTTATTTTTTGTAAACAAGGAAATCTGATTTCAGAAAATTACTTCCGAAAGTTTTTTTTTTTTTTTTTTTCAATTTTATCTTATTTAATAACTTAAAATTATAATGCCAATGTTTTCAGTCTTCGATAATCCTTGTAGAGAAATATTGAATATTGAGAACTAATTCAAGAAGAAAGATCTCCAGCAATATATTTATTTACATTTATAAATACGCTAGTCGCCATAAAACTGGTGAGTTCAGATCTTTTTTATATATCTAGATTTATTATTAGAATAGTAAAGATGTTAATACTTCCACTGTCGCGTGTCCATAATTTTACAACATTTTTCTTCTACTATCGCGGTTTTAATTTTGGTCGAAACTAAAGGCATTTTATTTTAAAATAAAATACTAGTGTTAATAAAATAAAACAAAATAATAGAATGAGTAAATAATGAAGCTTCTCTTTTAGAAGAGTTGGAAATGAGAATTCCTTTCTGGTAAATTCCGCCTTCTTTTTATACAATTCCCTACATTCTTGGAGGCGGGATTTACATTAAAATTAACTCCTTCTTTAGACCACTTATCCTAATCTCCTTACATTTTAATGCTGAATCTAATTTAAACTTCTTTTTTTTTGGCACTTTCAATTTCATTTTATACGATTAAAATTTTATTTAAATTCTTATTTTGTTCCATTTATCTATTACATGATTATTTTATATTTAAATAAAATAAATATTTAATTTTTATTATAATAAAATAAAAATTTTTTGAGATTCGTTTAAGATGTAAAACAGGGTCGCTAATTTTTTTCTATTTTCACTTAGTTAAAATTTTGAAAACTGTGTTTATTAGAAAAATAATAAAATGAAGCTAGTAGATTTAAATATAATTTTTTTGTATTTTACTCACCAAAAGTTGAGATTCCAAGTCGGTTTTCTGTGCTTGCAGTTTGGCTACTTTCTCTTGGAAGCTGGACAAAGATCCCTTCTCTCCTTCTAAGCTCCTCAATAGATCTGTCTTCTCTTGGATAAGTTTGGCATTCAAAGCTTCTACTTCTTTCCTGGCTTTCTCTTCCTTTTCCAAAGCGGCTTGTGTTTGGGCAACCAATTCTTCCAATTTCTGTAATTTTTCACGATTAGTTGGTTTAATTAGCATATCAATATCATCTGGGCAGTCCATGGTAGATTGGATGAGGCTGAAATTTGGCTTCTGGAGGTTAGCTGGTATAAACTAGAAAGAAGGATGGATGGACCGACCTCCTTCTCTGGAGTACAGAGAATGGTAAAGAACTGTGTGTGATCGCAGGATACCAACCACGGATGAGTGAAGTTAACTCCCCACCATGGGATATCCACTAAGATTTCATTCCACCTCCACCAAACTCTGTGCTCATATCATTATACACCCCCCTTCTACTTTTATATTTACATACCCACTTACATTCATACGCACACATATAATAATCCCCCACTATTTCAGCTTGAAAGTGGGGGTATATTACTGTGTTGAGTGCGATAAATCGACATATGCCCTAGCATATGACCCTATATGTCTATATACAGAATAATTTTTTTTTTTTAATTTTAATTTTTTTTTTTTTGCAAACTTACCCTCATTTCTTCCTCTACGTTGGCAACATTGAGCAAAGGCTTGACCTTGCTCCACATCTTCCACCATGGCCATGTCCTCAGTTGGAGGTATCTCCTCAAGTTGCGTTGGACTACTTGTAGGGCTAACCTGTTTTAGGAAAAGTCAATACACTTACAAATTGCAATTTGTACAACTAAATTAGATGAACGATACTTTCAAATTTGATGTACCCTTATTAAATCTATCTTGTTACTGGGTGTTATTTACTTTAAATAATTCTCTAAAAAAATGTATTTTAACTCCAACAAAATTTCACCTTTTTCTTTAAGTTCCAGTAATTTTTATAAAAGATATTTAAAAGCATTTTTATAAATTTAATACTTTCGCAGGTGATTTGGAGAAAAGTTAATTATTTAAATTTATGCAGGTAAAATATATTTTGAATCTTCATTTTCTTTAAAACTTTAATTTCTATTGAATATATATATAAAAAAAAAAAATCTAACGAGGAAATTTACCACTCGAGTGAAATCTTAAAAACTGTGAAAGAATTCTGTAGTTATTTTTAAGTATATTGGGGGATACGCTGTGACTCAGTCATTTACTACTGGACTTTTTTGGGCCTCTACTATATTTGATCTCAGTGTCGGTTTTTAAAATGAAATAAAAAAAGAATGTATTCAATTATTTATTAAATTTTTTTTTTTTTTTACTTTCTTCAAAATTTTTATGGAATATTTTATTAGCGTCATAAGAAATTTTAGTAAATACCTTTGTTCTTGTAATTTCTTGAATTCCTTCCTAGTAATATAACCACGGATATATGATTGCATCCATCCAATAATTTTGCTAAGCCTTTCGTCACGCATTTCCTCAAGTTGACCCAATACACCGGCTCTGAAGAATACCTGTACAATTCATAGAAACCCCATCCCAAAAAAAACAATAAAATAAATATTTACGAAATAATTCAAGTTTATTTATTTATTTTTATTAGTTTTATTCTGTTTTTTTTTTTTCAGTATTTTTACTCCATTGCCTCTTTTAACATTTTTTCTTTTAGAATTTTTACATTTTTTTTTTTTTTTTTTTTATATAGAGTAGTGTAAGTAAATATTGCAAGAGGCAGTAAATAGTCGTACAAGAGTATATTTTTAGATATTTAGTAGTTAGTGAGTGTGTTTTAAGTTTCCTCTCTTTCGTCTTTCGTTTTATTTTTTATTTTTTACATCACTTTAAATCGGAATCATTTTGAAAGTTGTTAGTTACATGTCGACAAGCGTTTAGTCTGACAGATTTAATGAGCTATATATATAATAGTTCTTTATATGTATATCTAAAGAAAGATTCTTAACGAAAATGAGAGGGAAGTACTAGTTAGAACTGTTCCTTGTACATTAGAGAGAAAGAAAGAGTTAAGAGAACGTTAAGAATATAGATTGGGCTCTAGTTAATGCTTTAAGTACACCTGTACATGTAATTAATAATTTGTTGAATTGAGGGCCATGAAAAATTACATTCTTCGATTTGTTTTAAAAAGGGAAGGCAAATGGCCAAATTTTTTTAAATTTTTTTTTATGCTAAACATTTTATTAAAAAAGAGTGCTCTATTCATAATTTAGAGAATTTTTATCTTTATTTTTTTAATTCGTAAAAATAACATTTATCTTAAACAGCCACAGATTTTTATATGATTCAATGTAAATAATATTTCATATTTTAACTGATATAAACTTTGGTTTTTTCATTTACAAAAATATTTTATTATACAGCTTTTCAGATAAAGATTTATCACAAAATTTAGTCCTGTTTACATAGTTTTTTTCCAATAATTAATGAGTTATTTCAATAAAAATTGCTGAGTTCAAATCTAATATCAAAACAAATTTAATCTTCCGGCTTATTTGATTTAATCTCAAGGTTATTTCTTACTTGTTTTTAGAATTTAATGCTAAAATATTAATATCTGAATTTTATTTCTTGTTTACTTGATATATGTCCAAAATCCGGAGAAAAAAAAGTTTGCCATAGCAACAAAAATGTACAAAAACCTAAACAAAAATAACTCCAATATCATCATCAACACGTCAATGAATATCTTAGTAAAATCTATTTAATCCAAAAGTTTCTTCAACTGGGCACAAGCAATCCCGAAGCCATGAGCTATCTGACGGAGCCACTCTTAGCTTTGCTGGGATCCTGATTAAGAGTGCGAAGATGAGGGATGTGCTATAATTTCAGGGGATCCACAATAGACAGTAAAAATAAGATAGCCCGCCCTCCTCGTTTCTAATCTAATCTAATCTATAATCAAAAGTTAAACAAGGCAGATGAACTATGTAATGCAAAGTCAGAATCAAGAAACTAACACCCGAACAAATTCCCCAAAAAAGGTATGTTAAAAGCTGGCAGTGCAGGTTTTAGTTTGACTATTCTGTCATTTAATGGCATGATTTCGTTTTCTCCATTCGAAATGGAAATACAAAACTTAGTTTGCTCTTGATGAGCTTAACATAATGGTAGAATATTCGTAATTAGATATTAAATTCTCTTTTCTTCTATATGGGACACAGAACCTGTCCTAGGACTGACGTCATTAAAAAAATTTTTTGGTCATAATATATTCCAAATATATGTTGAAGCGACTTTTTAGAATATTATGAATTAAGAGGAGAATCCGGAACATAACCAATTTTACGTCATTCCAGAGATAAAATGATAGTAAAAAAAACATGATAATTTTGGCGTTAAAAAAAAAAACAAAAAAACGCAACATTTTGTCAAAATAATTCATTGGAATAAAATATATACATCTTATATCCAACATCTTATACATGGATTTTGTCTTCAGAGATTCTAATCGTGGTTTCAGAGTAAAGGAGCGGCGCCTCCTTCTTTCACATGTTACTTGAGAAGACTGCTTGAAACACCCTTAACTTTGAAGTCGTTTGACTAACAAATTACTGCTAATAAATACATAATTTTGGTGATATTAATGTCAAAGAAATTATCTTCATTCAGAAAACAGAGGCAATAGCATTTAGCGAACTTGAGCCGATGATATCAAAAATAGATGGCAAGACGTGAGGCTAGGTCTCACACTTCCGCAACCTGGGCTGTGTGATATATTTACTGATAAGTCACGATATTGTTAAGAAAGTAGGAAGGTCTAGAATGATAGGTGGTATCATATAAAGTATCTTTCAGAAAAAAGTATGATCAGCAATAAAGCTCAAATTTTATGAAAGGATGGCGATATCTGTCAACTCTTCTGGTTGGTTGAAAGGGTGGAACCTAAAAGCCAGGACTGTTGACAAATACAAATGGTCGAAATGTATTTTTTTTGAGATAAGTTTATGGATTTATGAAAGTCGATAGAACAAGACATGTACGAGCTATTCTGTAAAAGGTTTCATCATTGACAAAACCGGCATACATGTCCAAACCATATTGAGAGAATGAACCATAAGATGCTACAGCGTAGATCTAAAGGCATTCGGAGTAGCGGTAGATCAAGAAAGGAATGACCTCAAATTTTGGCGATACAGACAAATTCCTTGTATATTGATAATGATTTTGTGATTTTTATCGACATTTTAGATTATTAGCGCAAAAATTTTTTTGAACTTTCTAATGAAGTATTTCGGAGCTATCCCAGGATATTTTTAATGCTGGTCACTAGTGTATCCAGGTTAGGCCTAGTAGCAGGGGGTACGCTTTAGCCGGTACTCCAATTTGGGAATCCGGCACAGCAAGGGTCTCTGTGCGTAAACCGCATTTCACCCCTCGGAAAAAAAACAAAATATTTTTTTTTTAAATCCATGAATTCTTCCCTGAAATTTGATCTTTAAGCCTAAAATATTCTTTTGTTATAGCAGCACCTATAGGAATTCTTTGGCAACAAATTCTTAAAAGGACAAATCATGGACATGGTCTAAGAACTTTTGCACACAAAGAGGGAAATACTTCAATGTTTATTTCAAATCCACAAAAAAAGAAGAAGAAAAGTCGACATTTTTAGTATTTAACTAACGCTACCCCATAATGGTGTGACTTAATTAATTTATGATTGTAAAATAAAAGAAATTATCAGTGCTGTCTATTTATTCTTTCAGCTTTATTAAAAAATGACATTTAAATTTTTTTACAGAGTTCAGGATAAATTTTTTTTTTTCATGAAAAAATATTACAAGGCTACATTATAAATGGGATAAAAATATATGGTGGTGACATCTGTAGATGAGTGGTAACATTAGTAGCTTCACTAATTTACGATGGTCAAGTTGTCCCGATCTTTAATGTAGTAGAGTAAGTAAACTGTCTTATTTATATCTTATTTATTTTTAAATATATTTTGATTTAGTACTTAATATAAATTATGTATATCTTAGATTCTAATTAATTATAACTTAAAGCAGGTTATCTATATTTATCCTATATATCAAATAAATAGAAAGAAATTAATTTTTATAAAGAAATAGAATATCAAAATCTATTAATAAAGAATATATATATATATTAATAAATTTAAAATAGTTTATTATAGTTATACTAAAATCTGGGATAATAATAAAAATCATGCAAAGGAAATTAGTGAATATTCATGCAGTATTTTTGGATAAACAATAATAAAAAAAAAAAAACAACATACAAATTGATGACAAACACATGTAAGAAAAAGACGTCACATTTTATTTGGGATTTCACATATTATAAGTGGTTAAAATTGTGTTTCAAATACGTTTATTGATTTAAATAAATATGTTAACGTAAATATATGTGAGTGTGAATTATTTTTAATATCTTTATAGGCCTTTGAAAAATATATATTATATTTACTTACATTTTTATATCAAAGTTTTAGATATTTGAACTTTATCTAACTTTTGCAACATACTTTGTAGGTTTTTTTTTTTTTTTTTTAATAAGTTTTGATTTTCAATATTTTTATTGTTTGTTTTTTTTTATATTGTAAAATGTGTAAGAATCTAGGAGTAGTAGTACAATTGTGCTACATTATATGAGCGAGTCGGCAAATTAAATTTTAAGAATAAAACCGCTCAGATAGGCAGGCTACTTGAGGACTCTCCAAAAATGAAGCAGGCTATCAGGGAAAATGTCTCTGATACTTGAGGACTCCGCAGATTCTTTTGTCTTCTCTTCTAAATTGGGATTAAAATGTTCTACAGACTAAAGGAGCTATTTTCCTTCAAAGTTGTCCGTATCTAGAACGAGGAATCGCTGGTAGGCGATTAGGCCCTCCTCCCTTCATTGGGGACAAAAGCTACTATTAGCTTATCACTGACTGGGCACATGTTTGTCTGCTTCCAGATACAGACAGCTCCACATGGATGATCTTAGCGAGCTTCAGTCAAAAATACTGAATAGGGGCCCCCAAAATAGAGTCCCCAATGCTTATTAACCCATTACTATGGGTTATGAGATCAGATTCTTTATTCAGTACAAGATGTCTGGAATGCTCAGGCAATTTCCGTATAAGTGTATAGTCCATTTTGTTTGGGCATTTGTAAATCTTAGTTGGTGAGAGGATCCAGATTGGATTTCTAATCTAGACCGACTTCTGGGACTTTCTGGGATGGGCCGAGGGAGCTTTAAAAGGGCAGATTTTGCTCCCTTTCCACAGATAGTAATATAACAAGAATGTATTATCAAAACTTACAAGAGAAATTTGTTCTGAAGAAACATTGCCACAAGAAATTAAATATACATTTGACAGTATTAATAGAAAATTAAGAATTTTAAAGATTTAAATAAAAATTAAAGACCTTCATTATTATAACATAAATAACAAAAATTTCCCTAATCTTTGTTTTTGGTTTTTTTTTTTTTTGCTTGTACCTTTGTATGGCCCATGCGATATTGTTCTGGATCTACTTGATTTCCTTCCAATATTGTTTTTGTTGCCTCTTCAGCTGACATATAGTCCTTGACTCCTTTGGCGAATAGTATTTTGTATCTGGATACAGGATCAAAATACATGCAAGGATAATGGTTCAAACAGACAAAAAAAAAAACAATATAAAGGATCTCTTCCCAAAATTATATTTGGAGATATGGATCTCTGAGAGGCAGCGTCAAAGCTGTTTTCAACCAGAGATCCCAAATAACTACAGGGGTCACTACAAAAAAATAAAAATAAAATAAAACTCCAACTACACTGTTTCCTTGATGTGGTATATTATGCGGTATCTTGGTAATTTATGGAATTAATAAAACTACTTTAAAAAATAAAATTAACAAAACAAAAAAAAATAAAGCATCTTCTGGTATCCTGTGGTTCTGTCCACTACCATATTTAAAATAAAATTAAAAAAAAGAAGGCATTTTTGTTGAGGGTCTAATGTTTGTATTAAAAAAAAAAAAAAAAGAAAAAAAAAAACACGCCTCTAAATTTTTCTATGCTTTTTACATGCCTTAGTATGACCTAGACGATATTGATCAGGATCAAGAGTGGTAGCTTCAAGTACACAACCGGCTGCTTTCTTTGGATCAGGTTCTTTATCCACAGCGGCTGGGTTAAGAATCTTGTATCTAATGCACACATCCACCAAAATTCAAACACTTCTACTCTTTTTTTTTTTATTTATTTATCTAATTATTTTAAAAATTAAATTATTATTGGAAGTCTATGTTTTAATATTGTAATATGTTTTCAATGTATGTGAAATAATGTATAAAAGTAAAAATAGTTAAAAATTGCCGTGCTTTTTTTTTTGGTTGCTGTGTATGATGGAACAATCTACACAAGGATTCAAAAAATCATATCCTGCTAAACTAGAAAAATATAAATAAATAAAAAAACATTAACATTACTACATAATTAAAAAAAACAAAACAAGAAATAATGTTTTTGCAAATTCTGTACAGGGAAAACAAACGGTAATTGAAAGACATTAAAAGAATAAAATTCATACATTTCGTATTGCATTCATGGAATAAAATCACTGAGGAATAAATATACAATCTATTCATTCTCTAAAGGAATTAAATAGTAAAGAAAAAATGGGGGGTGGGGGGGCTCACTTGGTACTAAACTAAAACAAATAGAGGAAAATTGCATTCAATATTCACAATTAGTTTTTTCTTTTTATATGCAAAACAATTTTTTTTTTTTTTTTTAGTTTTAACTAGCCTTTGTGGAGCCTATACGGTAGCTTTCTGCGTCTAATTCTACTTCCTTAAGACATTTAGAGCAGGCTACTTTGGGATCAGCTTCATTGGCCATTGTTGCCGGAGCCAGAATCATGTAACTTTAAAATTTAAACATAAATCTTAATAAGATTTAGATAAATTAAATACAATTTTTTTTTTATGACTAGATGTGGGGGGGTTAAGTGCACCAGTGCTTGATCTCTATCTTTAATCTGTATCCTTCACAATTTGCTTCTTTTATTAGTTTTTTAGGAAATATGATAAAAACAAGATTTTTTTTTTTTTATTACAAAACTAGAGACAATTTTTGTGTACTCCTTTATTTAAAATACATACTGAATAAATAGGTTATATTTACTGCGATATATGCTTATATTATTATACTATTTTGTCAATATTCTTTGAAGAAGAATGAAGTTGTATAATAAAAAAAAAAGAAGCAAGTTGTGATGTACTAAAATCAAAATAATTGCGTTTGCTTCCCAAATACAATATTTCCTCTTAGCATCAGTTAGTGAAAAATGACAGTTTTCAAAATATGACTGAAATCTGGCTTTAACATTCGGAGAACTTCCACTTTAGTTTTCTAAATCAGACAAAAGTGACCTTAATAAAGGGTTTCGTAAGATGAAAATAGAAAAACTTTAAATGCACATTAAAAGAAAAATCTCAGTCAATTTTTATAGATTTTTCATATTTGCAAAAAACAAAAAAAAAAAATCTTTTTTAGTGTAACTACCCTTTATAACTTTCTGACTTTCTAATTCTATTTCCTTTAAGTCTAGACTATATTACCATCAGCTTCATTGGACTTAGAAAAAAAAAAATGTTAAGTGATGCCTATTTAATCAGGCCGGGCTTTATGTCCCAACAACCGATCAGGTGTAGTGGATGAAGGCGGATAGCAAATATAGTTTACCGAACATACTCATATTAATGCCTCAAACAAAATCCAGAACGGTGGAATCGAAGCAAGTACCAACAATACACACCTCACCACTACAGTTCCGCGCCTCTCATCACACCACTCAGCTATATCGTGGTGCCAGTTTCTTTGGACATTATTAAATTATTTGCAAAACTGGGCAATAAAAAATTACAATTTAATATAATGAATGTTTTATAATTTAATTTATCTAATCTGATTATTTAGACGGCTGCATTAAAATCTTCCTGTGAACGCAAATTTCGTACTTTAATTAATAAACTGACTCGGAGAATTATTGAAGTTAAATAATTTTATATAACTAATTGCCAGAAAATTTGCACGTGACTGAGATTTTTGTCTTTTTTTTTTTTTTACTTGAATATTTTTCCAAAACTTACAATAAAGTCAATTTGGAAATTAACTAAACTTGCAAAGTGTTTTATGTGAACCGTCTAAAAAAAAAAAAGTTTCTGTAAAAATTTCTAATGTTTTCCCTATTCTTTAAATAAGAACACTTTCAGTTTAGGATGGTTTAATGTTTAATACGTATAATCCATTTCCCCATGAGCCTAATAACTATACAGTTCAAATTTAAGATGAGAACTGAAAATAAAATGTTAAAAGTATAATTTTGAATTAATTGATAGTTTTATGGCAATGTTCTATAGTTTCTAATAAATAAATTTTAATGATATATTATCACTTTGTATATACCGAAAAAAAAAAAATAACCTTACCGAAGCTTGAAGTCTGGGTATACCATCCTGTTGGGGAAACCTTTACGACAAATACGGATACCTTCAAGTACACCGTTACAGGTCAGCTGGTGCATTACCAAATGAGAGTCAATTACACCTGGAAAAATTAATGCATTACATTGCTGTAAATATGAAAAAGGAAATGAAGAATGATGAAGACAAATTGATGAAAATAATAATAATAATGTGTATTGTAACGTACCAGCCTGTTTCAATTCATTGGGAATAATACAACGGACGAAATGGGGCTGTGTACTCTTCAAGGTGGTCATCAGGTTGTTCAATTGTTCCTGAAATAGTTACGGAATTACCGTATTAGAGATCTTACATTTAACTTTCAAAATTTTACTACCACTTCTTTAAATACATTCTATTTAGGACTAAGACTATTCAACTAAATAAAAACATAATTTAGAATTAAATATTTTCATATCATAACGAAACAGTTAAAGTAGCTATCTTTTTATTGAGCAAAAATATTGATAAAAATAATGGTTTTAGATTTTTCTAGAGAAATAATTAAAAGATTTTATTCATAAAAATATAATAGAGGTGTAGGATGCTTTTGCTGAAACAACAATTGGCTGGTTGGCTATTGTATTGGTAGGGACTGATTGATAACTGGCCAGGAAAAATATTTATTAGATAGGCCTAAATTACACAATCTAATAATATTTTTATGCATCTAATCAAAAATATATATTTATTGATTTCGTTAACTCGATAGCAACTCGAAACCGTTTTACTATTTAAATATTTCATAAATCCGGAGAAAAGAAAACTAAGAACAAATTTTCTCACAAGGTCTGTTGGTTTCGAGCGTTCGCCCATCTTCAATATGCGTTTGTCAGACAGTGTGAAAACACAGACTTGCAAAGAGCAAATTCAGTTTATACACTCTCGGTTATACACTCTGAATTTGCTCTTTGCAAGTCTGTGTTATCACACTGTCTGACAAACGCATCCTGATGATGGGCGAACGTCCGAAACCGGTCGATGACCACAAAATGAAGCAGGTTACCACGGAAAATGTCTCTGATGCTTTCCAGCTCTGCGGAACCCACCATCACAACAAGCGTAATCTTATTTCAATTTATATAATTTCTTAGCATATTTGTTTGTTCAATCAGCGCATCAACCCGGATCTTGGCCCATCTTGGAATTTCCCAGGTCATATAAGAAGTTTTTGATTAATTTATAACATTAACGCTTTGACTTTTCAAATTATTCATCCTACACCCCTAATATCTAAACCTAATAAAAATTGATGTACATTCGAGAGGTAATAATTATTAAAATTTATACAACATTAGAGAAAATGAAGTAAAATTAATTATAAAAAGAAAGAAAGAAATAGTAAAGTAAGGGTTTAAAGAAAATGAAAAGACATTTTTTATCAAAAGAATGTTTTTGCTTTCATGGGATAATAAAAACTGAAGGTTCAAAAAACAAACTCAAGGGGATCGCACAAACCATTCGTACACTAACACCTAAAGGAACAAAAATGGTGATGATGCAGACATTTTCCTTTGTACAGACATGTCAATGGAAAAGAAAATGAGATAGTAAAAAAAAAAGGGGGGGAGGATGTTTCCAATTGCAAGTTGTTCCGTTCTTATACGGATATAGCCTAGATACAAACTAATCAAGACTAAAGGGTACCATGCTGGTAAAACAAGGTTATAATTAGTAAGATATGAGAAGATATTGAATAAATATTATTTTACTTCTTTCTTGATTTTTAGTTGTGGATGACAGAATGGTAAAGAAGAAAAAGGAGACAGATTGGGGGGAAAACTTATGTTTTTTTTTGTCTTATGTGACAAATTTTGTATATACAAGTAAAATTATATTAGGGAGAAGGGTTTAAAGAAAATAAAAATAATAAAAAAATGGATGCTTAAGGGGTGTAGTTTTGATTTGACTTGTTAATGATATTTTATGTATTTTTTTTTTATGTATGAGTTTTGGGTTCAAGATTCACTGGGAGGTATATTTCCAGCTGCTGGGGGGGTATATGATCAGGATCACCACAAATGGATGGGGGTCACACTAGTAAAGTATACCTTATAGGAAGATGATACAGTGGCGAAACCACCTCCCTTCTTGCCACGGCCACCTATATTTTAAACAAAAATCCCACCTCTAAAATATAACACATATAACAATGGAAACTGGAACGTTTTCCTTTTCTTTTTTATCAAAAATAAATAATTTTCTCTCTCAAGCATACAGATATATTTTCTCTCTCATACATAACATACATCTTTTTTTCTTTTTTTTTTCTTTTTTGCGCAGATACAGGGAACATTTATTTATCTTTATGCACATTCAGCCTCAGTTTTTTCAAGGGGATAAAGTTCCTAAAAAAAGTTAAAAAAATAAACAAAGAGGGACAACGTAGGTTTTCACATTTCGTTTTTATATTATTCTGTGAGTTTTCCTTTCTTTTTTCTTTTTTTTTGTTTATGTACCTTATATAAGGCTGACACCGTAAGGAAAGCTGATCCTTTAGTTCTCTTGGCGCCTGAAAACACCAATCACATGGTCAGTCATCGTTAAATGCAGGAGATTAACTTTTTGACCCTTCCTTGTAGTAAATATAAGATACTGCTTCGGATAATGTCGCTGCAATGATTCTTGTTTAAAATAATAATAATAATAATAATAATCAAAAACAATAAAATCTCCCTGCAATTTTTTTTTTTCTTTTAATATGAACGCTGTGTGAAATAGAAATAATTTTTAAACAAAACAATGCAATATTATTGTTGTAATGAACATAAAATTAAATTGACACGAAATAAAACGTACAGTAAGCAGCATATATATTTGTATACAATTAAAAAAAAAAAAAAATCAAAAAATGATAATAAGCTTCTTTTTTTGCTGAATAAGCTTTTCTAATCGTTACTACCATATGTTCAACATGTAAAGCCAAGCTTGAAAGCTTAATAAAATAAATAACAAAGCGTGTTTTCAAAATAGCTATAACAATTTTCATCATTTTGAAGTTGAATTTTTAACATATAATGTTTTGTCTGGAAAAAAACAAAGAAACCTCCCGCAAAATATTACCAAATACCACGGCATTACAAAATAGTGTATTAAATTTTAATATTCATATTTTACAAACTTTAAATATAACAAAAGTTACGGGATGAAGTGGAAGGCAAGAGAGAAAAAAAAAACAATTAAATTGATAGAAATGAATTATTTATTTTTTATTTTCGAAAGTGGGCAACTCAAAAGAAACTAAACTATTCTTCTGTTAAATTTACAAAATGTTTAAGTACTTTAATAAGATAAATATTGTATCAGGTATGCTAACTAGGTTGCGCAATTATTGTATAATTTGGGAAGTGAACTAAATACCTAGTAGCATAATCTTTTTCTCGCACGTAATGTATATTGAATTATAACCGAATAGTTTTACATTATTATTATTATTAATTTGATCTCTCAAAGTAAAAAAATAAAGTAACAGAATGGACTTACATCAAGAAATATTTAAATATTCAAACAGGATTCGAGACCAATATCCGTAAACAGGCTTCTTTTTCTTAAACCGAGAGATATCATATGTTTAACAATCGCTAGAATAGTTTAGCAAGACAGCAGTGGAGATGGATTTAGTAAGGTGACATTATTTATAGTTTCAGTCACGTATGTATCCACAATTCAGTCTTATAACACTGTCTTAACTAAAATTAAAACTCAATAGATGAATATCTGAAAACTTCCAGGTCTAAAAGAAGCAGGCTAATTCGGACAAAATCACAAACACAACAACAAATAGTTTATAAAAAAACACTGATTCACAGGAAAAACAAAAAAAAAAAAATTATGAAAAGTTAGTTTGAAATAATTTTGTTACATCAATAAGGACAATACGATTATATATAAAAAGAAAGAAAGGCGTAATAAACTCCCCAGCCCTTCTATGAAACAAAAGAATCAAAATTTGCCTTGAAGAATTTATTTTTATTTTTAATTAAATAATACTGATTTATTAATTCTTTTTGTAACCCATCCTTTCTTTTAGCTGCGCAAAATAAAAAATCTCATAAAAAAACAATAAAATTAAGAATTAGCTGAGGCATAAAGACGCACATTTGCACACAAACATACTTAAATTATGTAAAATTAAACAATTACCTACCTAACAATATCTTAAAGATTATATCATTTAATTTTTATCAATTAAATAATAATAAAATAACAGAAACTATAACGAATTTTATATCTAAAAGTATTAAGTTGGACAAATTTATTTCTGAATTATTTATAACAATCTTGTTCCAAATATAAAATAATTCGGAGTAAATACTCTCTAAAATTTTAGTGGAATTCAATTTAATTTGAAATAATACTTAGGTATCCAGGGCCATTAATCTGGTTGTAAAACCTTCACAAAATAGTTTTTCTAACCAAATTCGAAAGTTAGGAATTTGATCGGAGCGCTAGTGTAGTGGGACAAAAGTTAGGTCAAACATGTAACGCTAGTGTAGCGCGTCAAAAGGTAGGTAGGTCCATTTAATTTATTTTGAAATTTAATATTTTAAAGTTAATTTCACTTAACATACCCGCGCTAATAGCGGCATATTTACGCGCCTAACTTCTTCTTCATGAAAACTGGTGCAATAGATTCAATTATCGGTCACATCAAACAAATTAATTAATTTAAGGGAATCTATATAGAAAATCTGCAATTCAGCGAATACATTACCGCACATACAGCACATCTTGAAGGTAGGTATTTTTTTTTTCAAAAAGTCAAAGAAGTACCAAAAAAAACGCAAATTTTGAATTGGAAAAATTAATGAATATATTGTATAGTGCAAAATTTGTTAAAATTTTCTTTTAAGATTATTTACTTCTATCTCTTTGCCATAATATAAGCACAAACAATATCCATTTAGTTGATAATTATTATTTTGAATGGGCAAAACTGTAACACCACAATTTATACTAAAATATCTCCTTAACTTGAAGAAAAAAATTACTACAATCAGAATTAAAAATCACGTAGATTTAGTTTCTCAATATTTGCGTAGAAAATATTAACACAATTTGGCAGATACAAAGCGAAGAGCACTTTAACGATGTGGGGGGGGGCAGGCGTTTACAATCTGCATAAAAAAAAGGTGAAGTTATTTTGCATCAAAAGGTATGTAGGTCCATTTAATTTATTTTGAAATTTAATATTTTAAAGTTAATTTCATTGATGGAGGAATGTGTCAAACTTAACTAGTTTTCCCTTTGTCCTTTCTATCTTAATATTTTAGAAATAAATTTCGTTTGATTGCTTCAAAATTAATTTATTTATCAACTTTAAATTAATATATGCAAATCAACTTAACTGACTTTATTTTATTTACAAATATTAAATTCAGTTCAAACTGAACTGATAAGTTTATTAATTTTTGAAAAATTTTAAAAAATTTCGCTTCAATAATAAGAAAGTAAAGGGTAAATTTTTACACACACACGAGTTCAGCTTTGCTCACAAAATGCAAGCCAGTGTGCCAACTGAACAAGAGCTGAAAAAAATCACTTAATTTTCGTATTAAATACTATAATTTTTCTACAACAGTTAAAAATATTTACAAAAAAAAAAATATTGAGCGATACAGATAAACAATTAGAGAATGTTTTCTGATGAAAAATTAAAATTACATTCGGACTGTTATTAAAACGTCAGGTTAGAAGAAAACAATAACACTGTTTTCTTATATTTAATTGTTATACTAATTTTTGAAAATGTTAAAACCGAAATTTAAACTAAAAATATAGTTTAATACCATCTGATTTATTTTATTCAAACTTAAAGAACTTGTTTAATGAAAGATTGTATTCTCTTCTGAGATTAAAAGCACAACTTTATTCATTGATTTCTATCGAATAAAGTTATTCATTGTTCAACTGTTGTAGAAAATAATAATAATAATATATTTTTTTGTTCAACTGATCCTACTGAGCTTTTATCTTTTCTTTTTTTTTTAAATACAAAAACCTCCTCATTACATACCTTTGCCGCCACCAGTATCAGGACCACCAGATTGTCCAGGATGATCTGCAAAGATTTCAACCAACAGTTTATTGCTACCTTTTTTGAATTGATCGACAACAGTGTCATTCAAGGGATCCTTGTTCTTTTCAAGCCAGCCAGTGATATTATATGATACCTGTTTTATTCAAAATAGAAATGAATTAAAATTAATTGTTATGGGGGAGGGATCTTCACTATTATTATTATTATTATTATTATTGTGTAATACTTACAACACCAGCATAATGGCCAATAGCAAAGTGAGCAGGTTGGCAACCAGGCTTTGGTGGTTTTGGTTTCTGGAAGTTTGGTGATTTACCCAAGTGGTTAGTATTCAGTTTGTCCTCAAAAGTCTTATCAGTGGCTTTAGGGAACATAGATTCTTCTTCAAGGATGGACAAGATACCCATAGGCTGTAATATTATAGTAATGCAAAAATTAGTTTTCAACGAGTCCAAACTATTTCATGCTCAATTTTATAGACTTATATTCATAAGAATAAGCCTTTTTTTTCTTAATCAATATTTCAAGGTCCAAAAAAAAACAATGAAAAGAAAATACTAAAAAATAACTACGTTTATATCCAGATAGTTTTCCAACTTAGCCGTAAATTTTCATCAACTTGGTTTTTCCCATAAAATCTCCAACTTCCTGAACATGCTATCAAATTTATGCTGTGTGAAAACTAGTATGTGCTAGTTATCGCATTAGGCAAACTAGAAGGCCGCCTAAAACCGCACAGGGCGTTTGAAAGGGGGTAATTTTTGAGAGAGGAAAAAATAAAAATGATAAATCAATAACGTAAACGGTTTATTTTTTTAGTTCCGCGATTTACTTGATAACAAACCGGACGATTCCGTTAAGTAATTGTCAAAAATAACGTAAACGGTTTATTTTTTATTTTTTTTAGTTCAGCGATTTACTTGATAACGAACCGGACGATTTCGTTAAGAAAATATTAAAAATAACCAGAACGGCTTTTTTTTTTTTTTAGTCCCGCGACTTACTTGATAACGAACCGGACGATTTCGTTAAGTAAATGTCAAAAATAACGTAAACGGTTTATTTAATTTTTTTTTTTAGTCCCGCGATTTACTTGATAACAAACCAGACGATTTCGTTAAGTAAATGTTAAAAATAATCAAACGGTTTTTTCTTTTTAGTTCTGCAATTTACTTGACAACGAACCAGACGATTTCGTTAAAGTTGGTTTGCTGATAATAATTGAATGAACTATTCCCTTCTTCAATTTTCCTGAGAAAATTGATTTTAAAGGAATTCTGAGAATAAGGATGTTAGATTTTTCTCTTAATTTCCATTTCAATACATTGAAACTCCAAAGCAGAACCGGTTCTGCCGGATGTATTTTCAAACTGCGGTATGAGAAAATGCTGTGAGTGTTTTACACCAGATTTTTTTTTTATTATTATTATTATTTGATCAAATCCTGAATGGTTAATAAATTTAATATACTTTGTCTAGATTAGAGTATAAAAATATTTATCTGTTTTTAAAGTTACAATGACATTAAAGTTTCATTTGAAGATTCAAATAAGAAATATAGATAATTTCAATAACTATTTACCAATTAACCAAGATCTAGCGGCGGTTCAATTAATTAGGCAGTGGTGGAAAACTTTCTGAACATAAGAAAATTTCAATGAGTAAAATAAACGTTAATAAATATTTCCCCTACTACACAAATAATCTAAAGAAAGCATATTTTTTAAACAAACGGTAAAATTTTGGGAGGAAAGCTAACAAAATTATTTGGCAAAATACCACAGTTAATTTAAGTAAAAATATGAAACATATAATAATTATGTCATAATTATTATTATTTACATATGGACAAAAAGCATTTTGATAAAGAATTTAACAGTGAAACTGTCCAAGTTTCCTTGTGAATAAAGTAAATTTTGCTTGTTTTTCTTAAGAACAATTTAAAGTCATGTATGATTTCGATTTGTATTCTTCAATAATTGTTAAAAGAATTATTTGTAAAAGTGAGCATAATTGGATCATTATGGCGGGCATTGCTATTCAAACCCTTCCAAACTACCAAGCCTCCATATATTCACAAATGCTATGATTACATTTTTTTTATATATTTTTCGAAGGTTTATTTCTACTTAACACACTGCGTCTCATTTAAATTTTTTCGATCATGTATTTCTTTTTTCTTTTTTTTGGTAATAACATTCATATCGCATAAAACTCTTTCAAAAATAACGGTTAACGGTCACTTTAGTATCAGAGTAAGTTGTGAGTCAAGGTCGTCTTCTCTGAGAGTTAAAATATACATACATATTATATTATTATATTAATAATAGTTTTGTTTTAGATAAAGGTATTATGGTAGAGATAGAAGAAAATGAATTAATTGATAAGTTTAAAAATAAAGTAAATTTAGAAAGTATTGATCATTTGGAAAATAAATTATAACTGTAGAAAGGGAATTTAAATTATTTAGTAATTATAATTATCAGGTAAAAGCTCATTTTTCCTAGTGATCGCTAACTAAAGAAAAAAACGAAGCGCGGTGGTATGAAAACTGTTGCGAACGCCAAAGAAAAAAAGATTTTGTTATTTAAATAAATTAATACTTTCCATAATTTTCCTCGGGACACACTGTCATATTCGCTTTTTCAATGTCTTATTCTAAAATTATGGGAAGCATTGGAGAACAACCTCGATAAGCGAGTCGACGATTAAGTTGGTCAAGGAAATTTATCGTGGAAATATATGCCAAGTAAAAATGGGAAACCAGATCTCAAGAAAATTCGCTACTTAAAAGGGTCTCCTGCAAAGATGTAGCCTATCCCCTCAATCTCTTTTAAATTTATTTAGACGTCTGCTTGTGCAACTGGTCACAGGGGCTGTAATAAAATGGAATTACGAATACATGAGAATACATATCTGTATTCGTTATTCTTTGCTGAAGACAAAGTGGTCATCGCCCAAGATGCAGAGGACACACGTTCTTGTGTGCCAGGCTGACCACGGAATGTGGAAAAGTGGGGACCCAAGATAAATTTTAAAAAGACAGAGTGAATGTCCACCAGCTCTGATCCCATAATACTTGATGGTAAAGAAATTAATAAATTCCTAGGGTTCGTTTGAAGTATAATGGCTTTTCAAAGAAAGATATCACTAGGAGAGTGGCAGAAACAGTAAAGCTATAGGCATGCTAAATGGCGTCTTATGGCGCAATAATATACTCAAAACCACAAAAAGATTAATTTACGAAGCCATTGTGAAGAGTATATTGTTATATGGGTGCGAAACGTGGACGCTCTTGGCTTTCGTGAAAAAGGAGTACTTCTAGCCATGGAAATGGACTTTTGCGCCGATCGGCGACGAGATAAAATAAAAAATGAAGTAATCAGGGAAATAATAGATGCCAAGGAAACTAATTTGGAATGTTTCGCACTAAGGCGATTAAAATCCACCTTTTAGGATGAGTGAAGATCGATTACCAAAAAAGATTTTTAAGTGGCAATCGGAAAGAAGTCGAAGGCAAGGCCGGCCCAGGCTTTGCTGGAAAAAGCTGTGGATGAGGACATGACGGGATGCGGACTCGCGGAACAGGACGCTATGGATAGGGAGTTATGAAGAGACCAAATAAAAAAATATCTTGCTAGGTGAGGAAAACCCCAAATTAGGGAAACTCCTAGAAGAAGAAGAAAAAATAGTTTAATAGGATGTAATGAGAAGAGCAAAGTGTAATTCGATAGTTAGGAGGGGTCTCTATAGCAGTGTTCGCCATGATGGTCCAGTTACATACACCTTTACCGAATTATTTATTGCGAGTGTAAACGATCAATCTTTATAAAAAAAAAAATTTAAGGAAATATATTATGAAAAATTTGTGCGTAAACAAATCAAAACTATACATCTACTCTAGAGATGTTCTTTTTGGTTTACTTTTCTATTATACAAATATACATATAGTCATTTAACACAAACATTGAAAGAAAAATGAAACTAGTTGGTTCTAATAAAATGAACATATATGTAAAAACAAAATGACAACACATGTGTTTGTACATGGTTTTTTTTTTCTTTTTCACTACATAAGGTACAATAATGGTAAACAATAGGAACTTATCCTAAGGCTTAAGGATAATAAAAAGACAAAAAAAACTGTGAAGCGTACAGTACCTGGTACGATGGTATTTTCCTAAAAAAAAAAAGCGACAAATTTGTTACTAGCAGCGGCATATAAAAATATTAGTAATTTTATTTAATGTGTAAAAAAAAAAACAAACACAAAACACATATTAAACATACAAAATTCAAAGTTCTAAGTTTTTTTTTTTTTGCGAAACCAAAATGACAAACGATCCAAAAAAAAAAAAAATTATCAATGTTGATTTCCCATTCCCTTCCTTAGAGGTTATATCACCTTTTCAATCAATTCGATACATGCAGCCAAATCCATGCCAAAGTCGATGAAAGCCCATTCAATTCCTTCTCTTGCGTATTCTTCTTGTTCCAATACAAACATGTGATGATTGAAAAATTGTTGCAGCTTTTCATTGGTGAAGTTAATGCAGAGTTGCTCAAATCCATTGTACTAAATTTAGTGAGAAAAACAAAAACCAAACTAACAAAAACCTAGTGAACCAAATTTGTTAAAAAGAAAATAAAATGAAAAGTTAAAAAAAAAAAAAAAAAAAAAATGAGCGAATGTGATAAAACATTTTTTTATCAGAATTTATTGAAATTACTCAATTTTTTTTTTTTTTTTTTTAACTTTTCCTAGATCATCATCAGTGTATTAATTTTTTTTGTTTTGTTTGTTATCGCCCAAGGTTCCGAGAGACTCTCTTTTCTATATATTTCTGTATACCTTTTCAATTAGCTCAATGCAGGCAGCCAAGTCCATGCCGAAATCAATAAAAGCCCACTCGATACCTTCTCGAGTGTACTCTTCTTGTTCCAATACAAACATGTGGTGATTGAAAAACTGTTGTAATTTTTCGTTGGTAAAGTTGATACAAAGTTGCTCGAAACCGTTGAACTAAAACGGGGTCAGCACAATTTTTTGTTTTGTTTTTTAAACATGCTTATACAATAATTAAAAGAATAACATTCAACATTTAAGACAAATAAGTACTGATATATTTTCATTTAATATGTCTCATTTAATTGAGCAATTTAGTATAGAATTTTTTATTCGGATTTGTTTTTTTTTAGTGTTTTTCTAAATCAAATATTTCTTTTATTTTAGGTTGTTAGTTGTTTCTTTTTTTGGACTAAATGATTAGGTATAATAAAGGAAGGATAGGTATAGAATCTTTTTCAAAAGATTTTCAACAGACAATCCATTGAGGAGCTAGTCCCACTTGTAAGGGTTAAGGAACTCTTAATATCATGCTATAATTGCCAAGATCTTTAGGAGATAAATCTCTGGGATTTTCATACCAAAGAGATTTATTTTATAACTATTACAAAAAAAAATAAAAAAATCAATAGGGTCAGTCACAGTGACCTGAATAACAATAAACGAGCAAAAATTGCACAAAATAGTTTTTACCTTAAAAATCTCGAAAGTGTATAACTTCCAAATAAAGTTGGATAATTCTGAAAAAAAATTAAACCTAAACCGTTTTAATTTAAATTTTCTTCATGATGTGTATATCATCACGTAAGCCAAGACAAAAAAAAAATTGAATGTCCTAGACAACACTTTTAATCAACAAAAAAAAAAAAAAAAAAAATCTGTTGAAGCAGATCATCGCTCGCAGAATCTTTCACTACCTTTTCAATAAGTTCAATACAGGCAAGTAAGTCCATTCCAAAATCAATGAAAGCCCAATCAATTCCTTCCTTTTTGTATTCTTCTTGTTCCAATACAAACATGTGATGATTGAAGAATTGTTGCAATTTTTCATTGGTGAAGTTAATACACAGTTGTTCAAAGCCGTTGTACTATGTTTTGTTAAATAAAAAGAAACAGAACAAAAAATACAGAAGATAAGACAATTATAAAAAGTGATATTAAGGAAAAATGCATAGCTTTTTACAAAGGAAAATACATTTAAAAGGAAAAAATATTTACAAAATAAAGGAGCTCATATAGGAGAGAGAGACTACGAAATGAACAAAGAACATTATCACAACGAAAGGAATACACCCAAACAGATAACAGAATAAACTTATTTGGAAGAACATCTTGAAATGGCTATAATACAGAAAAGGTATAGACAAAAGTTTCTGAAGAATGGACGACATGCTGAAGGACCATTTGATCACCAAAAATACCTTTTCAATCAATTCAATACAGGCAAGTAAGTCCATTCCAAAATCAATAAAAGCCCAATTGATTCCTTCTCGTTTATATTCTTCTTGTTCTAATACGAACATGTGATGATTGAAGAATTGTTGTAGCTTTTCATTAGTGAAGTTAATACACAATTGTTCAAAGCCGTTGTACTATAAAAAAGAGAGAGAAATGTTTGGAATTTTTGGGAAAAAGGCAAAATGTTAGAACGATTAATCGTTTCATGAAGAACCTTTCTTTTTTTTAAAAAAAAAAAATAAATGAAAAATAAATTATATTTATTAGAAAATATATATCCTGAAAGAGAAGTTATATTGAAATATAATAAATTATTTAAGAATAACATGTGCATGAAATTGTCAAGGGAACATTAATAATAACAACCATAAACTTGGCTGTCTGGAGTCGATAAATTTAAAAAGATATTAGGACAAGGGAAGTAGAAATAAAACTCTTCTATGACAATAATCTGAAGTTTTAAGGAATGAAAAAAGCCAAAGTACTTAATGATTATTAAAGTATAAGATTTTCAGGTACGAAGAGATATATTTGTATATTCATTCATGATAAGAGAAGGATACATGATTCCGAAGTCAATTCTTAGACTGATATAGGAGGCATGTGGGCATCCTGTCGAAATAAAATAAAAAAAACTTCTTTTTCGATTGGGTGCCTGGCGGTCGGTGAATCGCCTTGCTCTTGAGGGGTCGAAAAGGACCTTATCTTATCTGAATATCTGACTTGTTTGGCATAGCAAAAATGCTTTTGGTTATAGCCAATAAAACTTGGATGTAAAAGTCTCAGAAATGGTAGTTTTGTTTTCTGTAGTAATTCGTCTTAATTTACTATAGAATTTTTCCATAAAGGCCGATACAGGCCAACTTATTAGCCACTAAAGGCTTATGTAGGTCATGGATCTGGCAAAGAAAAGCCTTTAAGTTTTAGTCAAGAAATTGTAAGATCTTTAAAGTTCAGGAATTTTTTTTTTAAATGATTTATTTTAATTTTTTTTTTCTTTAAAGTTCTTCAAAAATTATTTTCCTAATAAAATTATTACCATTTTAAATTAACTTACGTCGAAAATTTCGAAACCGGCAATATCCAGTACACCAATGAAATGTTGCCTCTTTTGTTTGGTGTCCAAGGTTTCATTACATTTTTTGACAAGAAACTTGAAGAGACGATCAAACATACCTTTGGACATGGCACCGACAGAGTAGGATACCTATATGAGAGAAATAAATGTATACAATTTTAAAAGTAACAAAGTATGAAATGAGATGTAGCAATCAGCAGCTGATAATTATTGTAAAAGTGATTGAACAAATTTCTGGTAAAATATATAAATGAACAATATCACTGGGCATTTAACTTTTATCATTGTTTTCTTCTTTTAAATAATAATAAAAGTATTATTTATAGCTCGCACTTACCTGAGATACATTTCTGCCCTGTGTTACGAATTCGTTACCGACCTTAATTCTTGGTTTTACTAAATTCTTATAGAGATCTTGGCCTTCTACACCCAAGAGTTTACCAACTTTGTCACCTTCCTGTAACAATAAATATTACCTTATATATAGCGAAACTGTTTACATCAGAACATTGGAAACAGGATTAAATTTCCAGTTAAATTGACAAAGATTAATTGGTTATACCAATAATCATCGCAATTTAGAGGCAATACTGTAATTTATCAGTAGGGCGACTATTAACAAATGTTTCCTAATCAAAAAACGAATAAATATTTATTTTATTAATTAAACATTAATATTATCCAGTTATCTATTGCGGCACTTCTAAATGATCAACAAAATTCTGATTTAAGAAAGGTGAAAAGTAAATATCACATTACCTCAGTACCATCTGCTTCTGCCTGTTCTTCACGACCCCTCTGTTTGAATTTCATCGTACCCATGTGCATGACAGCGGCTGTAATCTTGTAAATGTTATCCTTCTCTTCCTGAGTGAAGCCCAACACGTCGAAAGCTTGCTATAAATTTGAAAAATTAATTTGTAATTACTATTAATTTTTAATTATAATACTGTTTTTCTTTATTAATTAAGTTGAAAACATTACTTGACTTTAAAAACTAATAGATTTACTAATTACGTAATTTTCATGAAAGTTAATTTAAAAATAAAAAAAATTGTATCTAAAAAAGACAAAAATTGTATCTAAAAAATACAAAAATTGAAAAAATACTTATAAAAAAATGTATAAAAACTATTTCTAAGAAATATTAAATATTTCTTTATAAAAAATATAATAATAATAATCAAAACAAAAATAAAATACAAAACACAAATATTAATACAAAAACAAAACTTTTGCTAAAGGTAAAAAAGGATTTTATAATTTCATGAAAAAAAGGTGTTATTCAAGGAAAATTTGTTATTAAAAAAAGGTACAGGAATGTTTAATAAAAATGACAAAATACAAAACTCTACATAATTATGTAGCGGGGGAGAAAAAATATCTATATCTCAGTGTACATAAAACCAAAACACATATAAAAACAACAAAATCAAAAAAAAAGGTTGTACTTACAATGACACATCAAAATTTTGTATACCACGGTGGAAAATATACCTAACTGTAGATTATATTATTCATATATTTGATTCTACAATCTATTAATGCTAAGTGGTTTTTTTTTTTTTTTAAGAATACAAATATTATTCTACTAATAGGATTATTTAAATAATATTAATTGCAAAGACATGACGTTAATTAATTACAGAAAAAAAAGTTGGCAAAATTAAAATGTCAACATATTTATAATGAAGCTAATTTTTACAAAGCTGAAGCAAAAAAATAAAATTAAAATCTTATTATTTCACTGCTGAACAAAAATAATGTAACGCTTTTCTTTTTTTTTCTAAAGAAAAATCAACAAAACTGTAATTTTCTTTAGCTAATGAATTTTATAATAAATAATATATCAGAGAGATAAACAGAAGGTTATGAGTGCTATTGTTAATAGTCAATTTAAGGAAAATTAGTATTTCGATAAACAGAAGGTTGCTGAGTGCTATTGTTAATAGTCACGCTGAATTTAAACAGAATGTTGTTGTAGTTTGGTCCGCTGAGCTGGAAAATATAAGTGATATTTTTTGTGATATCCTGCGTCTTTTTTTTGGTTATCGACTCGGTTTCAGGTGTTCGCCCATCATCAGGATGTTTTTGTCAAAACAGTGTGTTAACATATATGCTTGCATAGAGTAAATTCAGTTTATACACTACTGTTATACACAATGTGTAAACTGAACTTGTTCTGTGCAAATCTACGTTATCACACTTGACAAATCATCCTGAACCTGGGCGAACGCCCAAAACCGGTCGATGATCACAAAAAGAAGCCGGCTATCATGGAAAACATTTTGATAAAATAGAATATATATATTACCGCTTTCTTACATTCATTATCAGTAGAAAAGATTTGAACGGAAAAAAATAATAATAATAATAATGAAATTACTTAGAAATGTGGCAAAATAATATTCCAAAGCACCAAAAGTATATCGAACGCGAGTTGCAAGAAAATTCATCCTGAGAGATATAAAAGATGCATAGTTTTTCTAATACCCATTTCCATTTAATAATTAGTGAATATTTTTAGGTCTTACTTGAAACATATTCTGAAAAAAATGTATTTTTAAAAGGCTTCCTGGCAAGCTGTAAAATTAGGCTTCCTTTTAAAGTGTTATATTAAGCTATAATAATAATTAAGGACAATTAAAAGTTTAAAAGGAATTCAAAATTTGAAGAACATTTTTTGTCAATTCAAATTGTAAGAATTACAGCCGGACAAAAGTGAGTCGTGTGATGTTTCAAAATTACATGAATTATAATCAAATCCCGAGCAGTGCTGAAAAGCTTATTGGTAGGGATTAGAATAAAGATAGAAAAAATTCAATTGTAAAAGAAAATTACAGTTTTTTTACGATTAGTCTTTAAATAAAAAAGAACTGAGGATATTTATTTGTCCAGAAGTTTGTAATGAATTTATTTTAGTAAGTAAAATGATAATAATTCGTTTTTTTTTTTTTTTTTTTTTTTTTTTTAAGAAGAATATTATAAAACAAAAATGATTTAACATGGAATGATTAATGTAATATTAAACAAAGACGAAAATATGATTTTACTGTATAAAAAAAATTAATTAATGCATTTTATGATAAAGCACGTTAATTACAAATATTAAATAAAACATATAAAATTTACTGCAAAAAAAAATATTGTTATTTCAACAAATAACGTGAATTTTTTTTCTTTTCTTTTTTAGTTGTAGGATGCAGTTCATCTTGAAGCCATCATGAGTCATCTAAACCTATTTATACTTTTTGAACAGATACTTGAATTTAACAGAAACGTCTAGTTTGAAAATCTTGATACACGAACATTTAAACCGGTTAAAGAGAATAGTATGATAATTCCATAAGTGGGTCGTGGGTTGTGGTCAACTTCACAAACAAAACAAACATAAAAAAAGAGAAGGGAAAGTGCATATATTAAAAAAAAAATAAATATAATAAAACCAAATAAAAAAGTTGGGAAATAAAAAAAAAAATTTGGTTGAATGCAATGGAAAGGTAAACTTCAAATAGTATATCCCAGCTAGAATGGGGCTGATAGGTGTAACACATTATATACTAAATACTAATAGAGTGAAAATCAAATAGTAAATATAGTGCCAGAATAAGGTATGCATTTGTTTCAATCAATGCATATACAACCAGTTTGGGTAATTTGTGAGGTTCAGGTTTTTTGTTTGGAATACTTTTTTTATTTCTAGGTTTTATCCAATAATGGGTGTGTCCAATCAAGGGATTTCTACGTGATACTTGCTATAAGGTACAATGAAAAAAAAAAAAAAAAGGAAAAATCAGATGGATATCGGGGGACAGCTGCTTACATCAGTCAGAGTCATTTCCTCAGCATCATCTACACCGGCGATAGAAATTTTGCCTTGGGATACAAAGTTGTACTCATAGATATCATCGCTAAGTAAGCACATTGCTAGAAAGCAAAAATACATAAATAAAACAATTAATTAAAGATAAAATTAATAAATTAATCAAAAAGCTGCAGTAATGAAATGAGAAGTTGCTACATGGAAAAAGACTTAGTAGAAGTAAAAAAAAAATTAATTAATTTATTAAACAAAAATGACAAGAACAAGCGTTAAGAGAGCTGAAATAGAAATGAATAATAGTAAAGCACGACCTGTAGACAAATTATACACAAAAGCTAGTTATGATGAAAAATTCGATGACAGCATAAATCAGTTAATATATCTCTTTCAGTAGTATATATATTCTTCCACTTTAAGGCCTTTGTAGGGAGGAGTTTCTAATTTCTGTAAAGATATACCTTACTCAAAAATTACATTTTCTGCTTCTCTTTGGTTATAAATACATTTTACTTGTTTAAATTTTATGGGTAAGGTATAATTTGCTGTTTTTTTTTTTTTGTACACTTACATCTGTAATTAGTAGCTCTTCACAGTCATTAACTCCTGGTATCCTGGTAACACCTTGATTAATAAATTTATATTCTTCAATTCTGTTACTCAACATGGTCATTTCTGCACAGCATGTAAGCGGAAGTTGAAAAATATAAAAAAAAAACAGAAAGACTAGACGAACACTGGACTCATGGGGGATATATTAGACTACAATATAGCTGTAATTTTAATTTTGAATTTCAACTACTTTTTTTGTTGTTAAAAAACTAATAAGATATATTGTGTGTGTACTATAAACAAAACTATACTTAGACAAGCCGATCCCCCCTAAAAATCTCACAAAGAGAGCAATAAAAAAAAAACAATCGGCCATAAATTAGGTTTTAATTTTATAATTGAATTTTGAATGGTTAATAAGATAACATAGGTAACCGCTGAGGCCAAGGCAGATCTGTCTAGACACTCTAGAGCTAAGAAAAATTGTCACATGCAGCGGTTGGACTAAGACAGAGTTTAAGGTCTACTCTTTGAATAAGGAAAACTCCGGGATAACAAACGATGAAGCAATTGAACATACGATAGATAAAGTCACAGATCTTGGGGGGTGTACAAGTAACCATGGTAATGTAGGCAGTTATACTACAAAAAAGGGAAAAAAACTCATAAAAAGCGTTAATTTTTTGACCAATAAGTTCACAATGAATATATATTCTTGATGTTTAAATAAAACAAACTTTACTTCGCCAACGTTTCGTTTTATATATTAAGACATCATCAGGGCAACAAATAGCAATGACTAAAAATCAACAAACACCCTCCTTTTATAATACAAGAAATGGTGAAATTGAGAACAATAATTACATCATGTATAAATTATATGTACCTGAGTGTCTTCTATGATAAAATTTAGTTATGAATGCCAAACTATACAGGAGCATTATCAAACGAAAAGAATCTGATTTGGGTAAATTCTTGTGAGTCCACAGAAACATTATCCAGAAAGATCCGAAATAAAAAAATTAAGAATAACTGGTAAATCTTAATATCTAAGGTCCAATCATATTTGATACGTTTAGGATTAATTTAGAACTTGAATGAAGGTGTAGAGCATATAAAGAAACCTGCTCATTTAATATTGATGTTTCATTTCAAAAATCTCTAATAAACACAATTTAATTTAATGAAAACAAAATTAAGAACCTAACCTCTACAGCTTTAGTTAACTTAAGTAAACAGTGTAGTCAAAGTTAAATTTGGTTAAACAAGGAATGAAATATCGATAAAAAATCTTGGCAAATAAAGAAAATTATTTTGAGAAAATTGCAATTTTTATTCCCATCTAAATGTAGTAACATTATCTTCTTGCACAATATATTTTTCCTACAATGTAACTGCATACGAAGTTTGGAAGTGAAAAAATGTAAGAAAAAGTAATTGAAATTCAATTATTGTAAACAATCTGTTAATATTTACGTTTAATTACATTATTTTGTTTTTCTTTAAGAAAAAAATGTTTTTTTGAGACATTTCACAATTAAGGTGTTTTGTGTTTTTAATGTAAAAGCCTGGAAGTTGATGGGAATCAACCAGAAGGAGTAGCAGAACGCTATGAAGACTAAAGTAAAAAAAAAAAAAAAAACACTAAATTTGAAAAATATAGCAGTAAAAAAACCTCTCTAATCGGATTTTCTGCATTTGAAAAACTTACGTCCGTAATTAGAAATTCTTCTTTGTCGTCCACACCTACAATAACAGTCTTTCCTTGCGCAACGAAGTGATAATCATTGATGTTATTGGACAGCAGGCACATTGCTTCATAAACACACATAAGCAAGCTAGATGTTAACATACATCTTTTTCTTTTTAGCCTTTTTTTTTTTTAACCAGTACTAAATGGCTTTTTATTTTATTTGTGGGAAAGATATTTATTTGTGATTTTTTTCTTGAGAATTTTAACTTGTTTTTTTTTTGTGTTTTATGGGGTTTTCCCAGTATCTTTGTTTTGTATGCCGTATGTGGTAGTACATAAAATAACATTGTTATAGAGTAAATAGGAATATTTTCTGGTATTGGTGCAAGTTTTGTTTTGTTTCCAAGGTTCAGTGCTGTCCTGAAAGCACTTCCCACCAAACCAGAGTAATTAGAATTGATTAAAATAATATTTATATTTTTTTTTATAAATATTGCAAAAAAAAAACAAAAGCAGAAATTAATAAATCAACATAGAGGCTTCTAGTTTGTTCTTGTTTTCTATCTAATACAACAGAGAAACAAGAGAGAGACATTAAAATAAATAAATTAAAAAAAGAAGTTAAAACAGAAAACAACTACCCCCAGTCAAAATGGGGTGTCGAGTATTTGATAAAAAAAAAAAAAAATATTTTTTTCTCTTTGCGTTTGTCCCTATGACCTTACATCAGTCAACAACATTTCTTCTCCATCATCAACACCATTGATCGATGTCTTTCCTTGTGAGACGAACACGTAGTCATGTATGTTGTCAGAAAGGCAGCACATAGCTAAAAGATTACCCAAAGTAAAGTAAAATCATCAACACACACACACACACTCAACGCACACAATATTCGCAAAAATAATGTGTCCCAGAGCTGATTATTTTTTTTTTTAAATTATAATTTTCTAGTTTTTGTATAATGGTTCCATACATTTTTATTACTAATCTTACCGATATAAATAAATAAATAAATAAAAACTCCAAATAGGGACTAGCTGAAATAGAATAACAATTTGTAATAAACAAATTAAGCCTAACAAATTCAGCTCTCTTTCTACCTGTATCTTTTTTCTAAATTTACTTTTAACATTAAAATTAAGTCAGCTATCACAGTTACAACAACAATAGCATCCTAGATCAAAGACTGTTGTTGAAATGAATAACAACTACATTAAAAAAAAAACAGCTACAACTTTTTTATTATCTTTACTTTCTCTTACTTTTAGCGATTGCTTTAAAACTAGGGATGCTTACTGGACAGAGCTAAAAAAAAAAAAAGTATCACTTTTATTTGTAATATTTTTGCGAAATAAAATTTATATATAGAGGGTTTTTTTTTGGAGAACACTATCAGTTAGGTTTAAATTTAAACATTACAAGCTTTGTTGGTTTTTTGACAGATGGCGTTCCACTCACGTCTGATATATATAAATACAATATATCGAACCACTTTTATTTAATGCATATTTCCTAGAAAATGGATATTAAGGGAGCGTTAGGAGAGTGATACGTCTTTAATTGATACAAATTAATTGTTCGACTCTAATTGCTACAAACAGTATAATAGTAAGAAACAACATACTATAACAGGAAATTAAATATTTAGGAAAAATTCCTAAATTGGGCCCCGGCCAATTAGAAAACTATGGTAACTGCGATAAGGGAGAATGTATTTTTTTTCCAACCACAAAAGCTTATCTTTTGGAATGTGTGCCGAACATTTACGGAGACAGTCGAACCAGTTACCAGTTAATTGTATTTATCTTTCCGAATGAGTGCCGAACATTTACGGAGACAGTCGAACCAGTTACCAGTTAATTGTATTTATCTTTCCGAATGAGGGCCGAAAATTTACGGAGACAGTCGAACCAGTTACCAGTTAACTGTATTTATCTTTCCGAATGAGGGCCGAAAATTTACGGAGACAGTCGAACCAGTTACCAGTTAACTGTATTTATCTTTCCGAATGAGTGCCGAACATTTACGGAGACAGTCGAACTAGTTACCAGTTAACTGTATTTATGTAAACCAATTTCGAATTCAAACTGTGTGTTTGGTATAGACGAAAAACTTGTGAAAATACAATTAATTATTATTAAAATTAACTTGGCGTGTTTTTTTCCTTGACTTTACTTTACATTTAATCTGTGAGGTTGAAATTATTATAATACGAAAAAAAACATTCACAAGTAGGATAACTAATAACCAAGAACTTGTGTTTTATTTTTGTATTTACTTCTATTATTTTCTGGACAGGGTTACAAAAAACAAAACAATAATGTATGACTTTTTTTGGAAAAATGGTGTTTTTTTAATTTTTACTTTATGCACAATAGTAAGTTTGTAAGAGCCGAGGATTTCTCATTCAGAAAATGAAGTTTTTCAGGCAAAAAAAATGTTTAGAGAAAGGATGGGAAGAAATTTTTAAGTTGAAAATTAAAGTTGTCTCCGGAAACACATTTTTAGAGACCCCAAGTCTATTTTTTTTTTTTTTTGACAATTTGTTGATAAATGTGGTCAATGCATAGACGAGAGAACGTATAATAAAAAAACGAAAAGTCATAGAAAATTCAAACTTAATTATCCTACTTGGTAATTATTGTCATTTCTCGTGCTATTATTGACAAATTTTCAGTAAACTTCACAGTTTATCTAGTGTGCAAACAATTGAAAAAAAATTAGAAGAGAATTAATTATCAAGATAATTGATAATCTGTTGATTAAGTATTTAATAAATGCGACGAAAGGGGGCCAACAGATCAATTGAACCATTTTTCTTTATTCTGAATTAAAATAATAATAATCATAAAGTAATTGATCTAGGATTGTCATTTAAAATATAACTTCATAATCAATTAATATTAAATTTTTTTTTTCCAAAATTCAAAAAATTAAAAATTTACATTATATAATAAATTATTATCACTTACGTTTGAGGGTCTTCACAGCGCCAGACATAATTTGGTAGAAAATATGGTAAGATCTCTCAAGTGTTTGTTGGGAGATGACACGAGCCTTCTCCAGCAGATCTGAGTTAAATTAACATTATATTAATATTTATTGCTATTTTTATAATTTTTATTAATATTTTTTTTCTTACAAAAAAATGTAACTTACAAGTTTCAATATCAGCACCAGCCAGTTTACCAGATGGGCCGAAGTGGATACGGATGAATTTACCCTAAACAAGTGTGATCAGGTAAATTACATGTTTGTTTGCTTTTTTGTTTAATTGATTTAGTATACATAAAACTTAATATTTTTTGATCACTTACGAAACGGGAAGAGTTATCATTCCTCACGGTTTTAGCGTTACCGAATGCTTCTAGTACAGGGTTAGTTTGGACGACTTGATCTTCTAGGGTTCCCTATGGAACAAACAGAAAAATATATCTTTTAGAATATATGTTACTCACACATATAAAAAAATTCAAAAATTTTGTATCCTTTTATTGCAAATTAAGATAAAATATGATTAAAAAAAAGGAATATGATTTTTACCTTCTTTTCTACACCGGCGTCTTCTTTCTTTGTACTGGCACCGACGGTAGCGAAGTAAGCAATTACTTTCTTCGTATTTTCAGTCTTTCCGGCACCAGATTCACCACTGTAGTAGAATTAAATGAAATTTTTTATTACTTCATCAATAAAAATAATACATAAAAAAATTTGTATAAACACACGCGTACACACACACACACATATTTTCTTGAAACTAAATCTCGCTTTTAATATTATAAGCTGGCAAAAGCTACTAAATAATGATTGGTACTTAAGAGAGTAGCGTGACTTTTACACCTTCTTTTGGAACACCATAAAATAATTTTTTGGTAAAAAAGTTCCAACCAAAAATATTAGATCTTTGAAATATACTTAGCATATCAATATTAAAAAAAAAATTACTGCTGACCTTATGAAGAAAGTAGTAGACAATTAAAAAAAACTGTGAAATTTGCATTTCTGATAGCAACAAATTTAATTTTCATTAACATTATAAGATGGAAGTCCTGTTAAATATGAATTTTGCCCAGCAAAATGTTTCAAACAAAAGTGATAAATCAACATTTGCATAATAGTCATACAAAGTTTAAAGAAACTATTTGAAGCAAAAAAAAAAAATCGCGAAATTAATATAAAAAATCCATTCAATAAAGTGGTACTTCCGGTTAAGAAATTTTGACACATAACTTCCGTTTTTGATCATCATGAAATGATATCCAAATTGTATATCATGTTTTAAACTTTCTGCCAATTTTTCGTTTTCGAACTATGCTGTTTCACATATGAACATACACACACACACACACACACTATCGCGGTAAAGGTAGTTAAACATCAAACTTGTGGGTAAGGCTTTGTGAATTTCACAAGAATGCTTCCTGGAAAGATAGCCATTGTTTGCAAATGAATTTTTAACGCAGAGATTAAAAAATACAAATAAAAACGAGGAAATAAATGATGATGAAACGGGAAATAGCCAAGAATTTATCAATAAAGGAAATGGTAATTCAATCTTAACATGTTTATTGATTTTTATAATCGCTTTAATGAAAATTTTATTATGGACGTCAGTTCATTTCCGATTTAATAATAAACAAAACATTTTCAGGAGAAAAGAAAGAACAATCTATTGAATGTAAAAAAGT
The DNA here is from genome assembly GCA_011037195.1 of Triatoma infestans. Lineage (NCBI taxonomy): Eukaryota > Metazoa > Arthropoda > Insecta > Hemiptera > Reduviidae > Triatoma > Triatoma infestans. The sequence continues at coordinate 22,362 of JAAEAF010001064.1, read as the reverse complement.
AAATAAATTTGGTAAATTAGGTAACGGAATAGGTTGCATTCTATTATACCACACTGATACTTATCTTTTTACAACAAATATATAATTAAAATAATTGATGATATACTTACGTGATCAACATAGATTGATTCTCCTTATCTGTAAAGAAAATAGGAAAAAGTAATTAGAATATTATATATATATGAGTGCGCATACATACACACCTTGTTTTGGTGTGTGAGTGTATAAAACTAAGTGCTAAAATTAATGAAACCTCAATACGCAAAGTCTCATATTCCGTAAAAAACAAGGGTATTAAACTATGGCCCGCTAATAAAAGTAACTTCATAGATTTACTAATAGTAAGGATGAGTTAAATAAATAAACAGTACATCAATATAAATAAATATAGGTGATGAGAACCAGACATCATACTTGAAAGTTTTTAGGACATAGAAGCTACTTGAATGTGTTGTAGTCCTCTAGTTAGCGCTGCTATAAGCCCCAACAAAAAACTAAACAGTTAATTTAGCGGTAAACCACTTCAACTGTGAATTTTAAAAATGATTTAGAAGATCTTTGGTCCCTAGATTGTATTAAGATTAACCTGAGCCTTATTGATACCAGCGGCATGACGTTTCACCACATAATTCATCAAAATCCATCAATATAGGTTATCATTGTCCAAAATATCACATGTACAATTTATATAATTTTAAAAAATTATATGGGTTATTTTATCAATCCGCCTCTGTCACCAAAAAAAAATCCCTCTCCATTTTTTGCAGAATTTCAAAATTATTTTAGAAGCACTTAAGAGCGGGTAAAATAAGTGCGTTTCTTGATCTGGATTTAGAAACATATATTTGATTTAGAAATCAAAGGCGAGAGATTTCGAAGGCTAAAACTTTGGGTTATGCTAATTGTAATCAGAACTGTGACATCACATGTAACAGATCTTCTATCATCTTCATTTTGGTGGACAAACTAGGAAGTTTTAGAGACCTACTTTTACTTTGTGCATCAGGGTCTCTATTGTAAGAATAGAATCATACAGCCATGCAATTTGTAATTTTGAATTGCAGAATTCATTTATCCAAGTGATGAACATAATAATTGTGGCTTTCAATTAGCTGGTTAAAATTTCAATCACTTGCTGTTTTACAGAAACATTGCTAATAATACCGAATGTATATTGAATAAAATTGAAAATACTTTATAAATCTTTTTTCAGAATAATTAAAATTTTACAAAAATGATTACTCAAGTTGCTACAATGGGCATCGGCAATACAATACAAAAATGTGTAATGTCAGTGGAGAAAATCAAAAAACCTTAAAGTAATAGGCAGTATCTTGCCTTAAATTGCATGTATCAGCCAACCCGCTGACTTAAAAAGAAGCTCGCAAAAAAAGGATTTCATTCTTAAGGCCATAAGTTTCCGCCTAGTCCGCTTTGAGAAATACTATCTCAGATAACTGATTCTCGATTTTTCAAATTGAAGAAAAACGCATAATGTGTGTTTTGCAACTGAGATTAGTATACTTTATTTTAATTTTAACGAAATTATTGCATAATTACTTACTTGTAAGCATGTTAACATAAGCACCATCAGAAATAGCAAAAATATGTGGTGGTACTTCATTTCTCCTTTTGCCTCTGTACAATTTGGCGCAACGCATTGTATATACAGGGAACCTCTTATAAGGATTGATAGCCACGCAGAAAAGGCCGGAATATGTCTATAATTAGATTAGAATAAATAAAATTAAATAAAATATTGAAAACAAAGATAAAGATATTAAAAATTATATTAAAAAGGAAAAAAAAATAAATAAAAATATTGTTCGTGCAATCTAAAGGAGAAGAAAGACATATGGAATTAAAAATGAGGTATTTTCCCCTGAGCAACACATAATAGGAGAATAAACTACGCTAAAATAAAAAAAAATAAAATAAAATAGTAACATCTAAATGAAACAAACAAAGGGACGGACATGCAGTATTGTAAATATCTAATATTTTGCAAAAAAAAAAAAAAAAAAGTGTGGTTTAAACTATTTCGAGGTGAAATAAGAAAGATGAAAGAGACTGATTGATGAACATTTAAGGGAGACACATCTAAAAACTGACTCGTTTGTATGATTTGTCTGAGTCATAAACACAGAGAAAAATTGTTGGAATTTGTATGTATTCGTTTTTACATCATTTCTTGTTTTTTGTTCTTTTGTTTTTTTACAAGAAGGTGTACGTCCTTGTACACTTTTCCTTAAAATTTTTTTAAGGATGAAAAAGAAAAGGATAATACAATAGAGGTAAAAAAACATTAAAAAAAAAAAAATTCACAGCCTCGCTAGTCAATCTGGCAGGCTACATCCAAAAATGCAGAGGGTTGTGTCCATGCCTTCATTTCCACCTAATTCTCTTAGACTTACGTAAATTAGTTTATGATAGTATCTCTGCTTAAGGTTATACAAGACAGACGCGTCATTGAGGTAAGTCAAATTGGACATGTCCTCGCACTTTTCGAACTTGGGTGGATTCACTTGGCCGACAAGATCTTTCTTGAAATCCTTTGTCTGTGGATATATAGAGACAGAAAAAAAAAAAGATTAGTTAAATTTTTATTGTCCAAATCAAAATTTAACTTACGTAAATCAATTTGTAGTAATATCTCTGTTTAAGGTTGTAGAGGACAGAGGCGTCATTCAGGTACGTTAAATCGGCCATATCTTCTACTTTTTCGAACTTGGGCGGATTTACTTGGAACACCTGCTCCTTTTTGAAGGTTTTCTCCTGCTCATTAAAGTCGCAGAAAAAATGTTAGAACTATGGAAATTTGAATTTGAAAAAGGAAAACAATTTATTAAATAAAAATAAATAAAAAAAAACCGTAATTACCATTTTTTTCTTCAGAAAGCCGTAAATCAAAAGACAAATAAAATTATTGTATAATCCAAACAATCCAAGGGAAGTATTCTTTACTTTAAAAAAAGTTCAACTTTCAAACCCCACTTTAAGTAGCAAATACAGAACTTTAATTTAATAATAATTTAACAGAACTTTAATAATAATTTAATTAATTTACTGAAAATAATGGATCTAATTTTTGAATTTGAATTTCCTCATTTTATTCTTTATTTCTATAAGGAGAAGTACCTTGCAAAGCCTCAGTGAATAGTGTAGAAAATGTAGTGTAAATAATGAATTAATTAAAAATTAAGACTTAAATCAAAAATAAGCAATGATTAACATATTTCTTTGGTTACATTTTTTTTTTAACAATGAAAACGCTTAAACTTCTTTGATGAGAAATTTGAAGATTTTATTATGAAAGTGAAAATAAAATCGTTAGATTGCAGAAAATTTATCCGTTAACATTTCGGACATCTTTGATGTTCTTCATCAAGAAGTAATAAGAAGATATAGAGGTTAATTCAATTAAAGATATCCGCAACGTGGATCAATAAAGTTTCTACAAGTTAAAAGTAATTTTTTTTTCCTCCTAACAACCATCATTTATATTCATAATAATAATAATACTGCAACAAAATGAATATCATTTGCTCAGAGAAATACGTATAATATGGTCATGTAAATCTGAAAATAAAAAGTAAAAAAATTGGTTTCAATTTTGTTTAATAAATGACGACAATGGTTTTAGGGAAGGGAATAGCTAAGTGGTTAGCGTATTGGACTCCCACGCGAAGGACCCGGGTTCGAGTATAGCTGTGCTACCCTTAGATTTCTTCCTGGAGCCTCTACAGTTCAGTGTCTATAACGAGAGAACAATGTCCGGAGGCCAGCAGTGCGCTGAGAAGGCTCTGGGCGCCAATGACCATAGATGTTGACGCGCCTTAAATTAAAAAAAAAGAAAAGAAATGACAGTGATGCTACATTAATTACATTTCTATCAGGTGCAGTTTATTTAATTTTATCCGCTCTTTTTAGAGTTAAAAATTGTTGTGTATTTCTTTAAATTAATGCCCAATCTTTTACATTGTCGGCAAAGAAAAAAACTTCGGATTCTAGATTTTAAAAAATCCCAGGTCACTGGATGACGAAAATTCTGAAAAAGCATTTTTGTTTTGCTTTTTGTTGTGTACTTTTTCTTCTTAGGAAATCAGCCGGTTCAAAGAACAAAATAAAGGCCCGGGGGGAGACAAATCTGGGAATGTATGCAGAATAAGGTAGAACATTAAGCTCAGCGCATTTTTAACAATAGCAAACGATCCAGCGTTTTTGGTCATGCAGCAATATTTGCTTTTTTTCTTTGGTGGCTAGGGCCAGATGTTTTCTGGGCAAGTTTATTGCAAAGGAAACTGAACATGAGGCAAGAAAGTGTTTAAATAATACCGGCCAAAGAACACACATATTAACACTAACCATTTCTAAGGATGTGGGTTTAGATTTGGCCATCATCTAAGGACCATCGCCCTTATCAAGATCAGTTACCATAATATGAACCACTTTCCATCAAAAGTTACGATGCAATTTACAATAGAGAATATTTACTCTCAATGTCTAGGATCAAAAAATTGCAGAATTCATAATATCTGCACTTCTATCTTTGTAATCACATGCGGAACTTTTTTATTCTTTTAAAAAGTAAAGTAATGCCTATTTATTCAAGCGGGCTTAACGTCCAACTACTAAATTAGGTGTCGTGGACGGAGGCGGAAGCACATACTTTACTATTAACATTTTTTAAATAAATATAAAATTAAGCAGCTATAATAACGCTGGACTCGAACTGGGGTCCTCCCACTTACAAGTCCACGCTCATAACCACTACACCAACACCCGCCACTTTTTATTTAGTGGATTTGGAAACTACCATAGCAACATTTACTGTTTTATATGGAATAAAATTTTAGTAAACCTACGGCAAACAGTATTATGACTGCTAGCATTTTCTTCCCCAAACTGCTATGGCCGCGAAATGTTCAAGTTTAAACTTTTAAGGAAAAATTATCCGAAAAATCATGTATATCCATTTTGGAATTCTTTGACCATTGAGTTGTCACATATAAAGTAAATATAAAAAATTGATATAGAAGACGATTTGAAGTCCTTATTTATCCTATGATAAAAATAAACAATATCCACGTTTTAATTTAATTTATATGCACAATTCATTTGGTACCACTCAATATTTTTTTATTTTTTGTTGAAAACAATAGCTTGAAAATATTAACATAAATTCAAAATTCTAATAAATCTAGTTGAATAACCAATTCTTTAAATCTTTCGAGTTTTTTAAATCCGGTTCCTGGGCTTTAGCAAAATTTCATTCTTTTTATATAAGATTATAAAACAGATTTCTAACAAAAATAGTTCTCTATAGTGTGTTTTAAAAATAATCTTAGCCTAATGCTTTTCGTAAACGGAATCCGTTTTTTTTTTCCCTCTCTCTCCTGAGAATTAATCCTAAATTTATTGGACAAATGGTCGGCTTTTAGTATTGATTTGGGATTAAAATGGACATTTGAAAATTCACCATTTTATTTCAATTAGTTTTAACAGTTTGTTTTAATTTTCGATATTAATGAACTGTTTCGTTCAACCTTAATCTAACCGAGCTTAACCAGATTTACGAAGCAAATCTCATTTGTTGCTTATAGTTGGTTTGCCATTATGCTGAACAAATATTCGATTTTACTAAACAATATAGCCCCCCCCCCCCGATCAGTAGCCTGTGTAAAAAATGTTCTGTAAGCTGAGAAAGTCCGAGAAAGGGAGCCTTAAATGATTGAATTTTTCTAGTAGAATATAGCAGGTTAAAAATATCGTATTGAAGAGTGTGGACTTCTGAATGTTGAAATCATTTGCAACATTTAATCTGATTAGAGAGTATGTGAAGCATTATCCGGCTTAGCCTGTGTTTTTTTTTTTCCTTTATCTTGACCACTTTTGGGCATCCGTCCAATATTTAGAGTTAATTGATAAAACAGTACAAATCAACATTTCTAAAAAAAAATGTTTACGCCAAATAATTTTAAACATAGACCAATGAGACATTGGTCTCATTACCAGATTTTCAAACAAACATAGTTCTCTATATAGTTAATTTAGATTTGGCCATATGATCATCTAAGGACCATCGCCCTTATCAACATCAGTTACCATAATATGAACCACTTTTCCATCAAAAGTTACGATGCAATTTACAATAGTGAATATTTACTCTCAATGTCTACGATCAAAAAATTGCAGAATTCATAATATCTGCACTTCTATCTTTGTCATCACATGCGGAACTTTTTTATTCTTTTAAAAAGTAAAGTAATGCCTATTTATTCAGGCGGGCTTAACGTCCAACAATTAATTTGGACGTTTTCTTACATACAAATTTATATTTATATAATATAAATTCATTCCATGCAAGCTATAAGCTTACAAATCCCTTTAAAGTATATTAGCTATTAACTAATATCATATGATTAAAAATCATATTCCCATACTTTACTCTTTATCTAAAATACAATTCAAAGCCGGTACTTACGACTCAGAATTTACATTCTTCCATCAAAAATACACAACATATACATTCAATTTGTCTCTTTGGGTTCCCAAAGTCTGTAGCCCGAGGAAACCGGGCTACAGACGAGACGTCCATATCCGTGGCGTAAGATGGAGTTTCAAAATGGCCTAGTCTTCTAATTAGATAAAATTGTAGCAAATGATATTTATTTCTCGAAATCCAAAAGAATTGGATACCAAAAGAAAGTAACCAAAGAAAATATAATCTGAATTATATCAAATTACATTTTGAACAACTCAACAATAAATTTATCTCTTCGATTTATTAAATTAAAAATAATTTTTTTTTTTTTTGTAAATTATATATATTTATATATATATATATAAACAAAATATAATTACCTCGCCATTAGGAAGGCTTACGGTAACAATATCTCCTTTTGTGCCTTTAATTTCACCCTGGAGGAAACCTTCAGCCTCATCAGGGACCCAACAAGCTTTCTTAGCATCATAAGGTTTAGTTTGATCGATTCGTTTTTGCTCCAAAGAGACAAATAGATATGGTGTTGGATCAGGGTCATCACCCCCTGACTGCATCCCTGCGGGTCCTTTCGTCGCCATTGTTTGTCTGTCCTTGCAACCGGGCTACAGAGATAAAAATAGCCCTTCCTGGTTGAAACAAAAAAAAAATAATAATAATTATAATATAATATCTCAGTTTTCATATATTTTAGTTTTTTCCCATTTATAAAAGTTTATTGGTAAACTTTGCCAAAATAAGTTTCAAAACTCTTAATTGCTTGCGTTTAATTGTTTATTAGTTATTAATTTTTGGGAAATTAATATCGAGCTGAATAAAAAAAAAAACTCCTTAAATGTTAGAAATTTTACTAGGGAAATATCAAAAATCGACATTACCTGTTTTTTATTATTGAATTAAAATTTTTGAAAAAAAATATAAAACAAAAAAAAATAATAATAACAGCATTAAAGCTAAAAATTACTACGTATGTAACTTTTTGCTAGAGTATGTAAAGGAATATCTGGCACATAAATATATGCCTGCATGACGTCATATGCCAAGAATAACTCCACTGGAATGTTCCGTTTTTTAAAAAAATTAAAATAAAAATTATCAGATCTACGTTTTTTTTTTTTTACACATTTTTAATTTTGGAAAATTAAAAGTAACAACTTCTTTTAAATTTTTTATATCTTTTATAAATTATATATTATTATAAATTTTTGATATGGTTATTTTAAATAAATGCCCAAAAATTTTGAAACAATTTAGTGCATATTTTACCTATAATAATATTATATATTATTATTAAAAAAAAAAAAAGACATTACTCCGATTTAGATTACTGTTATAAGTAACTTTGAAATATTTATTATTACGTTAGATATAAATAGGGTTACATTATCTTTTACATTTATTCTACAAGGCATTTATATGTATATATTTATAATAATTTTTGCCGCCTCCCCCCCCCCCACTATTGGTCACTAAAGAAATTCTCCTTATGGAGGACGGAAGCGAGTTTTACCCAGGATCACCCATACAGATTATTTTTAGAATAGCCCATTGTGACTTTATATGAGCTCAGAGTAACTTAAGCGAGCGATACGCTGCATATATATATATATATATAGACGTATTAAATGAAAGAAAAAGAAAATGAATCTAAAAGATAAGAAAGCTAGCAAAAAAAAAGATGGCACTTTGATTGTAAAATTTATTTTTTTGCAATATGCAAACAAAATGCAGTTTCAATAATTAAAAGAAAAAAAAAAAACAACAAAAATTCGTATTTACCAATAATCTTTGTTAAATTAATGAAAATTAAATTAATAAGCTAAATCAATATTGAAAATTAATTAATTATCACACACAAAAAAAAAAGCATTAAATTAGTAAGCTAAAATAATAATAATAATAATAAAAACAAAATAAAATAAAAATAAAAATAAAAAAATATTAAGTGTAAATAAAGATTAAAAAAAACGTAACGTTCCACACATACAAGAAAAACTATTCAGTATCATCTGGGTACGCCATTCATTAATAAATTTTCAGAATTAAAATATTTTCAATTAAACATTTTTTCTAATTTTATTTCAATTTAACTTGAAAAAATTTTTTTTTTTAAAGTAAAGATCTAATTAAAGTATAAGATTAATTAAAGTTTATTAGATATTAAACCAATTTTTTTAAAATTACTATCAAATAATCTACTTTAAATTGAAAAAAAAAAAGACGTACAATTAGAAAAAAAAAAGAAAAGAAATTTATAGAATATTTTTGATAATCAGTTAATCTTTGTTAACTAGTTAAAAAATATTTAATCAAAAGCATAATTAAATTAAAAATAAATTTAAGTAATACTTATTTAGAAATATTTAGGAAAAAATAAATTCGTTTTATTAAAAGAAGAAACTTTAATTATAGAAAAAAAAAAAAAAAAAATTTAATTATCTATTATTACCTAAGGGTATTAATTGTAATACAAGAGACAAGGCGTTCAAGAAGATGCAAGATGAGACTGGGATGCTGAAGGCCCCAGGTTGCTACCAGTTCAAGAATAGAAATAGGTATCCCCACTACTTGGATGTATAAGTAAATGGGTCACCTTTTGCTAACATTAATGGTTTGTCAATCGACAAAAAAACAAATAAAATGGAATACTATAAATTGTCTACTGAGAATTTTTAAAATTTATTTGTACTTTTTAAAAAAAAAAAATAAAAAAGATATTATCTTTTATTATAAATAAAGTACTTACCTATTACAAACAATATTATTACATCTAAGTATCACTTACAACTTGTATATAAATTTTATAGTTTAACATATAAAATAAAAATTAAAAACTGTACCCAGATAACCTGATAATTTATGATGTATGTGCGTATTCAAGTGAATTCAGAAGATGTGCGTTGATTGGTAATCCCAATGAGCAAATCCTAAAGTATAAATTTGATTGAGTAGAATAGAAAAAAAAAAAAAAATTATTGGATATACACTGATAGCACGTGTAAAAATTTAAATAAAATAAAATAAAAAATTTAAAAATCACTCTTTCAAGCCGATATTTAAAAAATCGCAGACGAATTTCCAAAAAAAAAAAAAAAAAAAAAAAATTAAAAGATAAAATATTTAATAAAAATTAAAGTAAAAAAAAATAATCAAATGAATTATATTGAAAGAAAGAAAAAAAAAGAAAAGAAATCATCAATTTCACAAGTAACGAACACACTTACTTGCAGGAGAATAGTAACGGGCGACCAGCCTATCCGCCCAATATAAACCCATGCAACGTGATCCTTCTCACTAACAGCGATTCTGATTGGTTGAGCCATGTAAAGGGGGCCTAACGCTAGCCAGAATTTTGCCCACACCATTTTTAGCTCGTGGGGGTATTCAGGCAAACAGTGTGCTACCTTCTCTGATCAGGTTTGCATGATCATAAAATTTTTGAATTTTTATATTACACTTTTTTTTATTATATATAAATTATTATTGATTTTAAATTCCATTAATTTATATTTAACTTCTTTTATTCTTTCTTTATTATGAATAAAATATTTTAATTTATTTTTATAATTAAGTTATAATAACAAAGAAAAAATTTATCCTAAAGGAAATTTATTAATTGTTATCCTGTTAAAATATAAATTTAATTAAATATCCCTTAACAAAATATTTTTCAAGCGAAGTCCTTAAATAATGTCCTTAAAAAAAAAGACATATGTTTAACGATAGCATTATCAGCAACACAAGCTCCCATCTAAAAAAAAATTTTGAATTATAAAGGCTTAATTATTTTTGTAGTTTTATATGAATTTAGAATTCTCTCTTAGCACAAATTTAATTTAAAGATTAATTTATTACTATGCTCTAAATACAACTTGTTACTTTCTCTTACTGCTAGTAAAAAAAAAAACGGAAATAATACGATAGTGACAAAATTTTTTGGAATTCAATTTTCTCCTGGAAAATGTCCTCTGAGTTTGAAAAAGTGTTTTTTTTTTTTTTTTTTATAATAGGGTTTGTGGGTGTGTGTGTGTGTATATATATGTATGTATGTTAATAGCACACTTTAAAAAACAAAGAATCGCAGGAAGTTCAAACTTAACATTTCCTTCCTTAACCAGTCGTGAGATCCGACAGGAAATTAAAAATTATAATACTGTCCATAAAGAGATTTATGTTTTAATGATATAAACATTATCAGTATAGGATTATGTATGTATGTATGTCAAAAATTGTTTGCCAGTAACAATTATTTGTCAAAATTTCTAAACCCCAAAAACAATTTAAATGGCTACAACAATTTTTCTTTAAACTTATAGTATACAAACTACAACCATACAGGTCTACCAACTTTTCTTTGGAATATTATTCTGGGGAAACTAAATTAAAAGACGGTTTTGGAGGAGACGGTTTGATGATGTTATTTATACTTTCCATCAAATTATTATTTTTAGTTTATTATATAATTCTATTTTTTTTGTTAAGTTTTTTACAATTTTCTCCATAAAATCATCAACGGGTTCCATTAAACTTTAATATACTATCACTTTAGTTTAAAATAAAAATAAATCTTTCACTTAACTCCTGTTCTCAAAATTATAATTGACAAATGTTAGTTTATGTACCAAATTTAACGAAATTCGTCGAAAATTGAAAAGAACAGTTCAGTAAACGCGCACTTCCGGTTTATTAATTTTCTTAAAACTCGGAATTTTGGCCATCTATTTATTTCTAATTATTTTGTTTTGATAATCAAATTGTATAATCAACTATGACAACAATTCAGAGGAAGCTGTAACCCGAGCATTACATGTTTGGTTTATACACGATGTTTCATGAAAATCGTCGGAGCCATTTTTGAGAAAATCGCGAAAAAGTGAAGAAATCATTTAGTAAAGTGTTAAAATAAACGCACTTCCAGTTATCCGATTTTTTTCAAATTCGGAATTTCAACAACATATTTAGTTCTAATTAACATTATTAAAAAGGCAGAATTGTCTTCTAATAAACTGAAATAGCACTTTAGATGAAAACCTAAACCCATCCCTCCCCCGGAAGTGCCCTTAAATGAATTTTTCCTGAGAAATATTTCAAATAAAAGTTGTAGCTCTTTGTATATGTAGTTGATAAAAATCGTCATAGACATTTTCGAGAAAAACGTAAAAAAGTGGTACTTCCGATTGAGGAATTTTGACAGATAACGTACTGTCAGATCCCATGGCGATACCTAAACGGAATATCAAGTTTCAACTTTCTACGATTTTTCGTTTTTGAGCTATGCTGTTCACATAGATACAAACATATATACACACACACAGATCATTTGCAAAAAAAACACTTTTTTGACTCAGGGGATCTCAAAACGGATATTTCCGGTGAAAACTCGATATCGAAAATTTTGCACGATTACAATACTTCCTCTTACTAGTTGTAAGAGAAAGTATAAATCATATAATTTTTTTTTTTTTTTAATTTAAAGCGCGTCAACATCTATGGTCATTAGCGCCCGGAGCCTTCTCCGTGCATGCCGGCCTCCGGACAGTGGTTCTCTCGCTACAGACAACACTGTCCATCACCGAACAGTGAGCTGTACAGGCTCCTAGGAAGAAACAAATCTAAGGGTAGCACTGGACTTGAACCCGGGACCTCCGCGTGGGAGTCCAATGCGCTAACCACTTAGCTAATCCCTCCCCTAAGCTTAATCATATAATTAAGTTCAGATTTTCCCCCTTCAACTAAACAAATAAATTTGAAGAATATATGTCAATTATAACTATCTAAATTGCAGTAAGATTAAGTTCGGATGAGTGTTTCAAACCAGACTTTTTGTGGGGAGGGGAGGTTCAAATAATTCGATATTGTAGCTGATTTTAAAATTAAAACATTAAATATTTATTTTATTGTACTATCTAAAAGTTTTGATAATTAATTAAAAAAAAAAAAAAAACTGGTAAGAAAAAACACATTTCAAATTCAAATTTCCTCACTACATTTATAACTACTAATTAACAAATTTGCTACAAGTTTTAGAACTTTACAAAATATTTAATTATTCTATTATATAGATAGTAAAAAAAGTTATGTTGAAATATCAATTTATTTAATGCTTTCCTAATATCATAGATACCCCTACAAAATTCTTTAAAAATCTTTCAATTAAGAATTGATTGATACACCTAGTAAGTGAACATAACACTTTGATCTTAGCTCAGTGGTAACGTGCTGGACTAGCAACACGTAGGTCCCGGGTTCGTGTCCAGTTGCTGCGCTTAGATTTTTTTCTTCTTAGAAGCCTCTTACAGTTTATTGTTCAGTGATGGACAGTGATGTTTGTAACGAGAGAATTATGTCCAGAGGCCGGCAGTGCACTGAGAAGGCTCGCCGAACTTTGGGTTAGCCGTATGAGCCCAAAAGGGCTTTGAAAAGCATGGGATCCCTCCCCGCAGACAATAAAAAAAAAAAAAGTGAACATAACAGTACAAAAAATGAAATTTTTTGAGGCGTTTAAAAAAAAAACAAAACAGCATAACTGAAAAATAAAGTTAATTAAATGGAATTTACGATTAAACGATTTTTTTATCATTTAAAAAATATTGTGTCGTAACCCTCCCTGGATATCCAAAACGGAAATTACAAATTTTTAACTTTAACGCGATTTTCCAAAATGATCTGCTCTCTTCCATCTGTCTCAAATATACTCATACACTATTCTCTTAAACAAATCCTTATGTTTAGAGATCAAAATTATATGTATTATTAATGGTGATAACTCAATTTCGATAAATAGCAAACGATATTTTAACGATATTTCAATAAATTAACGATTTTTTTTTTACGGAAATTCTTCTACGAAACAATTCATTAATATAACTTTTTCTGATTCTCATTATAAAAGTGAATTTAATAAAATTTTGTTTTCCAAATTTTCTATTTTTTTTTTTAAATCAAGTTTAATTGTTTATTATCGTAAAAAACAAAAACAATGTTTTTTTTTTTTTTTTTTTTTTAAGATAAATTATACTTCCGGTTAATTGCTTTAGACTGAAATCAAAAGGATTATTAAAAACTTCCAAGTTCCTTCTAAAACACTCATAAACATGGTAAAATCTAATAGAGTATTGTAAATAAAAAAATTCAAGTATCTCAAAACTGGTTTTGAATTCAGAATTCAATTTCGATTATCTAAATTTAAAATAATCTTTCACTTCTATAACAGTAAGTAATCACAGGGAATAGAGTAGTTAAAGGTTTGGGATTCTTTCCAAACTTGCATTTTAGCATAATAAATAGTTTGTTCTAGGCCCCATGTAATGTAAAGGACACCTTAAATGCTTGTTATAAAAGTGAATTTACGAGCATAGTTTCTGAGCTTTTAGATTTATGATACATATTTTTACATCCACATAAAGCTAATTAAAATGCCCGTGCTATTCGGAGTTCGAAATGTATATTTCTAGTAAAAACTATAAAAAAAATATATATATATATTTTTCCTTATGTAATTTTTGCGTTGAAACTCATAAATTAATTATATTCATACAAATAATTCTGGGATAATTGTTATTTCAATTTGGCATCAATTTTTTTTTTTTTCTGTCTTTTATTTAGTACATACTCTTATCTTTCATTTTATTGATTTACTAAAATTATGAGCCATCAAATTTAGACTATTGACCCTATTTAAAATTTTAAATTAATTTTTTAAAAACTTTAATGTTTAAATTTAGGTTTAATTGATTATAATAAAATACAACTTTATTTCTTTTATTTAATATATATACATATATACACTTTTTTTTATATCTAATAATAATCTTGTTTCATGAGTCATTCATAAAATTTTGTTTTTGCCAAGATTATTATGAGAAACTTTTTTAACTTTGTGAATAATTTGTATAAAAATTTTTTTAATAAAAAAATCTGATGTAAAACACTCACACAACTTTCTCTTACTCCAGGATCTCAAAAATTATATTTGATAAAATTTTATAGTAAGTGTACCAAATTTAAATGAAATTCACGGAAACTGAAAAAACTGTACAGTAAAAGCGCCATTCCGGTTTACTAATTTTCTTGAAACTCAAAATTTTGGCCATCTACTTTATTTCTAATTAATTCTGTTTCGATGATAGAATTGTATAATCAACTATGATAGCACTTTAGAGAAAAACATAACCCTACCCCTTCCCTAAAAGTGCCCTTAAATGAATTTTCCCCCCGGGGAAATGTTTCAAATCAAAGTTGTACATCTTTGTATGTGTAGTTTATATAGGTTGTTTCAAGAAAATCGTCGGAGCCATTTTTGAGAAAATCGCGAAAAAGTAAAAAAAAAAAATCATTTAGTAAAGTAAACTCACTTCCGGTCATTCGATTGTTTTCAAACTCGAAATTTCAACAACATATTTAATTCTAATTAATATTATTTAGATGGCAGAATTGTCTAATAAAGTGAAATAACACTTTAGAGAAAGCCGTAACACCCCTCCCCCAAAAGTGCCCTTAAATGAATTTTCCGGGAGAAATGTTTCAAATAAAAATTGTAGCTCTTTGTATGTGTAGTTGATGTAAAAAGTTTGAAGAAAATCGTTGGGGTCATTTTTGAGAAAATTGCAAAAAAGTAAAAAAAAAAAAACTAGTAAAGTGATATTTCCGGTTGAGGAATTTTGACAGATAACATATTGTCAGATCCTATTGTGATACGTAAACGGAATATCAAGTTTCAACTTTCTACGGTTTTTCATTTTTGAGCTATGCTGTTCACATACACATAACACACACAGACTATTTTCTAAAAACAAAATTTTTGGACTCAGGGGACCTCAAAACGGATATTTCCGGTGAAAACTGGATATAGAAAATTTGACACGATCACAATACTTCCTCTTGCTAGGAGTAAGAGAAAGTAATCAATTATATGAGCAAGTTTATGTCTAATGAAAAAAATTCCCTTCAATAATATAAATAAATTTTTTTATTATATTCTCCATATTTTTAAAAGAATCACATCTGAATCCAGTAATATGTATTTTAATAGTTCACTATTTGAATTAAATCAAGGAAAAATAAAAATTAATACAAAGACTGCCATATAAATCCCAACATTATTAAACTGATAATAATTCATTAAGGGGGACAAAAAACTGGTATTCGTAATTTTTATTTTTATCATCTATGAAGATAATTTGGACTATCTTCTTTCTTTAACAAAGAAATATTAATTTCTAAAATCTTACACAATACTTTTCCTCGTTTCGAGCAAAAAGAAAAAGTAAAATTTGGGGGGCAAATATTAACGCTTTCACTCAGTCAAAATATTACTATTATATAAAACAATTCTATTGACATCAATATAGAAAATAATTATTAATAATTAACAAATCGATTTGTTTGTTTTTTGTTTTTTTTTACTTCTTTTTTTTTCTGTAGAATTGAGTTTTTACCGGAAATTCCATATTTTGAAGTCCCCTAAACAGGTAAAGGGCTTCAATGAACATGAATTTTCGAAATTGTGTATATAGTTACATTATTTAGGGTAAGAATGTATGGTATATTGTGTATGAATATGTATATGTAAACAGTATAATTCAAAAAAGAAAAGTATTACAGAAAGTTTAAATTAGGTTAGTTTAATTTAGGTTTCTATGGCCATTTTCATGAAAAATACTTTGAGGTTTTTCCGGCGTCAGTGGTTTGGTAAAAAACCGTGTTGCAATGAGCCTTTTCAGGGTTGTTATACCATGAAAACTAACTAAGGCACTGAACCTTGGTATAGAAGGGGCATGATGGCTCCTTCTCTACTAGGGAGCCTTTTCAGGGTTGTTATACCATGAAAGCTAACTAAGGCACTGAACCTTGGTATAGAAGGGGCATGATGGCTCCTTCTCTACTAGAATTGAGTAGATAAATAACAACATATTTAGTTACTTATACTACCTACGATCATTGAGCTCTTTTGTATCATTTCCTATCATTGGTTATTCCACAGTAAACCACAGCTGCCACATGGTCTTTCGCTTTGTTCCACAATCAAAGAACAATTAAAAAATAAAATAGTAAGATAGTATGGGTAATTAATTATCAAAGTAAATCTGCTTCAAAAACGTAATTTAAGTTTACATCTCCACTTGTTGGATGTTTTTAAAAGGAACAATGTACAATAGCCCAAAAAGGAAAAAACATGTGTTTAGGTATAACGAATCCCTTCTTAACCTAGTTAGATCATAACAAAAACACCTTTAAAAAAACCAGTGTATTAACTGAATTTGTTCTGTGCAAGTCTATGTTATTAACTGTTTCAACAAAAACATTCTGATGATGGGTGAACCACCGAAACCGGTCGAAGCTATTAGTGGTTCTTTTCTACCAAGGTTCACTAAGCCTTAGTGGCTTTCAAGGTTTAAAAGACCGTGAAAAAGGCTTATTGCAACATGGGGCAAATAATGTCGGTTTATAGCAAACCACTGACGCTCTCTCAATCCGGAAACTCAAGTGATAATACTTCTTTTGAGTGTATTATCATCACGTGTTATCCGATAGAATAGTTTCGGTCCGTCAGAAATTCCTTAAGTGGAAGTTTCAATCTATATATGAATATATTTTTCAATGCTTCAAGATTTTATCGAAAAGTTTTCAACGAATTTCTATAAAATTTTATAGTTACATCTCTCTTTTTTTTTTTTTAATTGTGCAGTATATTGCTACCAGAAAGATTTTCTTAGATTGAATGATTTCCTCATCTACAGATAGTTAAAACATAAGAAGAGGTCAACGAGTATTATTTATTATTGAAAATATTTACAATTCATATATGAAAGAAAAAGAACTCTACATAAAAATATTTGTACTGACATAGCAACGGCTGTCTGTCAGGAGTGCTGTTAATACAACAAATAAGAAAATAAAAATAAAATTAAGTTTACGAAAGAAAATAAAAACTACATCAACGTAAAGAAGGAAAACTGTGAATAAATTCTATATAAGAGAAAAAATAATTAACAAATACACTTTTTGTTTATTTTACATTTTTTATTTTAGATTGTATAATTAAAAATTGAAATTTTCAACTAAATATGACCGATAAAGTGTAGTTTCGTTTAGGTATCTGGTCAGAGCTGCCCAATCTGCACCATTCAACCATGCTATCATTTCGCCCCTCGTTAAGATGAGACCACCTTTTCCTTAATCCCGCAAGAACCCTACAGCGACCTAAGAAATGGTACACATCCTCGTCCTCACGAAGGTTACACAAACAGCAGCAGTAGTCTTTTCCCTGGATGAAAGGTTTATAATTTAAATTAATAAGTTATTCTCTTATTTTAAATATATTGCTAATATTGGAAACACGCATACCCAAATTTATATAGTCTACATCCAGGGAAAGCTGCTTGTAAATGTTATGAAATATCCCTTTCAAAGCTTTATCTCGGTAATCCAACAGATAACCAAAGGTTAGACTACTTTTCAGGGTATTCAGCTCCATCCTCCATTGCTCTATGGACACGAAAACTTGCCCAAAATTCACAATTCATTTGCTTAGACCAATTGATCCAATCATTAAACCACAAAATTTTCTTATGGATTACTTTCTGAGCTATCAATTTGGTAAATCGGAAATCTTCAAAATTTAAGGTCTTTAACACGTAGTTAAAATGAAGAGTGAAACTGAAGAGATGGATAGGCGAACATTTGGTCTCTAGGTAGATCATATAGTTAGGAGTATTTTTTTTGGAAGTCTTAATAACTTCTTGATGAATGTCCTCTGAACTTTTTCAATGAATTCCACATACTGTACCCCCTATGCCTGGCAACCATATGTGAGGATAGATCGTGACACAGATCTGAAAATATCAAACTTGGCCGAAAGAGGGATGCTATCATTTGAAAATAGATATGACCAACAAGGCATGGCGAGCAGATCAACGAATATTATTTCAAATTATTTTCGTGGAATGTGGATTATACGAGATTCTAGGTGAACAGTGGAAGCTGTGCATTCTATCTAAAGTGCCATTTAAATGTATTATAGGAATTGACTATGTATACAATGATATTTAACAGAAGTAAATACATTCTTAAATTCCAAGATTGAAGAAAATCGGAAAAGATTCGTGATTTTTTTTTTTTGAAAATGTTTAAAATGATTTTTATTAAATCATTGGCTACACTAATTTGGTGTAAACTAATTAGACTTATATAAAGATTTCCCAGGGAACAAAGTAATTTTTAGAGAAGTCCTAAAAAGCCAGCCTTGCTACTAAAGAGTAGTTTATAACTTCATTTTAGATTCCACACCATTTATTTAACATTGGAGGCGGCAAAACATTCAGTAATAATCCAATTTTGAAGAAGTTTGGAACCTTTAAGGATTGTTGCAAAGAGGACATATTTTGTTGTGATTTTGTACCAAATTATTTTACGCCCCTCCACAGAACTCATAAAGGAATCGGGGCCAAAAAGAGATATTATGAGAAGACAATGGGGTCAAGTCCAATATATATTATATTTTAAATATTGTTGGACCTTGTCTTTGCCTAGAAAAACCATTTTCAGCATTTAACAAATTTAAGTTAAGGACTTAAAATAAGATCGAGTTCTTTTAATTTCTTGTATTAACACCTAATAGTTCCACAATCAATTATATTTGCTAAATACATCGTACATAAATAATTTTATCAGTAAAACTATATAATTTATTTATCGAAAGCTAAATTTTATATATATATATATATATACCGTTATATATTTTAAATGCCAAAAGTTGCCAAGGGTCGTCTGTATCACTTTATTCGATTTTATTTTTAGTTTTAATTATTCCTGATCGATGCCAGGACCTATCTAAACTGCGTTCATGATTTGCTTGTTTAAAAATGGTTTAAATTTGATTTAATCATCAATTTTTAAAAGTTTTATTTATTTATTTATTTTTTTTAACGTCTAGATGTTAATTTTATCTTCCAGACTTCCATGGCCATCATTATGCAAAACGATAAGCAAATCCTCTCGAGTTTTCAATTGAAAATGTGTCCATGATTTTTGCAGTTGTTTTTTTTCAATCAAGCACAAATCAAGCAGGACGCAATTCTTTCTTTCCTCCAAAAAAATTTGTGCACAAATTTTCATTACAATTTTGTTTTTTGTTTTTGCAGAGAAAAAAGCAATTTTCATTAGTAATTATGTCTTTTTTATTTATCTAAGATTTGATTCGATGTAAAATATTTTCATATTAAATTTTAAAATTCATGTTTTTCATTCATATTTTTACGTTCTCTTACTCCCCTAGTAAGAGGAAGTATTGTAATCGTGTCAAATTTTCGATATCGAGTTTTCACCGGAAATATCCGTTTTGAGGTCCCCTGACTCCAAAAAAGTGGTTTTTAGCAAAATGGTCTGTGTGTGTGTGTGTGTGTGTGTGTGTGTGTCTGTGTGTATGTATGTGAACAGCATAGCTCAAAAACAAAAAAACTGTAGAAAATTCAAACTTAATATTACGATTAGGTATCACTATGGCATCTGACGGTGCGTTATCTGTCAAAATTCCTCAACCGGAAGTACCACGTTACTAATTGTTTTTTTTACGTTCTTGCAATTTTCTCAAAAATAAATAGAACGCTTTCTTCAAACTTGTTACATCAACTACAGATATAAAGAGCTATAACTTTTATTTTAAACATTTCTCTGGGTAAATTCATTTAAGGGCACTTTTGGAGGAGGGGTGGGGTTATGTTTTTTCTAAAATGCTATCATAGTTGATTATACAATTCTATCATCCAAACAAAATTAATTAGAAATAAATAGATGGCCAAAATTCCGAGTTTCAAGGAAATTAGTAACCCGGAAGTGCGCTTTTACAGGGCAGTTTTTTCCAGTTTTTGAAAAATTTCATTAAATTTGGTACACAAACTATAAAATTTTTTCAATTATAATTTTGAGAACTGGAGTAGAGAAAGTTGTGTTGAGTGTTTCACACCGATTTTTTTTTATAGTTTTCGCGTATTTCTCAAAAAAGAATTTAACCAATTTGCATTAATCATTGCATATTAACTACATACATAAATGCAAAACAATTAGATTTTCGGGTTGAATTGGGTCAGTAGTTCGTTACAAACTGTCGTTTTATCCATATTGCAATGAGCTTCTTCAGGGTAGTGTCGCCTTGAATACCAAAACAACACTGGCTAGCAATATGGGGCTCCTCCTCCGCCATCTTTTACATGTAAATGGCTGCAAGTAGTAGACCCCACCCTTGTTCTACCAATCATGTTGCCTACCAGTGTTGCTTCGGAATTCAAGGTGACACTGCCCTGAAGAAGCTCATTGCAATATAGTCGAAACTTCGGTTTGAAACGAACCACTGACGTGAAAACCGAGAGTGCTTTGTATTCAGAATGGCCACGGAAGCTTAAAAGATTACATATATAAATGCCAGTTAGTTTTATTTATAGCATTATACAATATAAGCTGCGTGAATGGTGTATGTGGATCATGAAAAGGTAAAATGTGGAATGTATAATACTTGATTATCAAATAACATACTTACATATAATAATTGTTCAACAATATATTTAGTTATTTATGCTATCTAATGATCATTCAGCTCTTTTGTATCATTTCTTATCATTGAGTATTCTACAGTAGTAAACCACAGCCGACACAGTGGTCTTTCGCTTTGTTCCACAATCAAAGAACAATTAAAAAATAAAATAGTCAGATAGTATGGGTAATTAATTATCAAAGTAAATCTGCTTCAAAAACGTAATTTAAGTTTACATCTCCACTGGATGTTTTTAAAAAGAACAATGTACAATAGCCCAAAAAGGAAAAAACATGTATTTAGGTATAACGAACCCCTTCTTAACCTAGTTAGATCATAACGAAAACATCATTAAAAAAAACAGTGTATTAACTGAATTTGTTCTGTGCAAGTCTATGTTATCAAACGTTCCAACAAAAACATCCTGATGATGGGTGAACGCCCGAAACCGGTCGATGACCACCAAAAGAAGAAGGCTATCACGGAAAATGTCTCTGATGGACTATAGAACATAATATTTGTTGTAAAATTATAATCATCTAATATAATACAATCATAGTAACATAATAACATTGTAAAAAGAGTAAGTACCCACAAAGTCATTTCTAAGCTTATAACGAATTTTAGTCAATTGATGCACTCGCAATGGCCATATGTTAGGCGAACGCGTTCTGTACAAATAAAACCTTGTACCTTGTATCTTGTACTTAATGAACCGTGAGAATCGACAAACAGGATTAAACTTGTTCTTTTATATAATCTTTTCATAACAGCCCGTCAACTTTCTTGAAGATTTAGATATAATGGGTTTAAGACATCTTATGGTATAATAAGCAGTAAAGTTGCTGATAATATCCATTACAAAATGGGTGATACGTTCATTTTCTCTTTTGAATGATTTTCATCCTGATTAGGTTCTAAGTAGGCTTCAAAATTAAATTTTACGGCACAAAAATTTTTCATAATTAAAAAATAACATCTACCAATAAGAAAAAGGAAAGTAGTTCCGGAATTCTAGTTATGGCTAGCTGCATCAAGGCATACAAGGATTTTTGAAAAAATTCTCAGTTGTTGACTACACAGTTCGCTAAGTTACGAGGTGTGTAAATTAAGTAATGAGACTGATTTTTTATCTTTTTTTTATTCAAATAAAATTACAATTCAACATTGTCCCCTTCAAAGTAACTACCTTGGGAAGCTACACAACGCTGAAGACGATTCTTCCATTCGACATAGCAGTGCTGGAACTCGGATACTGGAATAGACTTCTAGTTGTTCGCGTAGGCGGTTTTGATGAATATTCTCCACATGTTCCAAAATGACGTCCCTTGAG
>JAAEAF010001063.1:0-12469 GCA_011037195.1 Triatoma infestans | reverse complement strand
TATTATTATTATTCCGGGTGCCTAATGGCGTGGGACCTAAGCCTATGTGGCTTTTATTCCCTCGATACCCCCCATATTCCCTTAATTAATCTCCCCCGGTAGCTTACCGGTTAGTCTGCAATATCCCAAGATATCCCTAAACTCCAACTCGCCCAAACAATCCTGCGAGAGTGGTGCCCTCCCAAATACGCGAAACCTAGTACCAGCGAAACGGGGACACTGACATAAGTGTAGTGGTACACCGTTTCCCTGACTCCGTCGTCGCAGTTCTGACAAATGGGATTAGACGTCCTCCCTATGTTAAACAAGTGACCGGACACCCAAGTGTGTCCAGTCACTACCCCCACCAAGGTCCTGACCTGTCCTACTGAGGGACAGGAGATACTCCGAAATTCCCAGCTTTCTTGCTTTTATAAATCTTTTAGCTTGGAGGCACCCCTGCGTGTCCCCCCAGCATTTCTCCAAGACTCTCATCTCCCAAAGTCTAATCTGTTTATCACGAAACTTCTTTGTGACGGCAAGGGCTGGTTCAGGACCACAAAATGGTAATGACGACCCCTCCCTAGCCAATTGATCCGCTCTCTCATTGCCCTCTATTCCCGCATGTCCGGATATCCAATAGAGACGCACCTTACCCCTCCGAGCCAAAGCATTGAGCCTTCTCCTACATTCTCCCACTAATTTCGAACTCCACCATGGCTGGAGTAAAAAAGTGTAATTACACCAAGAAAAATAATTTATTTTTTTTAGGGAAAACTAAATCAAAGATTTTTTTTTCTATGTTAGCCCGGTCTTCATTTTGTTTATTGTCATCGTCCGGTTTCGGGCGTCCGCCAAGCATCAGAATAAAACAGAGTGATAATACAGACTCTTGCACTGAGCAAAAATCAGTTTACATTCACTTTTGCTCTATGTAAGTTTGTGTTAAGACACTTGTTTATCAAGACAACCCTAGATGATGGGTGGGCGAACGCCTGAATGAAACCTGGTCGATGACCACAAAATGAAGTAGGCTATCACGGAAAATAACAATCATGGAAACTGAAATAAAATGTGAAGTGGATCAAGATATCAGATTAGAACTTTTAGTATATTTTTTTTTTATATATATTGGGAGCTAGACTGTATTTTTATAAGCCTCAACTTACAGAATAATTTCTGTAACTTAAAACACACTTTCGGATTAATGGAGTTTAAAACAATTAATTTCTCGTGAGAAATCAGTTTTTTTTTTGTTTTTTTATTTGAATGAATGCAAATCTTCTTATTACAGCGCAGTAAAATTAATAAATATAATTAATTAAAACTAAACAATTTTGTAAAATTGCATTCAATGAAAAAAACCACATGTCTATTTAAAGAAAATAATAGAACGGCAGGACAGGACATTAGAATGGTCAATTAATTTCTGATAACTTAACTTCTATTATGGCCACTAAAGCCAATTGAAACCTCCAAAAATTGGCCAATCGACTGGAACATTTTATATATATATATACACTGATTTACTGGCCATTGTTTTCCAATCATTCTCACCAATTGTTTTCCAAGTTTTCTACTTCCAAATAGAAAAGAGTCACATTTTCATTGTTATTGATATTATTATTTTTATTGAAATAGATTGAACAAATTTGAGAGGGGGGGAATAAAGCAAATGTTCGTAGTAAAAAAGAAAAAAGTGCTGTATACAGTTGAAGAAAATTAGAAAACTTATATGGTTATTATTTTTATTATTGTTTGTTTTCAAAAAATTACTTTGGTTGCAATGGCAGCGAATAAAAAGCTAAAAATGATATTTCACCCCCCCTCCCCATTACCAGTTGGATATTTGTAAATTTTGTTCAGATTAATAAATTTCAGTCTTAAATCATTGAAGTATTTCTTTCGAACATTTTCTCATGCAGAATTTTGTTTCGAAACATTCAATTGAAACAATAAAAATAAACAAATTTTGGTTTTGGTGTTCGTTACGACCGCTGTATTCAATGTTGTAAATTGGATTTAATCATTTCAAAATAAAAAGTATAAAAAAAAAAAATAGTTTCTCAGTTTGGTCATATTAGATAGATAGATAGATTGGAAAAGAGGTGGCAAAATCCACCCGACACCTATACAACAAGACGTATAGTGGATCCTCTGTAGTTGGTTAGAGTACCTCTTCTATCCTTTTAAATAGGTCTGGAAGTGGCTCTATCATCAAGCTTGTAGCTTCGGGATTGTTTGCTCCCAACTGTAAAAATCTCTTTCTCGCCAGGCCGGCACTCACAGAGCATGTGTCGGAGTTTCTTCGTCAATCTTATAGAGTCAATAACTTTCCGGCTATGATTAGGCGTGAACTGAAGCGAGTGTTTCTCAATAAAGAGTTTCGCCTGTCCGCCATTGCAGACATTGGTTCTCCATCGAACCTTTGATAAATCTTTGAAGCAGGCTTATGAGCAGGCCGCAGAAGGATTTGCGACCTTATGTACACGTCCTTCGAGTCCTTCCTTGACAGTGCATCTGCCTTTTTATTGCCTAGAAATCCTGCAAGTCCCGGGCTTCCAAGCGAGTATCCACTTCGGTTTGGGCGGTCAGGCAATCCCAACATAATTAGCGAGACTATTTTGTGTGAAGTAAATTTCTTCAATGCAGTCTGGGCTGCCGGAGTCTCTGGCCACTCTTCTCCCTCCACTTAGCCTTAAAATGTCCTTATTACGCCACCACCTCAGATTAGAAGACTGTGGTGTTCCTAGGCAGGCCTTATTTTGCGATGTCATTGGGTGATAGTCTCTTTGCTTTGTTATTCATGTTTCAGAAAGTTTTGAGGAATATCTTTGTCAACAAATTGTTCGTAAAGATTGCATCTTTTTAGCATTGTTTATCATTTTCCGGCCCCACAAATTCCGAAATTCATATCATCTGCAATTACCGGTGGCATGTAGAAAATAGTGTTAATTATTTGGTCCTAACAAACTATGATTCATGAAGTCCTTCACTACTGTACTTAGGTTTTCAACATAATTCAAGTTTTATAAACTTAACAGAAACTATGCGGCCAGCGTCTAACAAATCGGTTGCTGGCTGCGTTTATCACTTTGGACATGGGATTTAAATAATTGAATAAATTATGCTTAAATGATCATAACTTTAACTGATCGTAAATTGTAAGTAATTCCCCATGCGAAATATTTTAATTTAAGTGATCACTAGTTTTTTAAAATACCTCCACCCGCTTGGGATTAAAATTTGTAGAAATTGACTGACAAGTTTATATACAAATATCAACAATTTACTTTCCATTAAACCAAAAGTTTTTTTCTTAATAAATATTTAATTGTCCGATTACATTACATAAGTTTATAATTATCTACACAATTAACGTTACGTAAAGATAATGATTCAATCATAAATGATTTCTATATAATTTTAATAATTTATTTTCTTTTAAAATGTTAATTATTTATGCAATAAATAAATTCAAATATTAGAAAGATACCGTTAGGAAATTATTATTATTATTTTAATATGCATTCTCTGCAATAAGTCTTTATTATGACATCATCAAGGTAGTTGTTCCTAAATATGAACACGCTATCATTTATATTACAATTACTGGAGAAAACATAAATTTGTTAGTGTATTTATTGTCTTTATCTCCGAAAAGACATTGATTTTTCTCTTTGAAGACATTGATTTTCCATAGAGTTGGTGGTAGTCGCTGAAGCGAAACACGGTCAAAAATTTCCCTCTAATTGGTCAGTTCTAGTTCACTATTCCAGACTAATTGAAG
The DNA here is from genome assembly GCA_011037195.1 of Triatoma infestans. Classification (NCBI taxonomy): domain Eukaryota; kingdom Metazoa; phylum Arthropoda; class Insecta; order Hemiptera; family Reduviidae; genus Triatoma; species Triatoma infestans. Next base: position 8,700 of record JAAEAF010001063.1, on the reverse strand, counting down.
TGTTTACAAATTCATCTTATTATTTTTGAAAAAAAATACCGTTCATTGTGTGAGTCTTAAAAACAATCAACCTTCTGAAGAAACGTTATGGTCTATTTTTTTTATATATAATTTTTGGGCGCATCAACAAGTTAAATTTGTCATATTGTCAATATCATGGATAAGCATAATTGCATTTTTTCCCCCTAAATTGAAAGACCTTTTTATATGGAAATTTATATTATTAAATTGTTACCATTTCTTTTATTTAAAGTATTTTCCAAAACATGAAGATTCCAGAATAAATATGAAAATCTCTTACACACTTACTAAGTGGCTAACTACTTTTTAAAGCTTTTAAAACTTAAACATCAAGGAATATTTCTTCCTTATTAGATTAGATTCAGGAAATGTGGGCTTCAGACCCAGCAACCCACAAGGATATGTTATCTAATTTCGAACTCCTCTAAGTAGAGCACTGACTGTCCAATCTTTAGCCTCAACTAGGCAAGAACTGAGTGCACTTTGAAGTGGAGATCTTCTTGGAGCAACCAAGGACATCACAGTAGTGACATACACCAGGACGTAGTGTTTTCTTCCAATCCTTTACAGTATCTTTATTTGGTGATCTCCAGTTCAGTCCCTAAAGATCATCTGATAATAATACATGATTCTGCCGCAAAATTTCCATGGTTAAGGCAGGCGAATTAACGCAGAGTATTGTAAAGTCTTTGTCCCGGTGTCCTAAAAAACAGGTTCTAAGCATCAAACTCGTCCACCATCTCATTTCCCCGTTAACCCTAGTTGTCAGAACACCCATAGTGCAAATCTATTCCGACTGCCTAGCTCTCTATCAATGCATCCACATATATTATTAATTTAAATGGAGATTAGATATTATTTTTATTAACAATGGAGAAACAATAAGAAGTTAATTAAAGAATTGATGTGATCTGAGCGATCTGGCGACGTTTTTTTTTTGGAATTTTAGTATCCGCTCTTTTCCTAAAGACGATTTCTTTAAAGTAGGATATTTATATCACACATTTCTATTTAGTTTTTGATTCTTTTTCTTTTGTCTATATTCTGCTACATCTTCGGGATGTGATTTTCTTTAAGCCCTTATTTGCATTTTAAAAATGTTTTCTGTGGGCGGGAAACTCAGTTAATATAAAATACAAACAAAAAGAGTATAAAGAACAAAGCACCGCCTCCGTATTGTTAATTAAGCCCCAAATTAACTTTATAGTTGATTATATGTTTGAGATTTAATACTTCCCCTCGGATATAAATTCTAAGCTCAGCTTTGATCATTAGATACTCTAAATAAACGGTTGTATTGGAGAAAGCTTGGTTATATTTTTATAATTAATTGTTTACGCAGGTTTGATTCATTTATTTCTAAAAGAAGTATCTCTGGCATATATGGAAATATATAACTCGAAACTGAAGTGGTATAAATAAATTGTGTTTGTGTGAGTGTGTGTGTTTGTGTGTGTGTGTGTGGGTGTATATGTGTACGAATAATTTTTTTAAAAAAATATCGCAGGAATTCAAATTTGATATTCCGTTTTGGCACCAATCACCACATCTTTCGATCAAAATCCATCAATCAGAAGTGCGTCTTTACTTGAATAGTTTATTTCAATTTGTTCGCGATTTTCGTGAGTAAAGCTCAATAACGATCGTCTTTAAAGAGTGGCATAAGCCGAGATTCTAGATTGACTCTTTAGTATGGGTTACAATTTATGCTGTTACAAATTAAGCTTCCCCCACCTATTTATTGTTAAGATCCATTAAATATATTGTTAGTACTTTAAAATTTGAAGAAAATCGATTGTGCGAAATCGAAGTCGAAAAGTGCGACTTTATGAAAGAGGTTTCTGAATCTTTCTCGAAAACGGCTTCAACAATTTTTTTGTAACATTGAAGAATGATTTTATGGAGATTTTTAGCGGATCTGTTACATTAGGCTTAAGTCTGAACTGTTAACTTCAAGTTTTATGGGCGATTGATAGTAGCGCTGCCTGCAATATAGCTCCTATATTCTCGAATTGAGAAGCAAGTGTCCACGTAAATTTCCAAGTTGGAAAAATATTTGGCAGATATAAGTGCAATAATTGTTGTAGTCGTGTTATGAGTTTAGATATGAATACACGCTCAATACAGCAATTGAGGAAAATTATATGTCTCTTATAAAAATATTAAGTGTCTATGACAAAAAAAGAGGTCATCGGAGAATGTCTTCTGAGTGCGATGAGATGTGTTGTTCATGGCCCTATCTCTTCACAGCAATTCCATGTTTAACTTTAAAAACCTAGAAATAAAAAAAAAATATATATCCACTTATTACAGAGCTGAATAAGGTGATATTAAAGTAAGAGAGAATGCAAGCAAATAAATGGGTACGAAGAATAGCTTGCATAAAGTGCATTATTTAATTCTCTTTCCAGAGAGGGGGGGGGGATAAGAGACAGAAAATGAATGAGGAGAGAAAGGAGATACGTGCAAGAATGCACTGGTGATGCTGATATATGATTTGGATGACTCAAAACAGTTATAGATGGAATCATCAAGTCCTTTTAGTTAGTTAAGTCTGAAATTATTTAGAAAATCTGTAGTAAAAGTAGGTCATTATCATAATCATATTATCTCTTGGTGTACTGTATTTTTAACGGTAAGTTTGCGGCGATTATTATCGTATACTTGTATTTTTTTTTTTTTTTTTGTAATATCACAGATAATTAGATTAAGTTGTATTTCTTTAGGAACATATTATACATTTTAATTATTTACATATTAAGTAGATAATTAGGTTGTAAAGAGTCAAGTCAAGTGAAATGTCACCACTTTATAAGTGAGAATAGTGCTCTACTTTCTACTATTTTCAAATTCTTTACAATTTCCATGTAATTAAGTATTCCGTTTGCCATTGGAAACTGCATATAGTTGACTGTGATTCATTCTCCCCTTCAGTAATGCGTGCCAACTGATCCATATAGTGGTCTACAAATTTTAACCAAGTTTCACCAAAACAGTTAGAAGTAACTTTTGAGCTAATTTTAGTTGAAAATTTGTATGCTAAATAAATATTCATAGACTAATTAACTATTCACTTTATAACTCATTCATTGTTTCACTAATCCTTTATTTAACATAAGCTGAAGATAATTGGTAACAATTCTAGACATTTGAAGTAGCCTATAAATAAAATAAATAACATTAAGATGGGCTATTCAGTCATTCAGTAAAGTGGAGAAATGGCTATAATATTAATGTGGTGTATTAAAATAAATCTCTTAAATTACCTATTTTTCAACATAATACCCTTAATATATTTATCTCTACTAGTAGTTTTTTATCCGACAGTAAAAAATTCCTTATCATGAAGTTTGAATCAGTTTTGCACATTTGTTTTCATTTCTTTATTATTGTGTGAAACTGGACGCCAAATCTTCTTTCAGGTGACCAATCAAGCAGAAATCTGATGGTGTGACTTCCTGGCATTAAGACAAATGAACTTTTTAGTCTAATTTCCTAGTAGTTTCCAATGTCTGGGCTCCAGTGTTGTTTTACAGTAAGAGTATCCTTCCCTCTACAAATTAAGTCGCTTTTTTCTGGATCGTACTCCCCATTCTTCTGTTGCAATTCTCTGTTCCTGTTTAATATGAGCATCATTGCGTGATTCAAACATTGAAATTGATACCAGGATTTGTTGTTCCGTACCTTGAAAATCTGACATATTTGTTTGGCCAATCAGAACCTCTATTCGGAATTTTGAATTGACCAGGAATAAATTTTCGTGGGTTTCGCTACCTCAGAAGCCAGATCATATCCACAGATCGCTGCTCTTTCAAAGTGCAGATTTCTAGAATACTAGCTTTCATTGAATGGATAATACAGTTTATAACAGTGTCAAAGTAGCTGTTTCTTAAATTGAATGATCTTATGATTTCTGACTGTAATTCTCCTATCTATGCTTCCTGTTACTACTGTAAGAGGTCCTGCGATCGTATTAGATTTTAAAGTTTCAATTAAAGTAATATTTTGTGGGACTAACTCTGTGTAAGAAAAAAAATTTGGAAGTAGGATGTGTTCGTGGATCCTATTTGTGTTTTTTGAAATAACATAGTAGATTGTTGTAGGGGATTATTGTAGTGCGACCTGAAAGATCTATTGAGCCCCCCGGAGCCTTCTCCAATGCACAGCCGCCCTCCAAGCAGCGTTCTCTAGCTACAGACAACACTGCCCATCATCGGACGTAAGTTGTAGAGGCTTTTAGGAAGAATAAACCTAAGGGGAGCATGCTGGATTCGAACCTGGGACCTCCGCGTTGTTAATCCAGCGCGCTACCACTGAGATAATCCCTTCCTTTTCCCTTGGCTTTCGCCAATTAACTAGGAATGGAGCCCTATTTGTGTACTGTGATTGTGTTCGTCTGTAAAGTGTAGAGTGTATCTAGCTTAAATGTATTGTGTGCTGTTCTGATAAAGTGCATGGAGTACTGAGCTGTGGTAATTTGTGGGGTCGCTATTCCCCAAGTAAGTGCATGTAACAGATACCCCTTGCGGGCTTGAAATAACATAACTCTTACTTAGCCGACTTTCCCTCAAAGAGTCACCATCTTTGCTAATTATTTATACAGCTTTCTTTCCTTCCAATTATCGACGAAAAAAAGTTACTGTCTAATCCACTCAGACCATTTGTGTAAAGACATAACAGCGCGAGTGTACCCTACCTTCTGAGAATGTTCTCTATGGCTCCTACTCTGTTTAACAACGAAGTTGAAAGTTTTATCTATGATAGCATAGGAAATGTAACTTAATGGGGATTCCCATTCTGTCCCATCCCCGTTCCCAACTGTCAATTGACTTCGCAGATGACCAAGTTTTCATAGATCAAGACAAAGACATTATTATATTATATTTATTCTAGGAACGCTTCAAGATCAATACCAAGAATGAAATAGGAAATCATAATTCAAAAACAAAACCAATATCTGGTGTGAAACTCTCAAACAACTTTCTCTTACACCTGTTAGTACGATTATACATAAAGTGATAGATTTTCTTTAAACTCACATTTATACATATTTGTCCTAATATAAATATGAGGTGGTTGGTGATGGGGGATAAGAACCTATCCACTAACCTTGACATAATAGGAAGTGATTAGATTGTGGCCCAGTAGAGCGCACTAAAAACTGCATACAACATTTGAAATTTAATGTCACAAATTCCGCATAACTTATTCAAAATCAATTTTTTTTTTTTTTTAATGTTTCAAATACAAATAATACGTTTATATCTGTGCACTTAGCAGATCAAGTTTAAAGGAAATCGTTATAGTCGTTTTCGAGAAAATTAAAATTAAAAAAAAAAACTCAGAAAGCTTCTTTGTAAAGTCGCACTTTCGGTTAACCTGTTTTCTTCAAATTTAGAATTCTAGAAATACTTCTGATGTATGTAATATAATGGGTATGATGAAGGAAAGAAATGGCTTGGTTTGAATGAACAAACTAGACATGGGTGAACACTGTATAATGTTAAAAGTGACACTGTCTGCCAGGGCTTTACACTAAAAAATGGGTGAGTATGGTAGAGTGGTAAACGGTAAGGTAAATGACACGTTGTGACTGGCGAGTGAACACTGTTGTATATCTATCTCCCGTCGCTGTATTTATGCAGTTTCTCCCAACTCTTATCCGAGAGAGTGGTCCTGTCATTTTTGCTAGGGATCCTTTCTTTGGATCTTATTACAGTAAATATTATATAGTTGGTAAAATCATGTATTGTAGTGGTACTTTATAGGAAAATGTAACGTTACTGTCCCTCCCCACCCTAGAAACCCTAAACTGAATAATATGAAGTTTGAGCTGATTTTTCGTTGTTGAGATATTTTATTAACACACACACGCCCATATATACAGTTCATTCGATAAAAACATTGTTTATATATTCAGAAAACCTCAAAACATGTATTTCCGGTGAAAACTCTATATCAAAAAATTTGACGTCCTAAATTCATCCCGAGAAAGAGAAAGTAAAAAAAAAAAAAATAACATCCACCAAGCAGAAAATGATGTTTCTCAATAAATTGGAGCTTTTTTTTTTTTTAAACATAGTAGAAGTAGTTATTTCTATTTGAAAAGCATGTCTGATATTCCAAGGTTTGTAGGAAGTCAATTACCGGAAAAGGTGACCTTTGCTATATGGTTTTTATGAGTTTTCTGTGAATAACTAGAAACGTTTCCGACAATTTTCTGGCAATGGTATACATATATAAATCGATCTCTTTTATATGAAACTTTTTTCAGGCAAAATTTATTCAATTTGGAAAATCCTGGGAGTTTTACGATGTTAGCCTTATCTTTCCTTACTTTTGTAAGGATTGATTTGTAGAGATTTTGTAGGAAAAAGTGCTGCCTGGTGGTATGAAATGTAATCACATTCTACACAGTAGCTTCTCTATCCTGGGAAGCTCAAAGTTTAAAGTACAGTACTGTAAATATAATGTAAGAATCATGCAGAAGTACATTTCTATGTAATATATAAATGCCAACAACTTACCTTTTACAAAACATTCAAAAGTTTTTAAAGATAATTAATAATTAAAATTTTAATAACTGCCGTTAGAGGAAAGGCTTGTGAGTGTTTCATAACTAAAATATTTTGTTTTTGTTTTAACTATATGAATCTCCCAAGGGGCCATTTTATCTTGTTGCAAACTTTAGCCAGTATTAAATAATGGAAGGAAGTCCTTATGTAATGTGTGAAGTAGTTCTCTCCAGGGCCTCCAGCATAGTCAAGGTGTAAAAGAGACATGCTAACTCTCTCCAGGGTATCTGTAATTGATTTAAAGCGCTCTTACGGTTCCATCCACATCGACTTGTCTTCCTCCTCATTCAACATTTATAATGGCTCTATTAACTCCCACTTTTGGGATTTCTAATATAATTTTTAACAAGTAGTTTATATTTCCTTTTATTGCTGTCAAAAAAACAGGATTGCGTTCATGTCAAATTTTGCGTAATTTAATTAATCAATAGATATACATCCGTTGAGTACAAAAAAAAAATTGATTAGCGATTGATCTGTATAACAAAATTACTGAATTACTAATTCAGAAAAGTTTGTCGAGATGTTAATAAACAGCAAACGGAGCTAATTATTCTTTATTTGCCTATATACGTATCTTCACGTTGGGCGTGGAATTTACTAGGGATCCTATAAAGTTATTAATAACTTGTTTAATAGATATTATGCAATTTATCATTATCGGAATTTCATTCATAGATTATCTTTCCCTGAGAACAAATATCTTTATGGGAGCCACAGTTATTATCAACCTATTATCTACAATCCTGTATCTAGGAAATGAACTTGTAAAATGATTAAGAGAATCCTTTGTCAGTTTGATAATGCTACCGTAACACGTTTCTACGCCTTTCAATTCATCTTTCCATTTATTATTGCAGCCCATTCCATTAATCCACTTACTATTCTTATATGAAACAGTATCACAAAATTCTCCTAGGATTAACATGTAATTCTGATGAAATCCTATTTCCATTTTAAATCTGATAGAAGTATCTATCACTTTTATATTATTCCTTATACTGAATTTATGAGAACTTCCGTATTCTGGGAAATATAGAAAATTTTGTTCCAGACCTAGGGAATAGAATTATGTAACAGTTTGAAGAAAATCGATTAATTAGAATTTTTCGAGTTTTGCTGAATTTTCTTTTTAGTTTTTCGCAATTTTCTCGAAAGATTTTCTTAACAGACTTAACTAATTTAACTGATACACATAACAAACATTTGCATTACTTTTAAACCTAAGTAAAAAAAAATCGATCTTTGAAAGTATTATAAATGCGTTGAGAGAAAGTCATTTAGGTTTATTTTACCAATATTGTTTATATATATTTTTTTTTTCTACGATTATCAGTGATATGAGTGGCTGATTGATTATATTTCCGATAATGTTGGACAGAATAAACGTATACGTACTTTGTTATCACAATACCTACACAACTCTTGTTATCTTTCTTCAAATTTATAACCTCTTTAAATTAGTTCGATTTAATTATTTCGTTTGGGATAATATCTAGAACAATCAAATTATTTGGTAGGATTTTAGGATAAGATAAAGGTACTTGATAGGATATCTTGAATTTCTGTAAGAGACCTTCGTGCCAGACGCAGTCAAATGCTTTGGAAATGTCCCAAAAGACGCCAGCACAATATTATTTCTGCTCAAGGGAATTGGCCATAGCATCTACAACGCGATGCGCCTGCTGGATAGTGGAATGGCCACTCTGAAGCCTAAACTGGTGATGGAGGATAAATTGAAGAGGCTCTAGGATCGATAGGAGGCGTTGGGGGAGTATTTTTTCTAATATTTATCCTAGGATGGGAAGGGTAATACGCAGGAAGGTGAGCTGGTTTATTATTAGGTTTGCGGATCATTTGTATTATGGAAAATTTCGATGGGTCGGTAAGTGAGATATTCGGAGGACTGCATTATAGACAGTTGTCAGGAATACTATAGCCTTACGCGGGAGTTGTTGTATGATGCGGGAAGTTATATGGTCGTAGCCGGGACTTTTTTTGGGGGGGAAGATTGGTAATAGGATTAGGCGGGGGGGAGAGGGGAAGAGGAGTGTCCAGAGTTTTAATAATGTCAGCAGTATGATTTATGTCTTGTATATCAGAA
>JAAEAF010001062.1:0-87433 GCA_011037195.1 Triatoma infestans | reverse complement strand
AAAGGCTTTACAATTAAAAGTTAAATTCTCAGTTAACAAAAAAAACGGTGACGAAAGAAAACAAAATAATTTACAATACAAAAAAAAAAATTGAACAATTCTTATTTATTTAGTATAAATCAACACGATAGAATTTGGTAATATTACAAACATAAACCAAAAAAAAAATGGCAGAACAATTTCTTAACTCAAATCAGATTTTGACTTTCAAATAAATTCTAATTTAACGGTAATAAATGTTAATTTAACTAGTATTTCATTACTGAACAATTTAATTATAAAGTGTTTGATTCTGGTTAAATGTATTATTGTCCACTCAATGTTGTAGGTATCTATTGGCCTCTGATAGATCAAAGAAGTAAAGGAAACTTAATGACTGTACAAAGTTCTTATAACATTTCTGTATGGAATTATTATTAATAGAAAACTCACTTTTTCATAATCGTACGATCGTACCTGTAAATAAGCGCTTCATATACGTTCCTTTTGGGAAGGCTAATGGATTCTGTCTTTAAATCCCCTTTCGGGTGTTACTTCTTCTCTTCTCAAATTTCCAGAAGTTCAACTTAGCACAGAATGCAAAATATTTTTAAACCACAAAGGAATGCCTTCTCCTCAGACTCTCATACTCAAACTGCTCTCATTTTTTTTTTTAAATTCAAAATTTTCGCCGTTGCTCCTTTTCTCCACCGGTGCGCTAGTGTCGTCTTCTAAAAATTGTTGGCCCCCCTCACACTCAATTTGTTATTTATTATTATCAACTATATTTATGAACACAAATTAAAAATAACAATTCAATTCAATTGTACATTCGAATTATTCTATTTCCCTTTTTTTTTCTTATTGATTTGATTATCAGTAGTCAATAAAACCAGCATTGTCTTTTGTTCAGTTATTGTTCTTTAGAATAGTTTCTGTTATTTTTGGCTGACTTAAAGTCGTTACAAACTCTCCACCTTCCTGGAGAAAAATAACAGAAACTTTGTTACTATATCGTTTGGATAAGGAAAAATAAATGTAACATAGAAGGAGAAAGGTTAAGATAGGACAGGAAAGGAAAGTACAGGATATAACCCCTTCAGTATTAGACTTCTCCTGGGTGATCTTTTAAGTCTTTCACGCTCCATACTCCAGCGAAGCTCCCGTTTTCAGGATCTTCTAATTCATAAGCGGCTGATGAAATTTTCTTTCTCACTTTTCTCTGCACGAAGCGAGGTGCCAATTTCCCAGAGTAGTACGCAGATGCATCCGATTGTGGGTGTGTCCTGCACCAAACCAATTGTCCTTCGTTAAAAGTTACCGGTCTTCTTCGGAAATTGTAACTTCTTTGTCCTTTTTCGTAAGCTCGATCAAGCCTATCCTGAACCTCTTTATATAAAACGGGCATTAATTTTAACTTTTCCTCATGCCGAGTTCTCTCCAAATGTAACTCTCCTGCTGTTGCTTTATCATTGAAATCAGTGGCTGTGCGAGGTAGTTCTCGGCCGTGATTGAGGTAAGCCGGAGTGTACCCCGTGGCCTCATGTACAGACGTTTTCATGGCAAACTCGAGTTTGGCGAGGTTGGTGTCCCAATTTCGATGCTTTTCTTTTACATATGAAGCTAGCATGGTTTTTACAACCCTGTTTACTCTTTCCGTTGGATTTGCCTGCGGGTGGTAAAGGTTTGTGAACCACGGTTTCACGCCATATTCGTCCAGCATGCTCCTGAACTCACGTCCCTTAAACTGGACACCGTTGTCACATATAACCGCTTGCGGCACTCCAAACTGGAAGAATACCCTCTCTTCTATCATCTGAGCCACTTTCTTCGATGTCGCCTTTCTCAGAGGAAGTAGAATTGTGTATTTGGAGAAATAATCACAAACTACTAAAAGCAACCTGTTCTGCTTTGTTGACAGTGGGAAAGGACCCATCAAATCAGCTGTGATAATTTGCCATGGTCTTTCTGCTACTCTTTGTTCTCCCATCAGTCCAGCAGGACCCTGTTGTGATGGCTTCATAGCAAGACATGTAGGGCATCTTGCTACATACCTCGCTACGTCGGCTGCTACGCCTGGCCAATAATATTTTTCTTTAATACGCTGCAATGTCTTAAATGAGCCTAGATGTCCAGAAATTGGGCTATCATGAAAGTCGAACAGAACTTTCTTCCTCTGTGATTTTGGTATTACCAACTTCCATGGCTGGTCTTCTCCCAAAATCTTATGAGAATCCACTATCCTCTTATATAGTGAAGATCCTTCCACTTTCCAACTAGGATACGCTTCAGGGTGCTTGCGGACTTTTAAACACATGTCTCTATACCAGTCATCTAGTTGGTCATCATTGCAGTCTATGGCTGATAATTCCTCTTGGTCTTCTCCTATCCTAGATAAAGCGTCAGCGGCTTTATTTAATTTTCCCGCACGATGTTGGACCTGAAAATCAAATTGCTGAAGCTTTACCGCCCATCTCGCAAGTCGTCCTTGTGGGTCCTTTAAACTGTTGAGCCACTTTAGCGCCATATGATCTGTGATCACTGTAAACACCATTCCTTCTAAATATGGTCTGAACTTTTCTATAGCCCACAATACGGCTAGGCACTCATGCTCTGTTGTGGAAAATTTCTTTTCTGCGGCCGTTAAACCTCTGCTTGCATAAGCTATTGCCTTTTCCCCTTCAGGGAATTCCTGGCTAAGGATAGCTCCCAAACCAGAAGTCGAAGCATCCGTTTGCAATATGAAAGGTCGGCTGAAGTCTGGACAGGTAAGAATAGGTGCTGAGATGAGCTTATCCTTGATTTCTTCGAAGCTGTGTTGTTGTTCCTCACCCCAATGCCATTTCTTCCCTTTCTTCAATAAACTATTAAGTGGAGCAACAACTGTAGAAAACGATGGAACAAATCGGCGATACCAAGAAGCAAGTCCTAAAAATCTTCTTACTTGTTTTACATTCTTAGGCATCGGGAAATTCATGATCGCCGAAACCTTTTCAGGATCCACCTGCAATCCCTCTTTGTTCACGACGTAACCCAGGTACTTTAATGATGGTCGGCAAAAGCTACATTTATCCCAGTTGATGGTTAGGTTTGCTTCCGTCAGCCGTCTGAAGACTTCATTTAAAATCTCGACATGTTTGTCAAAGTGCTCGGTTACGATTACGATGTCGTCTAAGTATACGAAAACGTGTGGCTCCATCTCTGCTCCCAAGACGTTATCGATTAAACGTTGCCACGTGGCTGGAGAGTTATGAAGACCGAAAGGCATTCTTGTGAAGTGAAACAAGCCTCTTCCTGGAACAGTGAAGGCAGTTTTTTCGCAACTACTGTCCTCCAGCTGCACCTGCCAATAAGCAGACTTAATATCAATGGAGGATAAGTAGTGTCCATCTCTAAGCCTGTCCAGTATGTGGGAGATGAATGGAAGTGGATACGCATCCCTCTTGGTGACGGCGTTCAACTGTCTGTAATCGACACAGAATCTGTGTGAGCCGTCCGGTTTCTTTACTAAAACTACAGGTGAAGACCAAGGGCTCTTCGATGGTACTACGATGCCCTGCTCTAACATTTCATCCAACTCCTTATTTAAAATGTTCTGGATATGTGGCGATACGGGTAATATCGCTGCTTAATGGGTCGATGCTCGGTTTCAATTATATGTTTCACCTGGCTCGTGCATCCTAACTTTTGTGGACGGATCCCTTTCCATTTGTCCATTACTTGCTCCAAAAGTTGTTTTTGGTGTTCTTCTAATGATGACATATCAATCAGAGCAGGACCAGTTTCTAAAGCCAAAATGGCATCATCAAAAACCCAGGTACCCTGTTGAACATTAGGAACAACGCTCATCTTATTCCAGAAATCAATCCCAAGTATTAAATGATATTTAAGCTTTGGGGCTACTAGGAAGTCTATCATCCTCATTTTCCCACAAAGTTCTACTGGGAGAGATATGGATCCAAGTACTGACATCTTGTATCCATCTGCCACGGAAATAATCTTGGTACTTGCCGTCCCCAGCTGTAATCCTAAATCTTCAAATTTTTGCCAGGTTTCCTGATCTAACACAGATCTTGTAGCTCCAGAGTCAAGAAGTCCAATTACTTCCACTCCTAAGATTGTTACTCTGAGATAGGGACGATTGTCATTACTAAAACAGTGATTTAATTGTTGGGAAGGCCGTTCGTATGTTTCTTTAACAGCTGCCAACCAGTTTTGCCATTCAGTATTGTTTCTGTTGGACTGAGGGGTTTCATGCGAGCTGCGCCCATTCAAACTCGCCCCTCTTATGAGTTTTCCTGGTTCCTCTTGCAGGAACAGTCTTCGGTTTTCACCGACTTCTTCCCACAACGCTCGCAAAATACCTTGCGCTCTACTTTGCACCAGCGAAAGGAATGTCCAGGCTGATTACAATTCCAACACTTGCTTCTCGATCTTGAGTTAATCTTTACTGGTCCTTTACTACAAGAGCTTTGGCTAGACGAGAACGATTCGTTTTCGATCTCCGCCAATGCAGCATTTCCCTTCCGAAGATTTGATTCATAGGCCAAGTCTGGTTCCAAAAGTGTTTTCTTATGAGGAGGTGGTCGATGCATCCGGATTCGCCAGCGGTTTTGCTCTAAACGCCGCCCTTGTTCTACTAATTCCGCCAATCCTGAGATGTCCTGCAAGCCTAATCTGTCCATATAGTAGGGGTGTAGATTTCTCCTTACAATTCTGAGCATTTCAGATTCTGTTGGCATTTCCGGGAGTCGATAGAAGTAATTTCGCATCACGCTGACGTAAATGCCAATTGGTTCTTCTTCGCCCTGCGTTCGCGAACGAATTTCATCCCATAGTCGATCAGAATAGTCCTGTGGCTCAAATTCCTTTTTAATTTCTTTAACTAATTGCTGCCAGCTATTGACCTCCCTACGAACTGCCTTGTACCAAATTAACGCTCTTCCTGTGAAAAGGTCATAAGCACAGTTAAAGAGATCTTCTTCTGTGGTATTTCGGGCTGATTTCATTTCCTCTATGGCCTCTAAGAAGGCATGTACGCTGAGCCCTTGTCCATCTCCTGAAAATTTGATTCCCCAATCTTTCAGCGGAACTTGTGCTTTTCTGATTGTCGTTGCATTTATCCTTTCTGATTGGTTTAAATTTTCTTGACAGCGTTGACCAAACACTCTTTGACAATCTGCGGTTTGCTGTAAACATTCCAATCTTAATTCTTCTTGCTCCGGGGATCCGAAGTCAAGATTAGTTAATTTTAATAGCAAATCTGCGATCATTCCATCTAACTGTTTGCCAACCTCACTGCCACGATTACCCATAAAAACATCAACCTGAATCCTAATGGAATCCAAAATTCTTTTATACTGTTTCATCTCCGTTGAAGTGGTTGATCCAGCAGGCTGTTCGTTTGCGGACATCTTTTCTTCAAATCGGGTCCACAAAAATGCACACTTGTCCATCAATTCCTCTTTCACTTTCCACGAATGCTGGTCCTCTTCTTTCGGCATGAACCTACGCATTCTATTAGTTAAATGTTGTAACCCAGTATCAATTTTTCTGATATCTCCGGTCGACGATGTGTTGCTAAGAGACATGATTTTGGTTTCTAAAAAATTTAATTTTTCTTCACACACCACCAGTTCTTGGACAGCTGTAATCTCCACCATCGGGGGTGGAGTCTTTGCTTCGCACTCCAATCTTAAAATAGGCCTTAATTTTTTCCTCATTTCTTCGACCGAAGTACCTTCTGACAATCCTCTAATCTTTAATTCATACTGTAACTCGTCTTTTGATAGTCTGTCGACCTCCATGGTGCTTGAAAAAATTAGAATTACCAAATATAATTTGATAAAAACAAGTCCCACAAAAGTCCAAATCGAATTTCAGCACCAACCTAAGTACTAATAGGGGAAACAAAAAAAATTTTAAATTCAAATTTCATGTAAAAATTTCAAAAAAAATTAATTGAATATTTTTCTGCTGAACTCTTCCACTTGAATAAATAAATAAATTCTGAAAAACTTCCAAAATGAATTTAATTAATATAATCTCTCTAATATACAAGATCAAACGAAGCCCCACGTTCGGACGTCAAAAATCTGTTACGCCCCTTAACTTCCGGGGCACAGAATAGGTGTCAGCTTTCTCAGTGGAGAAGGGGGGGGGTCTGTCATAGAGAGATAAAAGTTGAGCGCCACGGCGTTTTTAGTAAAAGAAAGGGGAAAACGACGAAACCCACGAAAAAGAATAGGAGGAAAGAAAAAGGAGAAAAAAAAGGCGAATAATAATAATAATAATAATAAGTATAAGGATAAAGGAAAAAAAAAATAAAAAAAAATAAATAAATAAAAAAAATTAATTAAATTATGTTGGCGAGGTCCGGAATTGAACCTGCGATGTTAGCGGCGTGAGGCCAACACGTTACCTGTACACAACTGACTCAAATTTGACAATGCTGGTTTTATTTGATTCAACAGACTACTGTAGTTCAGCGCCTGCGCTCTGTATCACCAAATAACCTAGATCCTTGAAAACAAATTTAAATAAATAAAAAGGCTTTACAATTAAAAGTTAAATTCTCAGTTAACAAAAAAAACGGTGACGAAAGAAAACAAAATAATTTACAATACAAAAAAAAAAATTGAACAATTCTTATTTATTTAGTATAAATCAATACGATAGAATTTGGTAATATTACAAACATAAACCAAAAAAAAATGGCAGAACAATTTCTTAACTCAAATCAGATTTTGACTTTCAAATAAATTCTAATTTAACGGTAATAAATGTTAATTTAACTAGTATTTCATTACTGAACAATTTAATTATAAAGTGTTTGATTCTGGTTAAATGTATTATTGTCCACTCAATGTTGTAGGTATCTATTGGCCTCTGATAGATCAAAGAAGTAAAGGAAACTTAATGACTGTAACAAAGTTCTTATAACCTTTCTGTACGGAATTATTATTAATAGAAAACTCACTTTTTCATAATCGTACGATCGTACCTGTAAATAAGCGCTTCATATACGTTCCTTTTGGGAAGGCTAATGGATTCTGTCTTTAAATCCCCTTTCGGGTGTTACTTCTTCTCTTCTCAAATTTCCAGAAGTTCAACTTAGCACAGAATGCAAAATATTTTTAAACCACAAAGGAATGCCTTCTCCTCAGACTCTCATACTCAAACTGCTCTCATTTTTTTTTTAAATTCAAAATTTTCGCCGTTGCTCCTTTTCTCCACCGGTGCGCTAGTGTCGTCTTCTAAAAATTGTTGGCCCCCCTCACACTCAATTTGTTATTTATTATTATCAACTATATTTATGAACACAAATTAAAAATAACAATTCAATTCAATTGTACATTCGAATTATTCTATTTCCCTTTTTTTTCTTATTGATTTGATTATCAGTAGTCAATAAAACCAGCATTGTCTTTTGTTCAGTTATTGTTCTTTAGAATAGTTTCTGTTATTTTTGGCTGACTTAAAGTCGTTACACTTTATAAATCAAGTTTAATGCCAAAGGTTACTTGAAAAAGAAGTTACCTCAGCAAACGATAATCCAAGGGGGGGATTATCTTTTCTATGTCTGTATCCCCACTTAATCACACACACTGACAGTTCATACTAAATTTTTAATAAATTATTAATTTTTATAATTAAAATTCTCAGTTATTAAGCAATAAAGTTCCGTAAAAATTTATCTTAGAATAGGAAATCTAGTACTTCACTTTACACATCAGGATAGTTAAAACTAGGCTTAAAAACAAAAAGAATAGAGCACTGTGAGAGTGATGTTCACTCAACCAAAGCTAAGGCGCATCTAAATTGGTTCAGAATGAATGATTGGTTGCAAGATATAGGTGCTACAACAGAGGGGGTTGGCTAAGTGATGGTGACTGGCTGGGCAGAAAAACTGGAAGCATACTGGCTTTGAACGGACCCGTAGAACTAGCGAGAAGCCGCATCAAGTTAATTAGTAAACTAATTAACTTGCTTTTTTATTAAAATAAAGTTAGCATACTTACCGTTCGTCTTGTACAAGGGAAAGTCTCCTCCGGATTCAGTTGGCAATGAGGTTTTATCAAAATCCTGGATGATTTCTTCAATTCCATTTGCAGTGATGTACAACTACACATAATTAAGAATATATAAATATATATATATATATATACTTCTAGACCCTGCGTGTTTAATATAGAAATGTGACCAACACAATTACGCACCCTTTCCTTTATTTTCTTTGTCAAGAAAGGGATGACTGCATGATTCAGGAATGTTGCGATAAAAGTTGGAGTGTTTATGAGTGACAGCCTGGCAGGTCGACAAGGCAGCACTTTCTGCATGACAGAAACATAGAATTATTTGCCGGACATTATACTCACAATACATACAAAAACACAGATCGCCAGTTATTGCACGTTCGCCGAGTATCTCTAAAAATATCACTCCATCAGGAAAGAGAGGAGTTTATTTAAAATTAAACCACCATATATTATTTTAATTATAGTGTACAAAATTAAATTTGTCATGGCTTAGTCGGCTGAGAAATTTCTGATCGCACCTTTGTCAAACAAATGCAACTACTAGGTTCATGTAGCAATGTGTGGTGCAAAACACACACACACACCTTTCTCTTGCAGGTAATAGACATATACACACACACACACACACACACCTTTCTCTTGCAGGTAATAGACATACACACACACACACACACACACACACCTTTCTCTTGCAGGTAATAGACATATATACACACACACACACACACAACCTTTATCTTGCAGGTAATAGACTATACACACACACACACACACACCTTTCTCGTGCAGGGTAATAGACATATACAACACCACACACACACCACCAACCCCCTTTCTCTTGCAGGTAATAGACATTACACACACACACACACACACACACACCACACACACCTTTCTCTGATAGGTAATAAGACATACACACACACACACCACACAAACACACACCTTTCTCTTGCAGGTAATAGGACATATACACACACACACACACACACCACACACACCTTTCTCTTGCAGGTAATCGACATATCACACACACCACACACCACACACACCTTCTCTCACGTAATGTACATATGACACACACACACTCCACAACACACACACACACACACACACAACTTTCTCTATGCAGGTAAAGACCATATACCACACACCACACCACACCACACACCTTCTCTTGCAGGAATAGACCATACCACACACACCCACACACACACACACACACACACACACACACACCTTCTCTTGCAGGTAATAGACAACACACCACAACAACACACACACACACACCTTCTCTGCAGGTACTAGACATTACACACACACACACACCTTCTCTTGCAGGTGAAAGACATACCAAACACACCCACACACAAACACCCCCAACACCTTCTCTTGCAGGTAATAGACATATACACACACACACACACCACACACACACACAAACACTTTCTCTTGCCGGTTAATAGAAACACACACACACACACCTTTCTTTGCGGTAATAGACATACACACACACACACAACCGTTCTTTGCAGGTAATTAGACATACACACACACACAACACACAAACACACACACACACACACCTTTCTCTTGCAGGTAATAGACATATACACACACACACACACACACACACACACACCTTTCTCTTGCAGGTAATAGAATTCAAAAAGAGAAATTTTCTTTATACTAGAATTTTTACTTAACGTTAAGTTCTCCCAATTTGGCAATTCCCTACTGGCGTAGGTAATAGCATTTTTCTCTGAGCCATTGTAAAGGAAAGCCTTTGTTTCATAATTTTTTCATAATAAAATGGTTTCAACAAAAGTGAACGTTTATATTATATTATTTTATCTTACTACTCTGTTAGTGAGTAGTGCAGCAAATTTTCGAATTTGGATTTTCCCCTGATATAAATATTTTGAGATTCCCTAAACACCAAAATATATTAATCGCAAATGATCTGTTTAATTAACTCGTGTATAAACAAAAAAATAAAAAATAAAAATAGCGACAAATCGCAGGAAGCTGAAACACGGTATTCTGTTTAAGTATTACCATAGCATCCGAGATGAATGTTTTGGTCATTAATCCGAGAACATAAAGTGCCGCTTTACTGAATGTTTTTAACGGTTTACTTTAATCTTAGCATACTAACTTTACATATAGCGGCCATCTCTTTCAGTTGAAACTATTCTAGAAATTGTGTTTTGGAGGGCTGTGGGGGGAAGCTGCAGTACTGCGTCCTCACAATCGCGTACAGGATAATATACGATTCTTATTAAAGTATACTTGTATCTGTTATTGAAGTATACTTTGGGGGTACAATGCACTGCGACCAAAGGAGATCTATTTGTTCACCCTACAAGTGCCATTATGAGATCATCCACCCTAGAGCCCTTCTTATATATTATGATCTCTGAGAAATCTCATAATCTGGAAAGGTAATGAGGATTGTAAATGTACCTCCTACATTTGGTAACTACTCAGGCTTCCAAAACTTCTCCGTAAGATAGAGTCGCAATCCATTAAAAGGTGCATTGCAGTCTACTCCATGTCGTGTTCTACGCCCAGCTTCTCTAGATCCTCGTGAGCACCATCACCGTCAGCATACAAAGTCTATTTTTATTCTAGATGAGGCCGCTATATATCTTTCTGGTTTTAACCGCCCAGACAAGTCAGCTTTGCTTCAATCCTGGTGGAATTTCCAGAGCTGTGCTTTCTTCACTTCCTCCTCATTTCTGATCTGTTCCCGGAGAAACTAGACGCTTATCTTACAAAAGGGTTCTGGTCTCATAAAGGGGTATGTATACAGTGTCTTTCCTTGCCAGGGTTCGGCCATCTCATTACCTTCCATGCCAACGTGCCCTGGTATTGTACATAGATAACACAACTTCTACCTGTCAAGGTCATTGAGTTAAAGTTTTCATTAAATGTATTTCATTATGTATATTTCATATTTCATTCATGTTAAACATTTCCGGTTATCGGATACACGCACGCATACACAGAGAAAAAGAGAGAGTGAATAGAGACCGTAATTGTTACTATGGCACGTTACAGAAAACAAAGTATTTGCACGTAAGAATAATTAATTTTCAATTGTGTAATTCCATATTTTTATACAGTCCATTTGATGCACATGTATTTTTTAAAGTTTGTATCTTCTTTTTTTCTCAATACAGAAGTTAGCCGAAACGTTAGCAACAAATAATTGGATTTTTGGATTCTCATCCATCGTCACTACTAACAATACTGTGAGAGTTAAATCAATTTTTCGCAACGTTACTTTTCGTACGATGGATGAGAATCCGAAACCGTTCAATCAACCAAATGACGCATGCTATGACAGATAAAATCACAGATTAACCAGCGTTGCGCACCCAAACACATATTCATCAAATAAATTGCTTTGATTAAAGATTTTGGTTGATCAAAATTTTGGTTGGTTTGAGATATATTTTAATTGTTACGTTTGGTTCCGCAGAGCTGGAAAGCATCGGAGACATTTTCCGTGATAGCCTGCTTCTTTTTGTGGTCATCGACCGGTTTCGGGCTTCGCCCATCATCAGAATGTTGATGTTGTTTTAGTCAAACAATATAATAACATAGAGTAATAACTAAGAGCAAATAACATAAGCATAATAACATAGAGCAAATACAGTTGATGAGTGTATCAACTGTATTTGCTCTGTGCATGTCTATGTTATTACACTGACTCCTCCATCCTGATGATGGGCGAATGCCCGAAACCGTCGATAACCACAAAAGAAGCAGGCTATCACGGAAATGTCTCTGAGATATTTAATGGTTGGAGGGAAATTCTTTGTGTTTTATATGTAAAGTTAAGAGTGTATGGAGTTATTTTTATGTAGATTTGCAGTGTGTACAATATTAAGATAACAAAGACGGACTTTGATATCTAGGACGTGCAAATGTTAACAAACTTCCGTTACTGCTTGAATCTTTAATAACGAGTCAAGAAGAAGAGCAAAGTGTGATTTCGTTCGATTATTCGATTTTAAACAAGACGTAAATGCGGTAAATTGTGTAAAAAAATATTTGTGACGCATTTGGTGGAAATGTGGTTTACGTTCATGTTGAAATTGGTTTACCAAATTTCGAACAGGTGATTTTGCTTTACTGACAAATCTCGATTTGGCAGTCTTTCGAAAGTTGTTAACGTCCTTTTGAAACAAATGATAAAGAAAATCCACGCCGGTTTGGCCCAGTTGACTAAACCGTATACAAATGTCCTATATCATTCACACCAACTAAATTGTATTTATAAAATTGATGTTTGGTTACCACATGAATTAAGCCAAAAGATTTACTCGATCGAATTACACCTTGCCGTTCGCTTCTTAATCAAGTTCATTATAAAGCCTTTATTCACAGGATTGTAACCGGGGACGAAAAGTGGGCTAGAAAAAGACCCTGGTGGCACTTTCAAGGCGCCATTTATTTTGAGTTTGTTACAACTGATGAAAAATTTAATAGTGATCTTCATCTTTGTCGATCTCTCCAAATGGAAAAAATGAGATCAATTCGAAGACATGAAAAAATGTATAAATGAACTGTTGCAGCCAAACCTCGAGATTTTAACAGAAGTGAAATAGAATAATCACCCAGCGTATGGCAAGAAATCATAAATTATGGTGGTAATATATTTTAGTTTAGATTTCGAATAGTATATTTTATTTTGATCCTTAAAAACGTAAAGACTTTCCTAAAGTAAAATCAAAAGATAATACACTTACCAATGCGTAATAAATAAAATCTTTAAGCAGTAATGGCTTGGCCTTGATCAGATGTTGGTTGATAGTGGTCCTTTGGAAATCTGCCACTATATACACCTGAGCGCTATAGCCAATTTCCCTCAGCCATACTTCTGCTGCACTAATAAATAGTCTTAAATAATACAGAAAATCAAAATCCTCTTGATCTGCGTATGTCACTCCGCCGTACACAAACAGCAATGATTTGTCTTTTGATAATGCAGGCATTAATGTGAAATATCTAAAGGAAAATAAAGATTTAAACAAACTAACAATTCTTTACTATACGATATTAAAAACAAATATTGAAAGAGTAAAATTTGGCGCGAAATACACGCACCACTTCCTCTTTACAATTATAACAACAGATTTTTTTAAATTTTAATATTGCCTAATGCTTATTTCCCCGTTATTATGGAATATATTCTTTGTTTAGATATGTGAAATCGAATTCCGGCTTAGATATAAAACAAAACTTACAGCTAGACCATAACTATTATAAAATAAATTTTCCCAGTAAAATGTTTGGAATAAAAATTGCAGACTTAGACAATCAGCCTAAACAAAATCGCTGGAGTAGTTTACGAGAAAAATCTGAAATTGGAAAACATTGTAAAGTCGCACTTCCGGTGCACGAATTTCATGACCAACACTTGGCGGCAAATTTTGGAAACTGAATTTTCTAAGTAAATTTAGATCTTTCTGTGTTTGGTATTAATTTGAATGTGATAAACTATAATATCTCCATAAGAAGGGTGAGTTGCAATTAGGTAAACATTGATATTCTGTTTCGATTCTATCATCAAGCGAGCATGAAACTTCCGTCCAAAATCCAGATTGGGCTGCTGCCACTTTATTGTTTCCATTCCGTTTCACGAAAAGATTCCAACGACGCGAACTATGTAGGATGCAGGTCTATCACTTTTAATTAACATTTTCCTGGAAAATTGATTTTTTCAATTTCTATGGCTTAGATCCTCACGGAAGCGGTGATCCTCACATTTCCTTAGAAAATGCTATTTCATAACTCATCGTTCAAGGATAATTGAAGAAAATAAGGTCAGCTAAAGGTGGTAAAATTAGGATAATTGAAGGAAATAAGGTCAGCCAAGGTGGTAAAATTTGGATAATTGAAAAAAATAAGGTCAGCCAAAGGTGGTAAAATTTGGATAATTGAAGAAAATAAGGTCAGCCAAAGGTGGTAAAATTTGGATTATTGAAGGAAATAAGGTCAGCCAAAGGTGGTAAAATTTGGATAATTGAAGAAAATAAGGTCAGCCAAAGGTGGTAAAATTTGGATAATTGAAGAAAATAAGGTCAGCCAATGGTGGTAAAATTTAGAATTCTTCTTTGTAGTTTTTCGCAATTTTCTCGAAAAAGGCTCCAGAAAATTTGGAATATTTACACTTGGCTATATATCTACGCCACACACGTATCAACCTTAATTTGCAACATTTTCTATTAAACGAATTTTATGATAAGTTCTGGGGGATTTAGGGTTGTTCACAGTGCCAAGAGATTAGGGTTTCTCCAAATGGTGCGAACTAAACATTTACTAAATTCACATATTCCAGCACGTTCGGTTATTCAGCCCTGTGAATGTTGCCCAGCGTGACAAACTCGTGTGAATGTTGCACATCAAAGTATATTTATGGCAGTGGAATGATCGTATGAAATTATGAAAACTGAGCTTTCAAAGGAAATACATTTTTTGAGGTCAAAAAAGTATTAATTGCCTTGAGTGAGAAAAAGTAGTTTTTGGAAATTGCTTGATGAGGTCAGCACAACTTAAAAACGGAAAACCGCAGAAAGCTGAAATTTGGTATTTCGGGGTACGCGATAATAAGCCTTTGGAAAATGTGTTCTGAGGGAGTGATAAGTAGGCTTTCCTCTAAAGTGTCATTCTATAAATTATACCATTCTATAGCCTATACGATATTAATAAGAATGTTCAAACTCGGAGTTTGAAGAAAATAAGTTTATCGGAAGTAAGATTTTTATATTATATTTTGGATGCATATTTCGGATTACATATATATGCATTTTCATTTATATGTTAATTTTATATCCTGGTAATAGCCGTTTAAATAAATAATAAATCATAAATTGCACTAAGGGAAAGTCACGGTCCATTTCTTTCTCTTGTTTGCAGTGAAAATGTTCTTTAACTAGTAAAGTAACTTTGGGAATTTAAAATGTTCGTCTTACATTAATTCACTTATTTTTACATAGCCAGGATCCAAAGGGTCTCGACTGTCAAACAGTTCACTTTGACTCCTAAACGTATAATAGGCATCTAATTTTCTTTTCACTTTCTCCAGACTTCCTTTACATCCAGTCAGATACAACTTCAGAAAGGAATCACTCTCTATGAAGCCCAGTAAACATACAAGATCCAATTAGCATTGTAAATTAATCAGTAACTATATGATATCAGTATGAGAAAGATGAGAAAGCGACCTACCTGTTAACCTGGATGGAGGCAGATGATGCTGTAATTTCAGCCAGTCCTTGATGTGCTCCACATCTGAGTCCAATTCTTTCCTAGTGTAACCGACTTCGGCCAGCACTGCACCTTTCTGTTCTTCAGATAGTTTGATCATCCTATTTGGTTAACCTATATCTTTTATTCTGAAATATTCCTTAGGGCGATCTAACAAAATTGAAGATACTAATCTACTAATAGATGTAAAAGTGTTTTATCTGGTGACGTGATCGATGACAGTTTGGGAACTTGTGGACCGCGAGAACTGAAACCTCCTTCACACAATATTACAGAAAATCAACAGCGAAAGAAATCTACAGCTACAAACTGCCGGAGTTAACTTTCAAATAATTAACTCCTGAATAAACCTTGATTATTTCCTTTCCCACTTATTTTGATCTCCCACTTTAGTACAGCTTTTTGATAATTACTTCTTAAGAATTATTTTTTGTTTAAATCAGGCAGTCAAACTTTTACGTTTACTAATCGAGCGCCGCAATATTCAAATATCGGATTTGAAACACTCACATGATTTGCTCCTACTGCAGTTAGTTAATACAGTTGTTTATAAAGTGACAAATGTTCTTTTGTTACTTGAAATTTTGCTGATTTTTGCACTCATGTCTACCAAAGTGAAATGTGGAGGAGGAGGAGCAAGGGAGCGACAAACTTTTAGTGATCTCAGCATTACTGTACACACGGAGAGGGGATTTTTGTCATTTTATGAATAATAGTATGAACAGCAGTAAGAGGTAGGGAAGGGATTAGCTCGCTAAGGTAGCGCGCTGAACTAGCAGGCCAGGTTTTCTATTTCTGGGAGCCTTTTCAGCTCAATGTCTAATGATGGAAGTGTTGTCAGTAACGAGAGAACACTGTCCGGAGGCTAGCAGTGCACTGAGAAGGCTCCGGGTCCAATGACCTCAGAGTTGACGCGCGATAATTAAAAAAAAGAAAGCAGTAAAAGAAAATCGTGTGGGTATTTCTCACCAGATTTTTTTTACCTCTTACGGCTTCAAAATTCTCTTATATCAGTAAGAAAATGCATTACTAATACAAGTTATTTTATTATTATTCCATACTATTTTATTGGGTCGAAATGAAGAAATGATTTAGCCTGTTTTTGAATAGTTCAACGATTCCTGAGGCTTGATATTTTGAACAGTCCTTTAAAATTTAATAAAATCTGAAGAACCAGAGAAAAAATTTGAATTAATAATTATTTCTTCTTTTTTTCCAAATTTTGAAAAAAATTGAAAATGAGAAAATTAGTGGATTATTAATAAAATAAAATAAAATAATCTTATATTATTAATTGTATTTAAATTTAGGCCACGACAATGGGAATATTGTTTCCCATAAGATTATCTAGTTATTATTTATTTAGATAACCTTTCATCATTTTAAAAAGAATTACAACCTATTTCTATCTCAGTTGATTATTTAATCTTGAGCAGCGGAGGTTACGCTCTCTAAAGATACTGTCCTCAATGTTTATCAATTTCTTTAAATATAGTAAAAACTTCTTTTTTTATAATTGTTAAATTTATTATTTTTTTTTAATTGAAATTAATATTTTCAGTCGATTTTCTCAAAAACGGCTTCATCGATTTTCTTTGAATTCGTATACTAACTACGCACATAATTGCCTATTGCTTTTATTGAACATGTTTTTGGCGAAAATTGCTTTTCAAGTGTAAGGTAACGTTAGGCATTCCTTTTGAGTACCATTTCACTACTTGTACTTTCAGTACCGTGTAATAATAATATTTAAATTAAGGTTTAATAAACACCCATTTTCGAATTCTCGCTTATTCAAAAACTGGTAAACCGATTTTCGATAAGGTAATATTTTATAAAATATTTTTTCTTATTTCAAAATATGCATGATGATTATTAATGTACAAAAATGACTAAGTTATCACCGCTGTGCCTATGTAAAAGGTTTATCACATATGTTACATGATTGTCGCCTACCTACTAACAATTTTTTTTTTCCTTACGCCATGACTTCTACTCCATCCATACTGACTCAGACTGCGTCATGCGGCCCAGTACAAAATTTTAGGCTTGTTGGCGACTGTTGTTGTTAGTTTAGTTGGATATCCATGAACAACTTCGCCCCCAAATTTTACAAAATTATTGTGAAGAACGTGCCATTTTCAATTACTGATTGTTTTTAATGCTTATGAATTATTTGTTTTATAAAACTCGTCACAGGGTTAAATAAATTTCTCGCATAATGTTTACTCGTTCTTATAAGTTCAATATTATTCACCAACCATTTGGCTAAATAGACTTTACACAATTGCTGACATCAACTAAATGTAAATCACAGCTGAGATGATGTCATTAAGATCAGAACGTCCTGATTCAGTAAATGAATAAAATTTGAAAAAACAAGAAGTTGTCAATAATCCAGAACCTTCACCTCTAATAGTATTTAATATATTTTATTGCGCTACGAGGCTAATGAACCAGAACAGGGGAAACAAACAATCTACCAAACGAGTAGCCTTTCTTCAAATGAAATTTAGAGAACAATATGGTGAAAGAGATTTGTTTGTATACAACTTATGTTTAGGGCACATGGGGGACAATCGCCAAGGAAACAAAAGATTCTTTAGACAAACTCGATATTGACTTTTCTAAAATGACTAACCTCATGGAAATGCTAACTTCAAATTCGCTTGGGGTTTTGAATCTTCTCCAAAGCAACGTGGAACCCAACCTCCCTCTGCAAGCGCTGACGCAAATCAGAATACAGAGGGCAATGGTCTCGTTTCGGCGGTACACATACTAAAATTGTCCATTTATATATTTGCAATAGCCATTAATATGTTTAGTTCAAGCGTTTGATTGATTAGTATGCTATGTACTATGAGCAACTCAACCAAACAGCGCGCCACTATTTCAAGTTATTTTCTTTTCCAACAAAGAGTTTTCTCTCATGTTTATGTGACTTAGGCCGGGTATTGGTGTTTGGTTGGAACAGTATATACACTTTTATAAATGTTTGGAAGATGAAACTTCAAGCTGGTAGAAGTAAATTTTCCACCATTATCTGTAGTTATATTAGCTAGGAGATGGATTTGTAATTTGTGGTAAATGAATAACAACCCAAAATTTGTGTAATATTTTTAACAATAACAGCACTGCACTGAACACATGTTTGTAATAACTTTAAAGCGGCGTTTACACGATCAATAGTATTGACAGTACTTTAGAGTATTGACAATAATATTGATCGTGTAAAGTGAAAAAAATGTATTGATGGTCGGTATTGACAAGAGTATTGATGAAATTCAGAGAATTTTCTATCAATACTGAGAATTGGAGGGGATATCGACAATATTATTGGTCAGTTCAATAGTTTTATCGAACGTTGCAACTAACCTGTACAAAACAAAAGCGATACTATTATAATAGGTTAAAGAATTCTATGTAATTAACATCTCCTATAATATATTAAAGTTGACTGGCCCAATTAATTTAAAATTTCCATTTTAAGAAAACATTTCAGTTTGAACTCTGACAATTGCACTATTAGAAAAATCGTATGAGTGTTTCCCAGTTTATTTAATTTTTTGTTTCAAAAAGGGTTCTTATAAGCTATGCTGTTTAATATAGAGAGAAAATAGGCTTCTAACTTTCCTTCCGAATGGTAGGCATATTAAATCACTACATGTCTACATGAAAAGTCAATCAAACAATTTTCCTTGTTTATGCCTGATTTTGGTGGAATGTTAGATAAAGATTTAGTATTTTGCCTTCTAAGGTGTTAATAAAAAATAAATGTATCTAAAACATGCAACACAAAATTACCAGAATTATATTATATTTTATTAAATATATCATTAGGATAAATGTTTATTTTCGATGTTTTATAAAGGAATTAATTAATTAAGAGTGAACGATAATGGAAGTAATTTAAATAAGAAACATTAGAGCTGTCCCCCTTGAGTTTTCTATACAATATTAATAAAGTGAGCAGCAGGGTAAAGAGCTAACTATAACCATGGGCCAAAATAATAGCTACGCAAGCTTTAGAACGATTATTCATTTTTTAAAGGTTAAAAAAAAAACAACCAAACTGATGAGTATAAACACGTAAATACACTCTCCTAGTGGCAGAAATAGTAAGTAGTATTGACAATAATATTGATCGTGTAAAGTAATGAAATATTGATAGTGGTTAGTATGAGTATTGATGGAAATATTGTCAATACTGGTATTGACAATAATATTGATCGTGTAAACGCCGCTTAAAGAAATTGAGTTAAAATATTAACAAGTATAGCTCGGCAACTTACCTGTGACACCCGAAACGGCTATGATACTCCGCCCACAGCCAAAGCTTCTATTAGCTGTGACGTCAGTTAACTCCGCCCACAGGTTTCACAACTAAGTGGGGTGCTATACAGTCAACTATCCAAACACCTTACGATAGAATCGTATAAGCAACTAAAAGCACTTTAGAGGAAAGCGTTACTACACCGCTCCTCTCAAACTCTCCTTTAATCAAGTTTCTCCAAAAAGTGTTTCAAATAAAAGTTTTAGCTGTTTAAATCTGTAATTGATATATAAAATGTTCCAAGGAAATCGTTGGAGTCGTTTTCGAGAAAATCACAGAAAATTGAAAAATTTAATCAGTAAAGTAGTACTTCCGGTGAAGAAATCTTGACAGATAACTTCCAGTCGGATGCAATGCAGATCTCAAATAAAATGTCAACTTTCCTTTTTAAAAAATGACACAGTACTATTCACATAGATACATACATACAAACTTTACTAAAACCTCTTTTTTCTAAGTTAGGAGAGCTCGAAACTTGGATTTCCGGTGAAAATTTGTTATTAAAAATAAGAAACGATCGCAGTACTTCCTGTTAGGAGCAGTAAGAGCAAATAAAATATCAACTTTATCCAAAAATATTCTGAAATAAATGTTTCATTTTCATTTGTAGTAATTCGGTGTGGTATCACCGACATGGTACAGGGCAGGAACAATAAATAGTACACCGTACTTTCAGAGAAGTGTGTGTATGAATATGACATTTCTAATAGCAATAAGAAGCATATAAAAAACAGCCCTAAGCATGTTCTATCCAGTTACAATTTGTGACATCACGCTGTTTATCAAGCAACCCTAATGTTGGACGAGCCTCCGAAATTGATCGAAGAACGCAAAATGCAGCAAACTGCCACGAACAAAATCTCGAGTTTTCTATTATGCAGACCAACTACAATGAGACCACTTTTACTGTGCCAGGGATTTTTAGTTCAAGAAAGAATCCCCTTAATCATGGGCTCCAGAAAGTACTAATCCATTTGTTGTTCATTTGTTTTTTGGTTTTGTCTGTTTGCCATTAACCAGTTATTTTGATTTTGAGGGCTGGAAAAAAACCAACATATTGACATTATTAACTACCCCTGGCTTCTAATTGCCTGCAACTGCAATATGTTAGTGGAAAAAAACCAGCCCTATCTTTTCAAATTGACATGTCTCTTGTAGTCTTCCATTAGGCTTCTGCACCCTCTTCTCCTTCTTCATTCTCCATCCTTGCAGAGATAAGGGTATTTTGAGCTATGCGGCTCTTATCCTTAATCTTTGGACCTGTCATATCTGAAACAATTTTATGGTTAATGCCTTTGAATAATATGTTTTATGTTTTGGTGTCTAGTATAAGTGAAATGAGCACAGAACTACAATGTACCGAAAGATAATTCCTAATCCGACTTATATTTTCATTTTATTCCCTTTGATGAACTTGTGTATGCAAACAAGCGGTTCTTTTTCCATTAGTGCCAATATGCTTTTAGCGCTACAAGGAAATCGTACATACTTGGACAGTTCGATTAAAAAGTTTCTCTTTTTTTACTATACATTTTACAACTAAAGAGTAAATGATTGATCCGTTACTGCAATCGCATTTGGGACTTTTACGATACGTATTTTATAAAGCAGCGGCTTGGTGAGATTATGGTTAAACCTCAATCGCATTATCGTGGTATAGAATTGCCTTTCCCCCTCCAACTCTTCAAACCAAGGTCTACAAGGGATTCGAGGCTGTATAATTGAATAATATTTGCCTCTATATTCTTTTCCATTGATCCTGCCAAAATTCTAAATACTTACTTTTCAGAGCATTGGTAATATCTCTCAAACTAGCTATCGGAATGTCTTCGCCCGACTTAATAGTATTTTTGCTAGGTACCAAATAAATATAAACATTAAATTTTCAAGTGGAATAATTAGTTACTTGACTCGGTCCCATTTTCTAACTCCTACCGCCAGCGCAGAAATATTCAATACTTTCTAGCAAGAAAACTTATAAGGGATAACCAAGAGATCCGTCTTGATGTGAGGAGAGATATGTAGATACAACTGGACTATTGCCCTAGAAGTATGCCTGATCAGCCAATATTAATTGGTTCACCAGATCCTACCCCAATGGATTTCTTTTTTATGAGAAACCCATCATGTAATAAACTTACAGTAACGCAGCAAAGCGCACCAGCATACTGCAGAGGCGGACTGACGTGCTAGTGTTCAACATGTGGGAGCTGCAGTTGAATTTGTTTTGATGAAGTTTAGAGACTGTCTTTGAGCAGGAGGGAGCCGATTTGACCAGAATGTTCTCCAGTAAATTGTCCTTTCTTGTTGTTTACTTCATCTTAGATAGATTTTAATTATCTAGAGAATGTTAAATTCATTAATTGTTACTCAAAGGACCGTTGAATTGAGTGACCAGGGTTCCTTCGAATGGAAAAACGCCTTACTAGTGACCTAGGCTTGCGTGACGCCTATCGAGAGTTTCTGCAAGATTACTTAGACAGTGGCCACATGGAGGTCGTACGCCCGGATGACACCCGCGTCCGTATCAGCCATACTATATCCCCCATCATGCGGTTCATCGCCAACTAAGTTGCAGGTTGTGTTCAACGCCTCTGCGCCTCCTCTAAGGGCCACTCCTTAAATGATCTGCCTACCGGCCCAAACTTCTGGCCAATATCACCACACTCCTCCTACGTTTTCGCTTCACGCCTTCGGCTTCACCGCTGAAATTCGGCAAATGTACCGTCAAATCCTTGTTGCTCCCGAACAACGGGATTTTTAACGCATCATTTGGAGTTCCTCTGACCAGGACACCATCTTATTCTTCCGCCTTAACACCGTGATGTACGGCGTCTCTGCTGCGCTCTATCTCGCCCTACTAACTCTCCGTCAATTAGCCATTGATGAAGGAGATGAGTATCCTCACGCCCAAGCCTCCCTTCTCAATGAGGATTATATCGATGATATTCTCACTGGAGCCTCGTCAGAGTCGGAAACCCAAGCCCTGCGCGCTCAACTGCAGCAGCTGCTCTCGGCGGGCGGATTTGAGTTGTGTAAATGGGTTTTCAACTCTCCCACCCTCTTGCAGAATCTTCCGCCTGAACATTGTCGGCTACCCGGGTCTGAGAATCCGCTGTCTAGACCGAAATCCAATCCTAAAAATTTTGGGGCTAGGATGGAACCCCACAGCGGACACCTTCTTCTACGCCGTCCACATGAGTGATGCCGCATCCACCAAACGCACCGTCCTCAGCCTGATGGCGCGCATCTTCAACCCTCTGGGGTAGCTGACCCCCGTAACGTTCCGAGCCAAGCTGTTCTTTCGTCAGTTGTACCGCTTCCAGCTGGAATGGGATCAGGCCTTGCCTGAGGAGCTCCTCGCTCCCTGGTATGAGTTTCGGAGCCACATTTCAGATCTTGGTCATCTCCAAATATCGCGCCTTTTGCCTGCTCTTCATCCCTCGCTCGTTCATCATGTGGTCGGATTCTGCGACGCCTCCGAATCGGGATATGCCGCGGTCGTGTATTTTTACGTGGTGCAGACAGGCGGAAAAATCAGGGAACGATCCCATCAGATAATCAAGTATAACAAGGTTGACACAAATTATACCATTTACCTAAACTCAAACAAACACAAACCCGATGCATCACCACCACGATGAAACCAATACATCCAGGCCACAAAGGACACCATTTGACATAATAGAACAACTCGAAATATATAAACACAAGATACAAAACTTAATAAACGAACCATTATTCAAAACGCCCATCCCACAATAGCAATAGAAAACGCAATTAACACACAAATAGTGTACATGGACCAATTAGTTCTTAAGTAGTAAAAAACCAAACAGATTTTAATTTTAGTTTACTTTTAAATCTGCTAGTTTGTATGTCTGACCATATGAAACGAAACAGCTTCAAGTGTGTACCTATGTGAATGATGCATGCAGGTCAAGAGAATGGAATATTCATCTGGATTGTACGTTACATTAAGGTTGGAATTATTATACTTGTAATAATTTTTTCAGTGATATGTCTGTAAATGTCTGTATTTGAGCTTGTTAGACTCGTTAGGTTTAGGCCTGTAAAAAGGAACCTACATGGATGGTGTATGTGAATGTGTGTGAAAGGTGAAATGTTGAGTAGAATGCATAATTATTAAAAAACTTGCTTATATAAATTACTTGCTCAACATAGTTATGTATCTGTACCATCTTACGGTCATTCAGCTCGGATTCTATCATTTCTTACCAGTAACTATTCCACGGTGGTCCACAGTTGTCACTTTTGTGTTATTTTGCTCTGTTATGAATTAATAAATAGAAATAATAAGCTGGCATGGATAAAATAATTAAAAAAGAAAAACCTCCTTCAAAAACATCCCCACTCATTGATGTTTACATTTAAAAAGGGAACAACGTCACTAAATAGGTCCGAATATGGTGCAAGGTCCGAATATGTGATTTCCCAATCAGATAGCAACTCCCCTCTTAACCTAGTTCTGTCAAACAAAGACGTTTAAAAATCCAGTGTATCAACTGCATTTGCTCTGTGCAAGTCTATGTTATTTCACTGTTCAACAAAAACATCCTGATGATGGGCGAACGCCCGAAACCGGTCGATGACCACAACATGAAGCAGGCTATCACGGAAAATGTCTCTGAAAATCCTATCTAGTTAGTTCTCACTATGGAGGCCCCGATTTTATTCAACCTGGATGTTAGCAAGACATTTGATTATCATTAACTACATACCGTTGGTAGTAACACCATTACAATTCATAGAAATGTCAATTTTAGAGGAATGTCTAACGGCCACTCTATCACTACAAAGCAAAAAATATGCATACCAAATCTGTAGACCTTTAAGCGGTCTTTTTTAGCGGATATGGCGGCCATTTTTTTTACATAAAATCGCAATAAAAAAGTTGAAAAGTCCGTGACGACTTGACAGCATGATCGCAATACTTCCTGCTTACAACTTCCTGGACTTAATTCTCATACTGGGGTGGAACAAAACTACAACTCGTCTTCAAAGTCTAACAAAGATATAGAGGGTGGAGAGTCAAGCTGTTTGCGACCCTTGGCTCAGCTGATAATTCAATGTCCTTACATTGTAGTCCAGAAAACAGCGCCTATAACACTGAAGGAACTTAAATAAGATTTTTAATTTAACGTTGAATGAAATGAAAACAATAAATGCTCATTTCTTTGACTGTGTCCACCCTAAATTTGGAGTTTGCTCTACAGTAGAATTAGATATGATGGAATTTAAAGCAAAATCTTTATAAAGATCGCAGAATATATTTCAAGCATGAGTTGTTATGTATTTAATTGTGTATCGTCGAAGCTAAACTGGATATGGTCAGCTCATTACCTACCAAAGCAGAAACA
Organism: Triatoma infestans; assembly: GCA_011037195.1. Lineage (NCBI taxonomy): Eukaryota > Metazoa > Arthropoda > Insecta > Hemiptera > Reduviidae > Triatoma > Triatoma infestans. The sequence goes on along the minus strand of JAAEAF010001062.1, from coordinate 62,420 downwards.
AAAGAAAAATATTTAAAAAAGTAAAAGTAAAATAAATTAAATACACGAATAAATAATTATATTAAAACAACATAATTACATTGGGCACAAGGTCTCTTAAGTAATGAGTAAGGGTGCTGCTATCTAGTAGCAACTAGAAAATACCATACAATAAAATTCCCAACTAGTACAGGAAGTATCAAACGTGAAACATTCGCTCATTTCCTCTTATTGCTATTTACAGTTGTAATTGGAATGTTTACTAAATGGTTAGTTTAATTTAATGGTGCGCAGGTCACCTCGGTCCATTCGGATAACCCAGTGCACCCCTGAAATCTACTGTTCTCGAACAATGTTTCAAATAAATCCGATAAGTTTATGAAGGTGAAGTTAATACTCCAATAAAAAACATAAAAAATAATAAATATTACAAAAGAACATAGAAACACGTAAACAAAACTCTGGTATGAAACACATGTTTTTTTTGTCGCAATTCTCACACTTTAATTACAAAATTGTCCATACAAGTTAGAATTTTTATGAAAAGCTTAGTAATCCTTAATTTCACCACGTGGTGGGAGCGCACGTCTGTGACGGTGTGACATTTTGGTGGTTTTCAAGGAAAACTGAAGAAAAAAAGAGGAAATCTGGAATGAAAGCCATTCTCCAACTGCTGCTAATACGATTGCAATTGACAAAGTTTCTTATAAATAGAATTTCACTCTGCGTGTAGTTGCCCTTAATTACATGATGGGGGACCAGATAGCTCCTCAGCAGATAGCGGGTAGTGAAAGAGATCACCCCAAGTCCAGTAGTCCACTGCCTGTGTGAGCAGTACTTCAAATATAACGACACAACTCACAAGTTTAAACAAAATTAATGCAGCTGTTTTCGAGAGAATCCAAGTACTCAGTAAAACTTTAGAATACCATCTTCATGTAATCTAGGATGGAAGGAGGTAATATTAAAATTACACACTTCAATGGTAAACTCAATGATTGAGATTACTCTCAGCAGTGCCCTCTCTAGGGGCGGGCAAATCGGACATTATGGCGCTGGGGCGCCAAAATTTAGGAGTGCCATTTTGGCTGTAAGCGTTAGAAAAGCATTGATGTGTTAAATACTCAATTAATAGAAAATTTCACATATCGAGTTTTTCGTTCACTAAAAATTTACATTACATAGCGTATTTATATTGTTTATCTCTAAAAGCTATAAATATTATTGAAAAATTAACGCAGAATTTATAAAGGACAATGCTTGAACTTGTTTGAACATGCACGTACTTCTCTGAACAGAATAGCATTAGCACGCGAGCAGAGCGCTGCTTCAGCTTGGGTTTGAACATGCATAGACTTGCTTAAAAATATATATATAAATTCTTAAGGGGCAACAATTTGTCTTTTTGTCTAGGGGGCGTAATCACTAGAGCGGGCGCTGCTCACAGTTTGAGGTTATTACCGAAGCGAGTAAATTTAATCTTACCATCTTCTAAACGGAGAAAAAAATAATTTCCATTTCCTACCTGAAGATGGTTTTATAAGAAACCGAAACTGGTTGTGATTAAAGAAGTTTTACTGTTTGGATGGACAAGTTTTTATTATTCGATATCTAGTACTTGCTCGATATTAATACCTGCTCAAGTTAAGTGATTTTCTTCATATTTGGAATTCCAGCTAATGCTCTGTCTATTATATAAGTGATAGTGATATTATATTAGTTTTTTAAATAACTATCTTGTTACAAAGAAGAGTTAACTATAAATAACTTAATGTTTTACTAACATTTTCTAAGATTTAATTTCCTAAGATTTTTATAAATTTAAAAGAAACATTCACACAACTTGGACCTAATTCTCATACGGGGGTGGAACAAAACTACAACTCGTCTTGGACTTAATTCTCTTACTGGGGTGGAACAAAACTACAACTCGTCTTGGACTTAATTCTCATAAGGTGGAACAACTCGTCTTCAAGTTCTAACAAAGATATAGAGGGTTGGGAGACAAGCTGTTTGCGACCCTTGGCTCAGCTGACACTTCAATGTCCTTACATTGTAGTTCAGAAAACAGCGCCAATAACACTGAAGGAACTTAAATAAGATTATTAATTTAACGCAATGAAATTCCGCAGAATCCTTTTAAACATTTGCTATTTCTAGAAAATTATTACAAATAAAAGTGGGGGTACTATTATATTTGGGCAGTTGGCGTTCCTGTTGTGATGCCTTAATTGTATAATAAATTAGGCAAACATTCCCAGTATATTAAATGAGTTTATTATTTCAATTACATTTATGTACATAGCAACGTCATATGCATATTTTATTTTATTTAATATGTTGTGTTTTATTCCTAATATCCTTCACCCCTCCGGATTGCTGTTCCTTGAGGCTGTTCAAGGTGCTCGTACATTACCCGTGACAGCGATTATCGGCATTTCTGACTTCGGCGCAGGATATCATGTTCCAGACTTAGAAAAGGATCAGGTATCACTGGCAGTCTGTTCAGTGGCGTGCTCTCTGAATTTGGTGGCCCACTGGGTGATGTTCTACACTTGTTCTACAGGGGCAGGTCTGCCACCTGTAATAAAGTTATTATTTGATTGTTCTATTGACCTCAATAGAAGCAGCATCAACATAAACAATTCTTATAGACAAAACAAAAATGTTTTAACATTACACATCTAAATTCTATACTAATAAAAACAGTTATATTTCGCGTAAAATAAGCAGTTCTGGTACACTTACTTTTACATATTTTATATAATTTGACACTTCTAAATAAAACACATTTGTTTAATGAAATACAGACGTAGTGGATGTATAGAAGGTTAAGGAAATCTGGCGTGAAACACTCGCACGACTTTCTCTTATTCCTAATTTCACACTTATATATAAAATGACAAATTTTCTTTAAACTCAAATTTTACATAATTGTCCTAATATAGAGGTGGGGGGGGGAGATAAATACCTAACTACTAACCTTGGTAATAGAGAGGTGACTATTGTGGCCCAGCAGAGCGCATCAAAAACACTGAACCAACTGCAACTTAACGCCACAAATTCCGCACATTTCATCCAAAATAATTTTTAGGGGGAAAAATTATTTAAAATAAAAGCGATACATTCATATCTGTGCGCTTAGGAAATATCGGAATCAGGAGATTGTAATCCTATCAGATAGCCAGACCGCCATTAAAGCACTGAGTTCATAAGTCATCAGTTCAAAAATTGTATGGGAATGCCTCGGCAAACTCAATGACCTTTAATCTCAAACCCACTTGAGTTCATACTGGGTAGGAACAATAGAGTTTGCCATATTTTGGGTACCAGGGCTAGTTGGCGGAAAGAAATAAGATGGTCGACACCTTGGCAAGGAAAGGCGCTGCATCTCTCTTTTTGGGGTTTGAACCCTTCTCTTCGAGAACAACTCAGAAATGAGGAGGTAGTAAAGAGAGAACAGCTTTCTCAAATCTCTGGAAAATACTCTCCCGGGACTGAAGCAAACTATGACCTGCCTGGGCGGTTATTACCGGAAAAGATCTGAAGCGCACATCAGTCTAGGTAAAAATAGGCTTCCTATGTTGACAGATTTTCACACGGGGCATTATAAACTCAGAGGACATCTGAACAAGCTGTGCAAGGAACACGGCGGCACCTGCAGATTCTGTTGGGAGATGGAATAGACTTCAAAAAACATAATAATAAAAAAAACTTAAAAATAAATATTTTTTTTTATGATTTATAAATTTTTGCATTTTTTTTCTATATTTTTATTTACTAGACATAAACAAATTTATAAAAAAAGAAAAAAAAAGATTTTAATATATACGGCGAACAATGTTTGCAAGTGGGTTATATTCAATGATTTTATCGTGTATAATCAAGCAATAAGCTGTAGTTTCAGCAGGGAATGCAGAGCTAGCTTCAAATTCAAGCCTTACATCTACAGGACCGGTTTTTATGGATTCACATTGTTTTGAACAGTCGATTACAATAATCGGAGCCTCGTCTCTGTACTCCGCCAAAGAGAGTAAAGGTGAAGGATAAGACTCGGAATAGAAACTTTTTTGGAAATTTGAGTACATATAATACAGCATACTATATTGATTACTAGTAAAGTTGACATTCATGTCACTGTAAGGGTATGATTTTGAGTTGGGAAAAGCTTAACATTTGTCAAACTGCAGTGTTCAAATCTGCTTGAATCTTTCTCAGGATTGTTTTTTCTAGAAGTCTGGAACCCTAAAAGCACAAATCGTGGTTTTTCCAATTGCGAAGAAGTTTTTACCGTCCACAGTTGTCTCTGAGTGGTGGGTAGTAGAGGATAATCGTACAGTTCCCAACTTCTGAACGCTATTGGTATAACTTTTTCTTGTTTTACATTTTTCAGCAATAATAATCTGTGATCATTTATGCACAGAGAGAGAATTATCCAAGTCAACGTAGTTAATTCTAATTTTGCTTTTTCGAGCTGTCCGTCCACTCTGTTTGAAATATAACAATTGTCATCTCTCCTGGATCGAATTAATATAACTTCTTGTTTAACATTTATAATTATCTTTTGATAATCTTCTGCAAAACCTAGCAACATGTGTAAGGGAATGCACACATTGAAATGGCCTTCAACTGATACGAGCTCCAAAGTTTTAGACCGAGGTGGTATCCAACCAGCATTTTCAATAATGCTACTACGTTTCATTGATGCCAATCCTTTTAATGTACTTGTGATTCCAGGATTTTTTATTCTATCTACCTCTGTACCACAAATTTCATAACGAATTTCCTCAAACAGAAAAGCAAACGCATTTTGAGTTAATTTCGCGTTTATCGGTGGACCTGATCCATCTTCCTTTAAAAATTTGCCTTCTATTTTTGCTGGTTTATTGCTTTACAAACGTCTTATGAAACTGAAACTTCTCTACATTATAGCAATGATAGAAACAACGTTTACATATTATCATCCTTTTCTTATGTACTGAAATCTGCCTTCAAACTAGTCTTTCGAAATTTTTTATGTACACGTAATGGTACATACCCAGGTCGTTAGTTAATATAAGCAGATCTCTGTGATAATTTTATTATACTATCCCTGTGGTCGTTACTTTCCTCTTCAACTACTTTGATGGGGCATTGTAAACTCAGAGGACATCTGAACAAGCTGTGCAAGGAACACGGCGGCACCTGCAGATTCTGTTGGGAGATGGAATGGACTTCAATACGGCAACTAATTGATACTTATGTTATCATCCAGAGAAGATTTGGACGTTTGGGTAGCTACCAGGCGTTGGAGGAAGATATATACTCCCTAGAACCTTGCCAGATTCAGAGATTTCTCAGAGATCTTAACATTGAAAAGAGATGCCCAAATCTAAAAAAAAGCCTATTACGTAAAGTCGCACTTCCGGTTAACTGATTTTCTTCAAATTTAGATTTCTAGCAATGCTTCTAATATAACCTTTAGATTATGGTGAAGTGGTATGTTATAGGGAAGCCTAATGTTATTTTGCCCCCACCACCCCCAGAAAATCTATTTTCTCAGGAAAATAATTTCAATAAAAGCGATAGGGACCAGTTGTGTAGATGGTATACGAAGTCTAAAGAAAATCGTTGGAGCCGATTTCAAGAAAATCAGGAAAAATTGAGAAAACTATTCAGTGAAGTCGGTCGATAGATCTTGCTCAAACCTTGGTATCAGAGGCGGTGGTAGTACCTACACGGAATACCAAGTTTGAGCTCCTTGCGATTTTTCGTTTTTGAGAAATTGTGCAGTAGATGTAATTTGCTGATTCTGGCGCCAAAATTTTTGAGCCTCAGGCACTTATGAATTTACGCCCGAAGGCAGGGGTCTGGCGCGCGCCTACAAAATTACGATGAGACCCCCATCTGATTTTTAACCAGGGGAAAAAAAAATATTTTTGAGCCGCGAGATGTACATGCCTGACCTGCGGCTATGTTTTATAATATTTAGCTTGAAAATATAAGGTCAAAATTTGTAGGAGAAAAAAATTTTTTTGAGCCGGGAGATGGCATGCGGCTATGTTTTATAATATTTAGCTAGAAACTATCTAAGGACTGTAATATTGTTTTTGAGCCGGGAGATGATACACACGACATGCGGCTAAGATTTTATAATATTTAGCTAGAAACATCTAAGGACTTTAATATTGTTTTTGAGCCGTGAGATGACATACACGACATGCGGCTAAGATGTGTAATATTTAGCTAGAAACATTCTAAGGACTGTAATATTGTTTTTGAGCCGCGAGATGACATACAGGACATGCGGCTAAGATGTGTAATATTTAGCTTGAAACATTTTAAGGACTTTAATAATGTTTTTGACCCGCGAGATGGCTTCCAAGTCGTGGGCAAACATTTTATAATATCTAGCTAAAGACTTTATTATTTTTTGATATTCAATACTTTGTGTATTTTTATGTATTTAATTCTGTTGTAATAAGGTAGTCATAATAAAACAAATTATTTTATATTTATCTTACAAATCAGTTCTATATAAATTATTTATTATGTTTTGTTTTTATAATTACATCAAGAAAATTACAATGGTAAATTTCATCCAAGTCTCTAATAATATTATAATATGAGTGACCGATAAGGCTACATATGCAAGTGTCAGGTCCTACTTTACACTTTGGGTTTGACCAAACAGAACCTATATAATGGAAAGGTTTATGCTTGCTTTTTCTAATATATTCTTTAGAATAATTTTCCAATTCTTTCATACGTTTACTTCTGTTCACTACCGCTCTGTTTGGCCGTTATTTAAACTAAAATTTACTTTAACACTATTACTTCTTCAAAATAGATTTAATTTAGCTCACATATCCCTTTGGTTCATTCAACTCGTCTATAGTTCAAGACGTAACCATTTGGTTTATGACTGTCTTGAATCTCAAAATTAATGGCAATATTTATTACCTATATCCATCACAGTCAGCGGACTGGTCTTACCCTGAATCATGCAGTATGTAGCAACAATTTGAAGACATTCGTTAATATTGTGAATCAGATTGGTTAAGAAAATTTATGATTATATATATATATATATCAACTTTATATTTCAATTGTAAAGTTTAGTTAGCATTCAAATCATTTATTATCATATTATGTAATGTAAAATAGTAATATTGTATGTAAAATGGTGCGTGCAGATAATAAAATTTACCAAGCTAGGGTTACTAACTTCGGGGGGGGGGAAGAAAGAGCATATGTTTGTTCTTTTAGTATATCTGTTCTTATATCTTCCGTCTACCAATTGTATTTATTCATTGCTCTTCATAGCCAGCCGGAAAATATAGTAGAGTACTATTGCCCAGAAAAATACTTTCTACTGCCTAGGAGGGTGCTTTCTACTTTCTGTTTCCCAGAAAATTACTTATTGTCTTTTGACTAGAAGGGTACTTTCTGTTGCCCAGAAAAGTACTTTCTTAACATTAGTTAAATTTCCTTCACGCTTAATGTCACCTTTGTTATTGACTTCACGATGAAAATCAATTAAAAATAGAATACAAAAACTTTTTTTTCTATATTTATTTTTTTTCTTACATTTTCCGAATTTGAGAAAAATACTGATTATTGTTGTTATATAGCAACCGTATTATCTACTTTTTTTTGTTGTTGTTAATTTAAGGAGCGTCAACATCTATGGTCATTAGCGCCCGGAGCCTTCTTAGTGCACTGCAGTAGTGTATTTATGGGGCTTCTGGGCCAGAGGAGCGGTGGGGCAGGAGGGGCGAGGCTCCTCCCGACCTTTTCTGCTCCTCCCGACCACTTTTTGCTCCTCACGGTCAATTTTTTTGCTCCTTATTTGCTCCTCCCTACCTTTTGCGCTCCTCCCGACATTTTTTTGCTCCTCTCTCGCTTGCTACACCCGCTCTAATGTGCTCCTCCCGACATTTTCTGCTCCTCTCTCGCTTGCTACACCCGCCCTAATGTGCTCCACATTTTTTGCTCCTCTCTCGCTTGCTACACCTACCTAATGTGCTCCTCTCTCGCTTGCTCCACCCGTCCATTTGGCTCCTCTCTCGTCTGCTCCTCCCTGACTGTTATGTGCTACGTGTAGCCAACTCGTCTGCTCCTCCCTGTACTAGTATTGCTGTACTAGTACTGCTGTCTATATACTCTTTCTTTGTTACTTTTAGAGCATTTTTTTTTTTTTTAATCATTGTACATTTTAGTGTTTATTCCTGAATAATAATAATTTTTTAAAGCAAACCTTGATACTGGGAAAAAATAAAAAAAAAAGATCTTCTCAATTATACAAGAAAAAAATTTTATTTTTCAAAAAACATAATAATAAAAAAAACTTAAAAATAAATATTTTTTTTTATGATTTATAAATTTTTGCATTTTTTTTTTCTATATTTTTATTTACTAGAAACTATCTAAGGACTGTAATATTGTTTTTGAGCCGGGAGATGATACACACGACATGCGGCTAAGATTTTATAATATTTAGCTAGAAACATCTAAGGACTTTAATATTGTTTTTGAGCCGTGAGATGACATACACGACATGCGGCTAAGTTGTGTAATATTTAGCTTGAAACATTCTAAGGACTGTAATATTGTTTTTGAGCCGCGAGATGACATACAGGACATGCGGCTAAGATGTGTAATATTTAGCTTGAAACATTTTAAGGACTTTAATAATGTTTTTGACCCGCGAGATGGCTTCCAAGTCGTGGGCAAACATTTTATAATATCTAGCTAAAGACTTTATTATTTTTTGATATTCAATACTTTGTGTATTTTTATGTATTTAATTCTGTTGTAATAAGGTAGTCATAATAAAACAATTATTTCAAAAAGAAAACTTGTTTATTTTATGTTTATCTTACAAATCAGTTCTATATAAATTATTTATTATGTTTTGTTTTTATAATTACATCAAGAAAATTACAATGGTAAATTTCATCCAAGTCTCTAATAATATTATAATATGAGTGACCGATAAGGCTACATATGCAAGTGTCAGGTCCTACTTTACACTTTGGGTTTGACCAAACACAACCTATATAATGGAAAGGTTTATGCTTGCTTTTTCTAATATATTCTTTAGAATAATTTTCCAATTCTTTCATATTATTGTATATTCTCTCATTGACTCTCATGAACTTAACTGCATCGTCTCCATCTTTTCCTACGGTAATTTTGGAGAAATCTTGTAGAAATTGATGGTAGAAAGGGTGTGATGTAACATAAGTCCACTCCTCCATTTCTTTTATATTGTAACAGCTTGCTAATACAAACCCAACTAATCTCTTGTTGGTGTATTGCATTAGTTTTGTGTTAAAGTATATATTTCATATAATAACAGCTTTCCTTTTTATGCAATGTACAAGGACAATCTGTTACAATATTTAAATCTGATACAAGATTACAATACACACATGTTATTGTATCTTTCTTAATATAAACAAATCCATTAAAAGCTAACACATCTCTACTTACACAGTTGTAATTATTACATCTAGTAAAAGTATTTAATCTAGCTTTAGAGTTGAAAAGATCTAATTTAAATTTGTTAATGTTTGCCCAAGAGGCCAATCTATACACATATTGTAGTGAACAAATAAACTTAGTATTATTATGAAAATTACACTTAAAATGATTTACTGTGGGCAATGTTTTTATTGGTGGACACCCAAAATCTTGTAAATCATATACAGGTTTATTCAGTTTCTTTTCTAAAAATAAACACTTTTCCAATCCTTTAGAAAACAAATACGTACAACCTAAAGTGCACCCTGTAAAATGGAGTCCAACTGTTCGTAATCTAAATCACCATCATCTTGTGCAATTCCATGATGATTGTTCATTAACCATCGGTTAGGAGCACTGGATAAGTTGTTAGCATTGTCGGGCAATTTAAACATCCAACATCCCAAGATGCTTAAAGTTTGTGTCAGCAATGGCCATCTCACGAACAATAAACGTATCATCATCATCAAAATTTTTCCTTTTTTGATATCCCTGCAAGTCAATTTTTAGAGGATGCATGATGATGATGGTGGTGGCACACATACAGTGTATGAATGTGAACTAAATCCTATTAGTATGTTTCCTTGCATTTATATATATATACACCCCCTCTAGAAATATGGTTTAGTACGTGCATGCGCATGTGATAATGAAATTGAAGAAACAGCGTCTAGTTTTACCCGTTCTAAATAATGATTCAAACCTGGAAAAAAGAAGTTTATTTAGACATAGTGCACTTTTCCCCAACATCATTCGTTGTTTAATATGTGGACCAAGTAATTGTGGCAAAACCAATTTGTTATTAACCTTACTTATTCAAAAGAATGGCTTACGTTTTAAAAATTTATACATTTATAGTAAATCACTAAATCAACCAAAATATGAATATTTAAGTCAAGTGATGAAACATGTTCCCAAAATTGGTTATTATAGATATAGTGATATGGATGATATAATTAGTCCACAAGATGTTAAACCTAATTCTGTAATAGTGTTTGATGATTGTGGTTTAGATAGTCAAAATGTGATTAGTGAATTCTTCACCAGAGGTAGACATCAAAATGTGGATACATTCTACCTAATACAAACCTATGCATACGCCAAGAAACATATGCTGCGCGATAATACAAATGTAATCATCGCCTTTAAAATGGATGATTTAAACTTGAAACACATTTATGATGATCATGTTAACGTGGATATGAGTTGGAACAAATTTAGAGAGCTATGCAGTCTGTGTTGGGATGATAAATATGGGTTTTTAGTGATTGATAAGGATAAACCGTTAAATAATGGAAGATATCGTAAAAGCTTTGACATGTATATTGTGGACATTTAGATTTCTCCGTAGTCTCAAGATGGAACGCGCAGTGAAAACAACAAGAAATATTGTAAAAGCTGTTAAATCGTTAAAACGCAAATATAAAGCTTTAAAACATCAAGAACAAGAACAAGAGAGTCTGATTAAAAAACAATTGAAGCCAGTTATAGAACCTTTAGAAGAAATAAGTAGACATGCTAGGAAAAAACCTAAAATAGATGATTATAAGGATGGTAGCATAATTAAACAAGAAGAAGAAGAAGACGAGGATGGTAGCATAAGTAAACAAGAAGAAGAATTAGAAGACGATGAAGAGGAGGAAAATTATGAAATGGTAAAATCTTATATAAATTTAAAGCAACCAGAACGTGATTTACAATATGGTATAAAATTTACTCATTCTGGAAGAAAAATGACGATAGGTAATAAAGAAATTTCCATAAATACTAATAATGATTTCATTATTGATAAACATAGATTTAAGGGAACAAAGGGGTTATATGAATTACTGTTCAAAACAAACCCCAAGCATTATAACGATGGCGATTTAAAATCATACAAAGAAATTCTGTTATTATCAAACGCTCATAGAAGACATTATAGTGAAGAGAAACCAATTAATGCTAATCGAGGGATAAAACCTAATTTAATCATATCAAAATTGTTTCCATTCTCAGTAACACCTAGCAAAAAAAGCTATGGATTCATGAAAAATGATGATGTAGTCTACGAATACTACAACAATCCAAATGAATTGGTGGACAGATTAAAATTATGTCTAGCCTCGGAACAAAGTGGAAATAATAGTTTAGGAAATGAAATAATTTCAATTATAAGTGAGCTGAAGGAAGATGGTTACATCAGTTAAGTGGAACAGTGCAAATAGAGGACATGTCCATCGATAAATTTGGAAGATCTTCAGAAATACATCATCATCAAGATTTCTATGATATTTATAATATTGGCAATGATACATATGTAGACTTCAAACATAAAACAATAACAGGAGTTAATACGCCTAAAAAAGGATTAGACGTTGTGAATAAAGAATATTTGGAAAAGTTTATTCTTAAAGAAGATATCGTCACTAAATCATATCTTCAAGAATACATCAACGATTATGACAGTAAAAGAGTGGAAAATGAAAGGAACCTTTTGCATCAGATATTTGCTACGATTAGAAATAGAATAAGTGAATGGCCTGAACATATGAATGTGACAATACAAATGCTTAGAGACCTTCTTCAGTATCCATGATAACATGTCTACGATAAAAAAGGAAATAGTTGATGAGTTAAGGGCACCTGCTAGAATTCGATTTAAAAGGAGAAAAACTGTACTAAAAGGAATTGATGACTTATGGCAAATCGAAGTTATGGTTTAAGAACCCGGAAGTTTCTTTTTAAAAAGTTATTTTATTTAAGAATACAATATAATAATATATTAATGGTTATAACAAGTTAAGGCACTAGTTAATACTATAGACTACTTCGAACTTTACTAGACGGTGGTGAGCTTGGAACTGCCTGCCTGCTGGCCGGTGGGAGTATTTATATGTTGTCAGCTCCTGCTGACGTAGCAGTGGTAATTTTCCTAGAGGTAGTGTTACAACTGCTCCCTCCTCAAGTTTGGAGCTCCTGCGACAATTGGCACGGAAGTCCAGGGTAGATATGTCGAGGTGTGGGCTGTAGTTGGTCTCCTTCTGTTGCGCCCGGATTCTTCTTCTTTCTACAGACATAGTAAACATACAAAGGGGGCAACAGTAGTAGAAGTATTGGAATGATAATAAAATAGTAGAGATGTGCCGAGTCCCTGGGTGTTTCTTCTAGTAACTCCAGTGGTTCCATCTTTAGGTTGATTTTGTGCAGATTTTCAAAAGATATGGTTATGTTGGTGTGAGTGAACACTTGTGTAGTTGTCACTATGCCTTTGGAATCCTTGTATATGGGTATGGCTTTGCTGTCTAGTAGAGTTTCGTCTTTGTTTAATTTTATGAGGCTAGTGTTGGTCAAGGAATATAGTGTCATTATGGTTGTCCTTTCTTATTACAATTCTATTGGTCCTGAAAGTTAAAAAGTGGTCCACAAAAGGGATGTATTTGATAAATGGTGCACTTGATGTGTATACCGTCTTGCATGCTACGGGGTTGATGTTGGTGATGAGTTGGCGAATACAATCGTTTTGGATGCTGGTTTTGTTGCGGCAGTACATAGCGCTGTTGACTTCCTCACAGGTGGCTGTAAATAACTCATCTTGGATTTTTAGGATCAACGGTGGATGGACATGAATTGTCAGGAGGTGGTTGTCTCTCTCTATAGGATAGGATAAGAGGAAGTACGTCTCAAAGGAAGGGGTTTTTAGGGGAACGCTAATAAAGTAGTAGATGTTCCAATTTTTTATTGAGCAGTGTACCCTGCTTAATTGCCAAAGTGCTTCTATGTCAGGGGTTATGAAGTTACATTGTGAGATCTTTGTAGTGACTCAAGATCTTTGAGAAGAAAGATGCTAGAATGGATAGTGTTTAATCTACAGAATTCTAGAGAGTTTTCCATGTCGTCAATTTTGTTTGCGATAAGGACCAGGTTAAAGAGGATAGAATTAAATTGCTGATTTAGCTCAATCTGGCTAACTATAGGGTTGGAGAAGAAGGTTGTCATTTTGTCATTGTTGGTTCGTATAATCTGTATATCGTGATTGAATTCTTCAATTACCCGCTTGTTTATTGCCATTTGGTTTTTGAGGTTATTTTGGAGGTGAAAACTGTTTCGTTCAATAGTGTTGATGACTTTGTCGTATCGTTCCTTGTCGTCACTGTCCATGTTTCCGGTTAACCAGGAAATGGCTTTGCCTAGGCCATTAATGAGTCCCCGTTTAGGTCTGGGTTTGTTAAGGGTTAAATGGTCTAACTTATTACGAAGTTAATAATAATATTTAAAGAGTGATTTTATTTGGTTCGTCTTGTTGAGTTGGTACGTGGTGCTGATAACGGTAGAAGTCTTATCTAGTTCTATGTCAATTAATTGCACGTCAGCGATATGTATAAACGTATAGTATCTGTCTATGACGTAAGCTGGACGGAAGGCAATAGGCAACATTCCAGAGCCGTGCGTCAAGTCTGTTATCTCTAGGGTGGTGGTTAAATTACTCATTGCTATCAGTTGCAATATGTGCAGAATTGCTAGGTTCCCCATTGTCAGCGATTGTGTCATTGCTTGCCCCTGCGTCTGTAACAGAGATAAGTTGCTGTGTGAATTTTCTTGGTCTTTTTAATAGATTAGGATGCACTTTAAAAGATTTCCTTTGAGTGGTTTCTAATTTTGTTTTTTGAGAATAGTTTCCTCTTTTAAACTTTGGCTTGGCTTCGCCATATTGTTTGTCACGATGTAAATTTCGCCTTCTGGGATTTCTATATTTTCTCTGGTCTGGTTTAGTCTATTAGTCCGTGTTTCTTTTTCTTTTTCGATAACTTTTTTCAGTGCATGTGCTACTCGTTCCCTGTCCTCATGGTATTCTTTAACTTTCTGTTCTAAAATCAGGTCTTGCGCGTAAGTGGTAGTTTGTATTCCAAAGGTGATGTCGTTTGGTGTCATTTTTAGGTTAGAAACTATGGCGTTATTGTAGGCTATTAGTCCTAGTCTTAGAATTTTATTGAGTGTGTAGTCTTTTCCGTGTTTGATTATGTTCATGATTTCAATTAGTGTTGAATGAGCTCGGTTTATTAGTCCGTTGGAGTCTGAATGGTTTGGGGTAGTAAAGTGGGTGTCTATGTTATTGTATTTTAGAAAGTTTTCAACTAGTCCGTTTTTAAATTCTGTTCCGTTGTCAAATTGAATTGTCTTAGGGCAAGGGAATAGACTTAAATAGTGTTCTAAAGAAGTGACGATTTCGTTGGCAGAGGAGGTTCTAATTAGATAACCGTATAGTTTTTTGGAAAAACAGTCGATGAGTGTAAAGATTTGCTTTCCGTTGTAGTGTAGTATGTCTCCTTGTAGTCTCTCGAAAGGTTTGGAAGGAGTAGGGGTAATTTCATAAATTTGTCGTATCGGTCTACGCTCGTATTTTACTTCCTTACAAAGGGAACAGTTGTTAATTACTTTTGTTATCTGTTCTAGCATTTTTGGCCAGTAGTAACGTTTAGTTAGGGTTCTGTACACTTCATGTATACCACGGTGTGCGGTTTTGCCAACGTGATAGTTTTGAATAGTTTCTTCTTGTTCAGAGGAGTCGGTTATGTCTAGTCTTTTGATGTAGTAGCGTTTAAGTTTGACTGTTGGAAATTTGTCTTTTATTATGTTGGACAGGTGAACAAAGATTTGGTCATATATCTGTTCGTCAATGGAGTTTTCTATAGGAGGTGAGCACAGGACGCCGTACGTTGGTTCGGTTGTAAGTACTCTAGGCAGTATTCGTCTATATCGTTAGAGTATGGGTACCTGGTGTAACAGTTGTACCGTGTTTTGTTAAACGGTCTGTGATTGGAATTTTCGTCTCGGGGTTGCCTCGGGTTAGAACAATTTGGAATTTTTCCACGTTAATGCAGCGTGTTTTGACGTCAATTATTTTAACTTGGCTGTTAGAGGATTCTTGGGAGTGTTGTGTTTGTAGGCTTTCATTGTCGTCTTCGGCGGGGATGTTTTCATTGTCGTCTTCGGCGGTAATGTTTAGGGCTCTGGCTAGATCTTCTAGGATGTCGTCGCTATTCTCAGGTGAAGGGGCCGAGAGGAATTCGTCCAGGACTTCGTCTGGATTTGGACTTGGGGATGATGTCTCTAGGGCATTTAGGTCTTTTTCCTCTGGCGGATTTCGTGATAGTGCGTCTGCTTCTACGTTAGTCTTTCCCTGTACGTACTTGACGTCAAAGTCAAAGTCAGCTAGTTGTAATTTCCATCTGATTAGTTTGGCATTGGGCTCTTTTAAATTGTGTAACCATTGTAATGGTCTGTGGTCTGTCTGTATTGTAAACTTACGTCCGTAAATGTATGGTCTTGCAGGCCCAAACTATGGCCAGTAGTTCTTTCTCTATAGTGGAGTAATTCTCCTCCTGTTTGTTTAAGGTGCGGGAGGCAAAGGATATAGGAAGGTCTTTTCCGTCGATGTTCTGGGATAGGACGGCTCCTATTGCGTAATTGGAGGCGTCCGTGGTGAGGATGAACGGTTTCTCGAAGTTGGGCAGTTGCAGGATGGGACTGTTTGCAGAAGGGATTTTAAAGTGTCGAAGGCTTGTCTGTAATTGTCGTCAATTACTATGTCTCTGTCCTTTCGTAGTGAGTGTGTCAAAGGTCTGGCTATTTTGGCATAGTTCTTAATCATTTTCCTGTAGTAGCCAGTAAGACCAAGGAATTGTTTGATTTGTTTCTGTGTCTTGGGAAGTGGAAATTTAGCAATAGCGTCTAGTTTTGCCGGGTTAGGTTGTATGAATTTGTCGGAGATGATGTGTCCTAAAAAGAGAAGTTCGCGTTTGAAGAATTCCGTCTTGTCAAGCTGAATTTTTTTAATTAATATATGTATTATAGGCTGTGTGCTATCTTCTTTAAGACAGATTTTGTGTTTTTTCCAATAAAAAACTACTGAACCAATTGACAGCCTTTTTATTCTTTATTATTCAAATGTTAATATTTAACATTATTGTCATTAACTTGACGTACGTTTCGGCTTTTCTTTAATAGCCATTATCAAAAGTTATAATATATAATGAATGAATAATACATCATCTGTAAAAGAAGTTAATATAGTAATTAAGATTAAATATATCTGATTATAATGATACAAAATATTTTTTGATACATTTGTCCACAAACTTGTTAGAAAATAACACAGTAACGTTACTGTGTTATTTAACCAATATGCAATTTCTTAAATTTTGGAAAAAAAAATTTAAGTTGTGAAAAAATTGTGAAAATATAGACTGCTTTTAACTATTATTATTACATATGCTCCAATAAAATAAATGCTATAGTTTTTATTATGTGCTATTTTATTTTTTAAAAATTATATATGGTATGCCATGTGGTTTTTATTGGTTAAGACTTAAAAGGGCAGTAGATGCTTCATTTTTTAAATATATATTAAATGTGATAGGCCTGTAAGTGGAGAAATAGAAAAATATTAATTAGTAAGTATTTATTTAATGATGTGAGAGATATTTATGTATTTAATTTTTTTATATAGTATAATTTACTTACTGTATTTTGAGTACCCTGGCTACTCGCTTTTTACTGGGCGACTGAAGAAATTTGCTGTGTTTGGAGGGGGGCGTAGTATGTTTTCTAAATATATTATATGTTTTGATTTTATATAATTTCTTCGTGAAATACTTTTTATTATTTATATTATGGAGTCTGTATCGAGCAGTGAAAGAGTTCAGACGTGTTGTTTTCTGTGTTCAATAAAAGTGTTTTTTTCTGTGGGTTAAAGTGATTTTTAGGCAAAAATTTCTTGATATTAGTCTTCTATATTGAACGTTCTCTGTTTCAGTGAAAAATTAACTCTGGAAATTATAAAATAAGTGAGTAATTAATAAAAATTTAGTTAAAAGTTAATTGAAGAAATTTTAAGCATACATTTCTAAGTTTGCGATAGTGATTGTGGTGGGGGAGTCTCAAGGTCTTTTGAGGTTTGACTTTCTCTCTACTGTCATTTCTGTGCCGAACTTTGGTGGAGCAGTTGCTGGTTTCGATTAGAATATAATAAATAAATATAGATAAGTAATTGGAACATAATTGTAAAGAATATCTATTCAAAAAAATACACATAACTGTCAGTAAAGTCATTCATTAAATTTAAACAGAAAATAAATTCAAATCCGCCCTTTTATATCAAATTATTTATGAGGAAAAATTCTGAGGTTTTCTATTCTCCAAAATTATCGAAAGGTAAAAGGCAGAGGAGTAATAGTTCCCCTGAAACTGAAGAGGAAGTTAAGAGGAGAGAAATACACATCATGAGTACAACGGAACAAGTAGGAAACATGAATGTGAGTCAGTTAAGTGAACTTTTTGACTTAAAATTAAAAAATATGGCGACAAAACAAGATATTTTTACCCTTTCAACGCAATTGGAACTACTTCGTCAAGATAATTCCACTCTGAAATTAGAAATAAAAAAACAACAAGATATAAATAAAAAATTGAGAAGTCAGATGGAATTTACTCAAAGAGAAGTGAAAAGAAAAAATTTAATATTTAAAGGTATTATAATGAGTCCAGATGAAAACTGTTTACAGAAAGTAAAAAGTTTATGCATCAATGTGCTAAACATACCACAAGATGTCACAATATATCGAGCGCAACTTATAGGCAATAAGAATGCCAGTGGGAAGACTATTTTAGCGGAATTTCCAAAAGATTTGGAAAGGGTAAACATTTTAAAA
Source organism: Triatoma infestans (assembly GCA_011037195.1). Classification (NCBI taxonomy): domain Eukaryota; kingdom Metazoa; phylum Arthropoda; class Insecta; order Hemiptera; family Reduviidae; genus Triatoma; species Triatoma infestans. The sequence goes on along the minus strand of JAAEAF010001062.1, from coordinate 44,244 downwards.
AACGCTAAAATACTGAGGGGCACGGGGATAGCAGTGGAAAAGGATCTCACGGTGTTACAGAGAGATGTAAAACGAAAGCTTTTATATTTGAGAAAATGTATAAAAGAAATAAATCCTAAAATGCAAGTGTCAGTATGGAATCAAAATTTATTTGTTAACAACGTTAGATTTCATTGGATAGAGGAAGTTGGGCTTATTTTTGGTAGAGAGAGCGGAATAAGTAAATTAAATGAAATTATGAATTATGATTTTGCTGCAGTTATCCAAAAGTTATTGAACGAAGAATCAGCTGGGAAACTAGATTTCAGTGAGAAAGAGAAGAGAGAAGATAAACAGAAGAAAGAAGATCAGAGATCACATGCAGTAATAAACAAAATAAATGTTATTGATAAACAAGGTTGTAATACATAATATGAAGACGTCTGTCAGGTTAATATAAGTAAGTCTGTTGTAAACAAATTAAAAATACTTTCATATAATGTTCATGGTTTGTTTAATAAATTTGATGATATTTCTTTTTTTGATTTTCTAAAACAAAATGAGATTATATTATTGTATGAAACTTTTGTAATTATTGAGGAATGTCATAAATTTGATAAATATTTTTGTGGTTTTAATCTTAATTGGCTGGGGGCAAAGAAAGTAAGTAAATTTGGTAGGCCAAGTGGGGGAATGCTATTGGCGTATAAATCAAATATTTTACCGAATATAAACTGCAAATTTATTAAAATTGCTGATTCTGATGTTATGGAAGTTACTGTGTATGATCAAAAATTTTATTTAATACCGGCCTACCTTAATTTTTCTCATTGGGATACAGATTTTAATAGATTACAAAATTTAATGGAAATTATAAATTATAAAAGCGTGGTGATGGGGGATATGAATGCAAGAGTTGCCGACGGACAGAGCCTGCCTGATTCTACTGCGCAAGAAAGATGTATTATGGGAGATTCTAGGCATTCAAAAGATTTATGTTTAAATAATAGGGGTAAATTATTTTTGCAGTTTTGTGAAGATTCGGACTTGATTATATTAAACGGCCGTACTAAGGGTGATAGTGAGGGGGAATTTACTTTTACTTCCGAAAGAGGTAATTCAGTAATTGATTATTGTTGTGTCAGTTCCAATTTGTTAAATCTGGTTTGTGATTTTGAGGTAATTCCAAGGATTTGGTCTGACCACATGCCAATTGCGGTTACCCTCGAGTTTAAACAGTTTTTGGATAAAATCAGTAAACCCCTCTTTCTTTCTAAATTGCATTGGTCAAACCAAGATGAAAAATATTTTAAAATAAAAATGAGTAATAGAGTCGCGCTATTGGCAAAACAACAGATTAAGGAGGAAGAAAAAATAGATACGTTGTTAAACTGTATTGTAGAGTGTTCGCATTATGGTAAACAAAAACAAAAGCCAAATAAACTTCAAATAGGAAAACAAAAATGGTTTGATTACGAATGTAAAAAATATCGCGAGCGGTCATTTAGATTTTTACAAATTTTTAGAAAACGCAATAACGCGTATGTGAAACAGTTATACCTTGAAGCGAATACTAAATTCAAACAAACATGTCAGAGTAAAAGAAAAAATTACAATGGAACTTTGAAAGAGAAATTTAAAAATGTGAAAGACTCGAGGGACTACTGGAAATTAATAAACCAATTTAAAATTAGAAACTTTGTTAATGAGTCCAACATTTCAGGTGAACGATTTATGGATTATTTTCAGGAACTATTAAATCCCCTCTTAATTAATTCTGTCATTCTCTACGCCGAACCCTTGTGGATTGACCCAGACTTAGATAGACCTTTTACGTTATTAGAATTAAAAGTTGTTCTGAGAAAAGCAAAAAATAACAAAACCCCAGGAATCGATACAATACCGTATGAATTTTTCAAAAACAGTCCAGATAGTTTTCTTGAATACTTAATAAGTGCTTTTAATTATATATATGATAACTGCAAAATAGCACGTAGTTTCAATGAATCGGTTGTTTATCCGTTATATAAAAAAGGGGACCCAAACTCGGTAACAAATTATAGAGGAATTTCCTTTATTAATGTAGTGTCCAAGTTATTTTCAGGAATCTTATTAAACCGATTGTGGAGCTGGGTGGACTCACATAATATTTTAAATGAATTTCAAGCGGGATTCCGACCGGGATATTCTACGATCGACAATATTTTTACTCTTTTTAACATAATAAAAATTGTATTATCAAAAAAACGACGTAAAATTTACAGCTTCTTCATAGACTTTCAGTTAGCTTTTGATTGTGTTAACCGGCAGGCTTTGTTTTTTAAGTTGACAAATTCAGGAATCTCCTCAAAATTAATAAATGTTTTAAAAGGCTGCTATGAGGAAACGAGAGCAACGGTGTGGCATAAAGAAGGGGTGACTGAGTTTTTTAACACCAAAATCGGCGTAAGACAAGGCTGCCTTTTATCCCCTTTACTTTTTGCCCTTTTCCTTAATGATTTACACGACAGCCTCGGAGAAGGCTTAGATGTGGCTGGGGGAAATATTAGATTCCTCATGTACGCCGACGATGTCGTTATGTTAACATCTACCCCAGTTAAATTACAAAGAATGATTAACAACCTTAGTGAATATTGTCGTGAGTGGGGATTAACTATCAACTTAGCCAAATCAAAGATATTAGTGTTCCGAAATGGTGGCAAACTTTCGAGATTCGAAAAATGGAATTTAGAGGGGCGACCTATTGAAGTGGTAAATTCTTATAAATATCTTGGTATTACCGTTACTTCAAAAATGTCCCTTACTGAACATTTTTTAGAAAGAGTTGGTCACGCAAAATTTGGATTGAACGCCAATTGGCACAATTTAATGAGGAAAAAGGATATACCCTATTCCACTAAAATAGAAATATATAAATCGGTTTCGCGTGCGGTATTGAGCTATGGGGCACAGGTATAGGGATTTCAGCAGTATGATAATTTGGAAAAATTTACAAGATATTTTATAAAAAAACTACTGGCTCTTCCCCAGTACATCCCAAATTATATAGTAGATTTTGAAACCGGAATCGATTCTATATACTCTTATACCTTAATGCTCCATTTTAAATATATATTAAAAGTGTTAGAAATGCCCGCCTCCCGTCTGCCTAACCTACTTTGCAAAGAGGCCATTAACAGGAATGTTTATTGGTATAAAATATGGCAAGAGTTAGGAGAGAAATTTGCGATTCAATTACCTGTCTCAGAGATACCATTATTGCGACAAAATCTGCAAAATTTGTGGCTGAGTATAATAAAAGCTAATAAAGAAGAAGCGTTAAATAAGTGTAAGCGATCAAGGTACGAATTGTACGGCAGGCTTTGTTCTATCGGAGACGGCGCCTTGTATCTGAATGATGATTTTGATTTAGATACAATGCGATGGATTTATAAAAGTTTAGACACCCGAGCCACACGACGACGGCGTGGCATGCCCTGGCGGCCAGAACACGCCTCCTAGTACTGAAGCGGCGTGGCGCCACGGCCACGCGCGGAACTACATGGCGGTGCGCAGCCGCGGGTGATCGATGACGCGGGCCCCTGGAAACGAGATGATTCCACTATATGTTCTCTCTGTAACGCCAGGGAAATGGAGGATACCTATCACTTTATTGGTGTATGTACTGTTCTATCCGAATGGAGGGTTAAATGGCTACAAAAGAAAAAATTGTCCAAAGAAGAGGTTTTTAATTTGATAAGGGGAGGAGAGTGGTCACATCTCGTAATGTATCTGAGACAAGCTACTTGTTACCGAAATGAATTAATTAGGGAATTTAACTGGTAATGGGTATAATATGGAATATTATTTATATCATCTACAGTCACTATCTCAGTAATTAAGAATTAGAAGTTGATTTTTGTTTACCATTTGATTGTTAGTTGAAGAAAATATATATATATACAGGTGTATTTATAGATATTGTTTTATTTTGTTTCTATTGATTGTTAATAGTTATTTATTTAAAATATGAGAGCTAGTTTTATTTTTGACTTTCTATATGAACAATATTGAATAAATGGTTATAGTTATAATAAAAATACAGACTTGACAGACGGATCTTTTCCATTGTCTATGTGTGTTAAAATTGTTTGAAAAAAAAAAAAATTAATAATTTAGTTTTAGTTTAAAGGTTGAAGAAGAATGTTTTATTTTTTGTATTATTTTTGCTTTCAAATACACACTATTATTATTATTATTATTATTATTATTATTTATATTATGTTTATTTTAATTATAAGTAGTTTGATTTTTATTATTCTAATTTTATTATACTAGTTTTGAAATTTAAAGATATAGTGGGTGTTGCTTTTTATTGTGGAGGTTTGCTTGTTATAGGTTATATGAGCAAGTGATTGAAATAGATGGAGGTTATTTTATTTTTGTATATAAATTTTTAATTTGTTTAATAAATCTGTATAGTTTTTTATTTGTGCGTATTCATTTCTATCATTCACCAAGTTGTTTATGTTCAGGAAAATATAGATTGATTCTAAAATTTTACGTTTGCTTGTATTTTTTTCTCTATCCATTATTATTGCTTCATTAAAATTGAAATTGTGTTTAGTAATTTTATTATGTTTTATTAACGCAGTCTCCGAAATGTTTTTATATTTTAAAGATTTCCTGTGTTTTTCAATCCTGGTACCCAGTTTGTTTTTGGTGTGCCCTATCTATTGAAGATCGCATTCTCCACAAAAAATGGAGTATACTACTCCTATATTATTTTCTAATGTTTCCTTGTCTTTATGACTAGGTATGTAGGTTTTTATTTTATTTGTAGTACGGTAAGCTAGGCTTATCTCAGTGAGATTATGTTTTTTGAAAATATTTCTAATTTTGTTTGTTATGTGTTCTAAGTATGTTATTGAGAAATAATTTTTTTGTATAGTGATTGTTAGTTTCGATATTATGTACGTTGGTGTTTCTTTTTTCTTTGATTTGTATGTCTTTCCAAATTCTATTTATGGTTTTTTTTGGGTATGCGTTTTCTAATAAAATGTTGTTAATTTGTTTTTTGGTATCTAGTAAATACTCTGGGCTTGTAAGTCTGATGGCTCGAAGTATGAGGTTTTTGGCTGAATTTATTAATATATGTTTTGGATGACCTGAAAGATAATTCAAAAAGAGGTTAGATGTAATGTTTTTTTTATAAAATTTGGTATATATACATTTACTATTATGTTTTATAGTTATATCTAAGTAATTTATGGTATTGTTTTTTTCAGTTTCTTGCGTGAATTTGATTTTGGGATGATAGCTGTTTAGTATGTTAAAAAATTTTTTGTTATTTTCTGTATCTATTATTATCAGTAAATCATCTATGTATTTGACTAGTAATATTGGTCTATTTTCTATTTCAGTTAGACTGTTGTTAATAATGTGATTCATGGTGATTCCTGCCACGTATGTGGATAATATATTACCCATTGGTAATCCGGATATCTGTCTGTAATACTGCTTTCCGTATGTGAAAAACGCGTTATTGAGCATTAATTTTAAACCTTCTACAAAGATTGTTTTGCTTTTTATTGGTGTTGTTTCTTTTATTGTTTCCCAGTTTGAATTTATTATGTTATAGAAAAGATCAAGTGGTACGCTGGGAAATAATGATATCACATCGTAGCTGGTTATTATGTGTTCTTCGTTAATTTTTATTGTATCTAATCTGTTTTTTAATTGATAAGAATTTGCAATGTCAAATGTATTTTGATTGTTAAAATTTTTTAATGGTGCTTTAAATAATTTTATTGCTAATTTATTGAATATAGATTTGGTGTTATCCACTATGGGTCTGATGGGATGGTTTTCCTTATGTACTTTGAGTAAAGGATACATTTTAGGTATTAGATTATTGGTTTCTATTAGTGTTTTGGATTCTGTTTTTTCTATAATAATAATAAATAAAATAATAATTTTATTGTCAGATATTTACATATTTACAATGTTAAGTGTACCAGATTTTCATCTTTACCACTTCACCAAATTCACTATCACATAATAATGTTTTTTCTATATATTTGTATTTTACGAGTTTGTTAATGTAATGATTTAGGTTTTTTCCAAATCCTTATTTGGATTTGCTCTGATCTTTCTGTATGTCTGTTTATCGTTTAGAATATTATCCATTTTGCTCTCTAATTCTGTTTTATTAATGAATGCATATTTTTTTGTTTTATCTGTTTTTATTATGGTGAGGTGTTTGTTGTATTTAAGAAATTTCTTTATTCTGTTTACATCTTTATTAATTTGTTCATGTAATTTGGTAAGATTTATTTGTATTAGTGTTTTTTTATTTCCCAGATACGCTTGTTTTTTGTCATTCATTATGTGTTTATTCATAAAGTTAAGTAATGTGTTTTTTGTTGAACTTCTGATAGCATTTTTATGTCCTTCTGAAGTATGTGTGTTGAGTAAAATATTTTCTGTGTCTGATATTAATTTTATTATTTGTTTGCTTATAGTTTTTTTGTTGTTAGGTTTTATATTGAAATTATCTCCAAGGCTAAGAAAATTTTTTATATTGTTGGGTATGTATGTGCTGGTTTTGTTTATAACTCTATTATATTGATTCAAATTGTTATAATATTTAAATAGACCAATATTACTAGTCAAATACATAGATGATTTACTGATAATAATAGATACAGAAAATAACAAAAAATTTTTTAACATACTAAACAGCTATCATCCCAAAATCAAATTCACGCAAGAAACTGAAAAAAACAATACCATAAATTACTTAGATATAACTATAAAACATAACAGTAAATGTATATATACCAAATTTTATAAAAAAAACATTACATCTAACCTCTTTTTGAATTATCTTTCAGGTCATCCAAAACATATATTAATAAATTCATCCAAAAACCTCATACTTCGAGCCATCAGACTTACAAGCCCAGAGTACTTACTAGATACCAAAAAACAAATTAACAACATTTTATTAGAAAACGCATACCCAAAAAAAAACCATAAATAGAATTTGGAAAGACATACAAATCAAAGAAAAAAGAAACACCAACGTACATAATATCGAAACTAACAATCACTATACAAAAAAATTATTTCTCAATAACATACTTAGAACACATAACAAACAAAATTAGAAATATTTTCAAAAAACATAATCTCACTGAGATAAGCCTAGCTTACCGTACTACAAATAAAATAAAAACCTACATACCTAGTCATAAAGACAAGGAAACATTAGAAAATAATATAGGAGTAGTATACTCCATTTTTTGTGGAGAATGCGATCTTCAATAGATAGGGCACACCAAAAACAAACTGGGTACCAGGATTGAAAAACACAGGAAATCTTTAAAATATAAAAACATTTCGGAGACTGCGTTAATAAAACATAATAAAATTACTAAACACAATTTCAATTTTAATGAAGCAATAATAATGGATAGAGAAAAAAATACAAGCATACGTAAAATTTTAGAATCAATCTATATTTTCCTGAACATAAACAACTTGGTGAATGATAGAAATGAATACGCACAAATAAAAAACTATACAGATTTATTAAACAAATTAAAAATTTATATACAAAAATAAAATAACCTCCATCTATTTCAATCACTTGCTCATATAACCTATAACAAGCAAACCTCCACAATAAAAAGCAACACCCACTATATCTTTAAATTTCAAAACTAGTATAATAAAATTAGAATAATAAAAATCAAACTACTTATAATTAAAATAAACATAATATAAATAATAAAAAGTATTTCACGAAGAAATTATATAAAATCAAAACATATAATATATTTAGAAAACATACTACGCCCCCCTCCAAACACAGCAAATTTCTTCAGTCGCCCAGTAAAAAGCGAGTAGCCAGGGTACTCAAAATACAGTAAGTAAATTATACTATATAAAAAAATTAAATACATAAATATCTCTCACATCATTAAATAAATACTTACTAATTAATATTTTTCTATTTCTCCACTTACAGGCCTATCACGTTTAATATATATTTAAAAAAATGAAGCATATACTGCCCTTTTAAGTCTTAACCAATAAAAACCACATGGCATACCATATATAATTTTTAAAAAATAAAATAGCACATAATAAAAACTATAGCATTTATTTTACTGGAGCATACGTAATAATAATAGTTAAAAGCAGTCTATATTTTCACAATTTTTTCACAACTTAAATTTTTTTTCCAAAATTTAAGAAATTGCATATTTGTTAAATAACACAGTAACGTTAAACAAGGTGAGTTTCTAACAAGTTTGTGGACAAATGTATCAAAAAATATTTTGTATCATTATAATCAGATATATTTAATCTTAATTTCTATATTAACTTCTTTTACAGATGATGTATTATTCATTCATTATATATTATAACTTTTGATAATGGCTATTAAAGAAAAGCCGAAACGTACGTCAAGTTAATGACAATAATGTTAAATATTAACATTTGAATAATAAAGAATAAAAAGGCTGTCAATTGGTTCAGTAGTTTTTTATTGGAAAAAACGCTGAATTTTTAGATAATGCTGCCTAAGTTTGTCAAAGACCGTCTTGAGGTGTTTTATGTGCTCTTCCAAGCTGTCCGAAAAAAATGATAATGTCGTCCATGTATACTAGTACGTTAGGGATCCTAGAAAAGATGGAATTCATCGCCCTTTGGAAAGTGGGGGGGGGAGGCGTTCTTAAGACCGAAGGGCATGCGTAGGAATTCGTAGTGTCCGTTTTCAGTGGAGAATGCTGTCTTGGGGACTGATTCGGGGTCCATCTCGATTTGATGGAACCCTGACGCTAAGTCGATCGCGGAGAAGTAAAAAAATTATTTCTCAATAACATACTTAGAACACATAACAAACAAAATTAGAAATATTTTCAAAAAACATAATCTCATGGAGATAAGCCTAGCTTACCGTACTACAAATAAAATAAAAACCTACATACGGAGTCGCGCGTCCTATTTTACCGAATAAGTCTTCAATGTTAGGAAGGGGGAATTTGTCTTCGACTGTCTTGTTATTAAGTTTGCGGTAGTCTATAACCATTCGTGTTTTCTTTTTACCTGAGGCGTCTGGTTTTTTTGGTACTACCCAAATTGGGCTGTTATAGGGGGAGTTAGAATGTTGTATTACTTTGTTTTCCAGTAGTTTGTCAATTTCCGTTTGTACGTCTTTTCGATAGATTTCCGGATATCTATAGTTTCGAGTGTAAACTGGGTTTTCGTCAGTGGTTTGAATTTTGTGTTTCAGTAAATCGGTACAGCTTAGTCTGTCGTGCTCTCTTTTAATTATTTGGGGGTAGTTTCTTACTAATTCTATTATTTTATTTTTCTCGTCTGAGTTCATGTGCTCAGTTCTAATTAACCTAGGGATTTCTTTTTTTATTTCCCTTAATCTAGTATCGTCAGACATTTCGGGACAATTGGTCACTACTACGTCTGGTATATTTATGCTAATTTCCTGCGGTTCGTCGATATCCATAGGTTCGTGGCAAATGGCCATGACTTCCTTGGATTCAACTTCGCACAAGATTTTATTATTCCTAATGCTATAAAGGCCTTCTTTTATTGTGGCCTTATCGTTTATTTCTATATTCTCATTAATTAATCCGTTTTTTAATTCTTTATTTTTTACCGGAATTTCTATAAAATTAACTCCCTGTTCTAATTTTATTACTTTTAAGTTATTTTCAGGAATATCAAGTGTAAATTTTAAGGGGATTATACCCTGAGGGTAAGAAAGAATGTTCTTATTTAAGTCTATGCTCATTCCTAGTGCCTGCATAGTTTTGTGTCCTAAGAGTATGTCGTATTTGTCCGAAAAGGGGAATACATGGAATTTAGTTTCTAAGTTTACGTGAAATGTGTCTTGTATGTTGAGGGTGCAAGATTGTTCTCCATTCATCTTTCCAGCGGGTGTAGTTATTATGAATGGGTCGTTGGATAGTGTTATATCAGTCGGGACAACGTTGGGATTTATGTAGTTTTCCGCTGATCCGGTGTCGATGAGCCATTTCAGTCCGTGTCTGTCCTCAAAGTGTGGGAGAGACTTGTCTACTAGGTTTAGGTTGAATTCGGGGGACCCTCTTGGCTCCCGTGGCCAACGTCTAAAAAATGATCAAACTTTTCCGTTATTTTGTCTAGTGAGTTCTCTAAGCGGGAAAGTCTGTTTTCGTAAGCCTTGTCTGGTTCAGAGTACTTTTCAGGTTGCTCGTCATTTTGGCAATGCGTCAGTTCGTGAGGAGAAATGTAGTCTTTAAACCTGGGTCTGCCTGCAGTACGCATAGACACCGTGTTTTGCGAGAAGTAGCCAGGAGGTAGTCTGGGTCGATTAAAGGGGTGATCCGGATTATTTGGATTATTAGGATTGTTGGATTGTCCAAAATTTGATCGTTGAGGGTGTTGCAGTTGTGGCTGCGGTCTTTGTCGGTAAAGAGAAGTTTGAGGTGTCTGTTTTGTACACCTGTGATTATATTCAATTGGTTGGTACTGGTAGTTAGGGGCTTGAGCCATGGGGACGCGTGGTGCGAAGTGTTGTGGATTCGGTCTGTAAGAGTATTGCGTGTTCGGTCTGTAAGGCTGTTGGTATTGGTTGTACTGGTTCGGTTTCCGAAATGGTTGGTTGGGCCTTTTAGGACCCTGGGAGGAATTTAAATTAGCTACAATAAACGAGCATTTGTTGTAGATTACGTTTCTTACCTCGTCTAGGGTGCTGGGATCAAAGATCATGATGTGGTTGCTTAATGTCGGGGGCAGGCATTTATATATGTGGAAGATTATTCCTTGTCGACCCGTGTTATCAGTTGTTTCAGGGCGTCCGCTATGAGTCCGTCAAGTTTGAGTCTAATATAAACTAAATTGCGCAACTCCTGTATCCTATTGACGAAGTCAATGGGAGACTCTCTAGCATGCATTTTGGTTTGTAGAATCTCATCTTTGAGTATCTCGTAAGATCTCGAGTCAGCGAAACTCTCTTTTAAGTATTTCAATAAATTTAACAAATGGTCTACGCTATGCGAGAGGAGTATGTTTCTAGCGGGCCCTAGCAATCTACTTTTAACTTTTATGAACAGAATATTGTGGTTGTAATCTCTTTCAATTATATTTTCTGCGCAGACTGTGGCGAATGCACTTTCGACAATCTCGCAGAAGAACGCTAGCTCGGAAGGGTTTCCGTCAAAGTAGGGGATGTGGTCGTAGTCTTCTTTGGAGATTTTATAGTTAATTTGGGCCATTTCAGGGATAGTTTCTTTAGGGAGCACTAATTTGGAAGGTTTAATGATAGATGAGCTACTTACAACCTTAGTTCGCTGCTGTTGAGTCGCCAGCTTGCCTTTCTTCTTGCTTCTGAGGAGGGCTCTTGCTTTTCTTGTAGAGATGCCGCGATTAAAACACTAATGTGTAAGCTTCAAGTCTTCCCGAGACAATTGGGCGCGATGTACTGTGAGATAAATGATCGCACTTTTTAACTTCAAGTCTTCGCGGTCCCTGTTCGGGGTCGCCAGTTATGGTTTATCAACCCGGAAGTTTCTTTTTAAAAAGTTATTTTATTTAAGAATACAATATAATAATATAATAATGGTTATAACAAGATAAGGCACTAGTTAATACTATAGACTACTTCGAACTTTACTAGACGGTGGTGAGCTTGGAACTGCCTGCCTGCTGGCCGGTGGGAGTATTTATATGTTGTCAGCTCCTGCTGACGTAGCAGTGGTAATTTTCCTAGAGGTAGTGTTATAACTTCAATTTACTACATGTTAAGCAGTATGCAAAGTATAATAAAAACAATACTTTCATTTTAACTGTAATTGATTGTTTTTCCAAATATGCTTGGGCTGTACCAGTGAAGACAAAAAATGCTAATGATGTTACCAATGCTATGAACAAGATATTCCAACAATCTGGAAGAGTGCCTAAAAATATTCAATCCGATCGGGGTTTAGAATTTTATAATTCCAAATTTCAACAGCTTATGAAAAAACATAACATAAATCATTATAGTACTTATTCATCTATAAAAGCATCAATAGTGGAACGATTCAATAGATCATTACTTGGTAGAATTTATAAACAGTTTCATTACAATGGTTCGTATAAATATTTAAATATATTACCAACAATTGTCGATGAATACAATAATACAATTCACTCTGCAATTCAAATGAAACCAGTTGAAGTTAATAAAGGAAATGAAAAAAGTATATTGAAAAATATTTTATTAAAACAAAAGAGCAGCAGCAGCAAGAAAACCCTAAATATTGGCACAGCTGTTAGGATATCGAAGATTAAAAATGTATTTGCCAAAGGTTATACGGCTAATTGGTCTACGGAAATTTTTTACATTTATAGTGTGCATAATACAGAACCAACTACTTACACTTTACAAGATGAAAATAACCAAATTATTCAAGGTAAATGGTATCGTGAAGAATTATCTCCTGTCAAACATGATAAAGTCTATTTAATTGAAAAAATACTGCAAAGAAAACATGATAAAGTGTCGGTAAAGTATTTAGGAATGAACAGTAAAGGATGGATCAAAAAACAAGACTTGGTATAGTGAAAAAAAAACATTTATTGTTGTATTTCAAGTAATACATTACTATGTTTGTTAATATCTATATCAACACAATTATCATTTTCAGTATTATGTACTTCATCTGTAAAATACTTAGTATTTTCCAATGTTATTATTAACATTAAATTATGTAAATGATTGTTAATTATCCAAGCATTATGTATAATTGACATTATTTGGTTTTTATTTAAATATATTTCTTTAATTATCACATCTGGTGTTGTTGTTGTTGTTATTGTTTCCTTAAGTGTTAATACTTTTCCCTTTTTATGCATAAGATACATGGAGAGGGTGCTGTCTTCCATAAGCATCGTCTCATCTACATTTATATTTTTCATTCTCCCAAAATATGAAACGATCTCACCAAATTTCTGCTGTAGATGATGCCAATGAACGAGTGTAAAATTGATTCCAATACGTCTCTTTACTATTTGCACCACAACGTTATAATTATCACCATTATGTTTTGTTAGCCCCACTAACTGTTTGAAACTTCTTTTAAACTGTAAAAGAGATGTGGAATAATGAAGAGCGTCACTCATGTTTATTGTATAATGTTTTCAATCAGACTGATTAAAAAAATGATTTTGTGATCAACTAGTTCAGTAAGATACCGTCAGTGGCGGAGTGAGGGATAGTTGGTCCAAATTCAATCTACAATTAGATGATGAAATGCTGACAAGTGTCAGTATGGCTAGAGTAGTTGGAAGAGGTGTTATCGACTCTGCAATCAATAAACTTCCTTTTGAATTACATCTCCCTGGTTATAGATTTTGCGGCCCTGGAACTAAATTACAACAAAGAATAAATCAAAGTGGTATAAATCCATTAGATGATGATTGTAAAGCTCATGATATTGCATATTCACAACATAAAAATTTAGAAGCAAGACATAAAGCCGATCAAATATTGGAACAAGAAGCTTGGAAAAGACTCGTAGCTAAAGATTCTTCGCTCGCAGAGAAAACCAGTGCATTGCTGGTGGGAAATATAATGAAAGCTAAAGTTAAATATGGAGCTGGCAAAAAGCGACATCGTCCTTCATTTAATCAATTATTAAAAGCAGCAGCAGTTGGAAAAAAGAATAATAGCGGTGATGTGTTGAAATCGGTTAAATGTGCTTTGAAAAAAGCTAAAGATTACCTAAAAACAAAATCAAATAATATTAAAGCACCAAGAGTTATTCCATTGAGGAAGAAACCATGGGTAGGAGGCGTACTACCGCTAATTCCAATACTTGCAGGCCTGTCGGCGTTAGGTTCATTGGCTAGAGGTGCAGCAACCATAGTGAGAACAGTAAAAGACATAGATCAAGCGAAAAAAACTCTTCAAGAACAAAAAAGACACAATATGGTTATGGAAGGACAGAAGGTTGGGCAAGGACTCTACCAGAAACCGTATGGAAAAGGTTTAGGCCTTTATCTAAAACCTTACAACAGAAATTAAATCTACCCAATCGTGCACTTACAAGGTTGCCAACAAATATTTACCACATTTCCGAGGCGTATTCATGAGAGATAATCTACCATCACGTCCTAGGACTCAAGAACAAGGTATAATCAATTTGGATTCTTCAAAGAATACTGGTACTCATTGGACAGCATATTCTAAAAAGGGAAATAAAGTGTTCTATTTTGATAGTTTTGGTAATTTAAAACCGCCTAAAGAATTGTTAAAGTATTAAAACAGTGTGACATCTATTATAATAGAGAACGCTATCAAAAGCGAAACCCTTGGAACTGTGGACATTTATCTTACAGTTTTTGATGAGAGAGCAAGCGGCAAACAATGTCTAGCTATTCTTTTCTTCTATCTGGTGTTGATTCTGTATTGCATGCATCCATATATCCACCATTGGAATTGGCTGCAAATAGAAATTATAGTGTTGGACTATTACGATTAGAAACGTACAATTCAATACCAAATGTGGAGGCTGGAGTGAACAATAAATTCCATTTCAATTTCAATAATAAATCATATGTAATAGAAATACCAACTGGTACGTATGAAATGGTGCTATTGAAAGATATCTTAGATCGCTGTTGTCGAACAAAAATAAGTCGCTTGTGTTGCATTTAACGCCAAATCACAATACGTTAAGGACTTTGCTTAAAACAACATTTGAAGTGGATTTTTCACAACCCCACAGTATTGGGCCACTATTGGGGTTCAATAAAGTGATTTTACCACCGAACAAAACACACATCTCCAACAATATTATAGATATAAATCCGGTGAATGCGATCAGTGTTGAGTGTAACATTGTAAGTGGATCATATAATAATGGAAACCCAAGTCACAGTTTACACACATTTTCACCATGTGGCAGCAGGTTATAAAATAGTGGAAACTCCATCACCAGTTATTTACCTACCCATTAATACAAATTATATCGACAATATCAGTTTAAGATTGGTAGATCAAGCCGGACGTTTGATATCCTTCAGAAAGGAAAGAATTACAATTTGTCTACATATAAAGGAAGGATAATGGGTATTGATTTTAACAACATTTTTTCTTCTTCTTTGGGCAATAATTGTATACTTAAAGCAAAACAAGGAAAAAGTAACATCAGTGCTAAAGCAGAAAGTGAACAACAACGACGTAGACCTTTATCAATAAGCAACATCAAGTTTTTAAAATCGATAGGATACAAAGTGCACAGATATGGATCACATATTAAACACTAATCAAGAGGTTACTTTCAACGACAATATTGAAAGCTATGAATATCATTCGTACACGCCATTTAACTCATCAGGCCTATCAAATAATAATGAAATTCGCATCACCATGTTCCAAACTGATGGGTACACATTACCAAGTGCAAGTTATCTGTTCATCGAAGGCAAGTTGGAGAAAGGCGCAGCTGAAAATGCTACTTATGCCAAACTAATAAACAATGCTTTTGCATTTCTATTTGATGTAATTAGATTTCAAATTAATTCAGTGGAAGTTAACAGTGTTAGAAATGTTGGTATCGCTAGCACATTGAAAATATATGCATGCTTTTTCCCCTCTCAAATTAGAGCTTTGGAAAATGCTGGAATTGTTGACCCAAATGAGGCTAACACATCAACTATAGTTAATGCAGACCAGCGTTTCAACGTTTGTCTACCACTTAGATATCTATTAAATTTCTTTGAAGATTATAAGAAAATATTGGTAAATGTGAAACAAGAATTAATATTAAAAAGATCTAGAAGTGATTTGGATGCCCTTGTTGGTGATGCACAAACGGCTAAGGATTGTACTATTTATTACATTGGAGAAAGTTGTTTGGAATATTCCACATATTAAGCTATCAGACCAGGCGAAACTACATATTTATAAGATTATCGATAGTGGTAAACCGATACCGCTAGCTTTTAGATCCTTAGAATTACATGAATATCCGAATTTACCTACAACTAATAAAATCACTTGGCATGTGAAAAGATCAAATCAATTAAACAAACCAAGATATGTGATTTTAGCCCTTCAAACCGATAGAATAAGATAATATGGCACAGAACAAATCTATTTTCGATCCTGCTAATCTACGAAACGTTAAACTTTATTTGAACGATTACAAGTATCCCTACAATGATTTTCAGTTAAATTTTGAAGAGGGTAAAATTTCACCATTATTTGAAGAATATGTTAGATTTCGTCAAGAATACTATGGAATGACAAGAATCGAGTCGTTATTTGACAGGAAAGGATTTGCTCAAACACCCTTTGTGGTAATTAATTGTGCAAGACAGCCGGATAGGTTAAATACATCTGTAGTTGACATTCACATACACATTGAAACTAATAGACCAATTCCACAAAAAACAAATGCTTTTTGTTTAATAATTCATGATACGCTTATGGAATGTACACCATTGAATGGTTTAGTACGTAGATATTAGTAAAATGTATTTAAAATAGCTAGAAAGTAATGTATATGAATATAAAGAAATGTATAAATTATAATTGTTTTTTTGCTATATTAAAATATTATTTTATCATAATGTGTTATTTCTATAAGATATAATAAATTATGAGAAATGTATAAATAATAATTGTTTTACGTAGATATTAGTAAAATGTATTTAAAATAGCTAGAAAGTAATGTATATGAATATAAAGAAATGTATAAATTATAATTGTTTTTTTTGCTATATTAAAATATTATTTTATCATAATGTGTTATTTCTATAAGATATAATAAATCATGAGAAATGTATAAATTATAATTGTTTTACGTAGATATTAGTAAAATGTATAAGAAATGTGTTATTAAAATAGCTAGAAAGTAATGTAAATAAATATAAAGAAATATATAAATTATAATTGTTTTTTACTATATTAAAGTATTATTTTATAAGATCTAATAAATTATGATTCATCCTAAAATGAGTTGGTTTTTGTTATCTGTTTATAATTTTATATACACACACCGGATATTCTTATCGCAACGTATATGATTCACTCTATTTTCTTTTTATCAAGCCGACAAAGGCAGTATACCGGATATGACTAACTCTATTACTCATCTTTGTTAAGATTGATGTTATCTTATTATGTGTTAAAATTATTTCAATAAATTTGTTAATCTTATTTTTAAAATAAAAAATTATTATTATTATAGAAATGTGTGTACTACTAATGGTGTTAAAATTATTTCAATAAATTCATAATCTTATTTTTTAAAATATAAAATTATTATAATGATTAATTCTTTTTATCAGACAAAGGCGGTGTATAGAAACACACCTTATCGCAACAGTATATGATTCACTCTACTGCTATTTCTAACAAGTCATACTTTATCTTATTATTTTATATTTTATCTACCACAGGATTTTATATTTTATCTTATTACAGGATATGATTCACTCTAATGCTATTTCTAACAAGCCGGACTTTATCTTGTTTATTATTTTATATTTTATCTACATACAGGATGTACTCAGCTTTGAATTGACCGACTTTTATCTTATTATGTGTTAAAATTATTTCAATAAAATTTATAATCTTATTTTTATATATACACACCGGATGTTCATCGTTTATTACTTAGCTTTGTATTTCTAACAAGTGGGTATTTAGTTTAAGTGGTGGGGACCTCATTTAAACAGTATAAATAGTGGAGTAATGTACATTACAACTCCAGCTTTGTTCGTCTTCACAACACTCGGGGTAGGTTTAATTTCCATTTTTTCAAATCCAATTAAGTCCTATGTCTAGGAGGAGACCCTCTGATTCTCTTCGGAGCTCAGAGGAACCGAGTAGTTAGCTATTCTCCTCAAATCCAATTAAGTCCTCGCACCATGCCTATGTGTAAGTGGCTAGGAGGAGACCCTCTGATTCTCTTCGGAGCTCAGGGGAACCGACTAGTTCGCTATCCAGAAGTGGGTATTTTGACGAACGTGTAAGCTAGAGCGCTCGGCAAAGTTCCAATAAGCCTCGATAAAACGCTGCACAAGTAGGATATAAATATTGACGAATCCGCTTTGCGGTCGCTGGATGCGGTACAATCAGGCAGGTGCATAGGATGATGGATTTTTTTGTTTTTACATGTAAAAACTATAAGTATGAAGAAATTTATAACTACATTTCAGCTAAAATAATGTCTACAAATATTTTGAAGAAGCTGTTGGAACGATCACCATCCATTATTTATAAACGTATTGGCGATTTGGAAGAAAACAAATCATATCCAATTGCAGCGTTTAAGAAGATGGAACATACAAAGTTTGGTCCTGGTCTGACAGCAGTGCTCCATGACCAAGAAATTCTAATAAGAGTGTTCCTTCCTAAAAGATTTGTAGAAGCGTTGAGCGATGATGATATTCGTGTCTATGAAGATATGTAGAAAAACACATATTTTTTTCTATTTTCCCCCTTAGCATGTAATATATTTTAGTTTTTATTTTAAGATGGTGATCTTGCTTTAATATATAAAGGAGCCAGGGGCAACTATAACAATATAGAATTTACCACATCACATAAACAAGGGGGTCCTTCCAGAAGCAAGAAGGCTAAAAAGTCACAAACGGACCAAGATTAAATTTTTTTAAATTTTTTTAAAGTTTTTACATTATGTCATCTCTATCTTGTGATAAGTGTGGAAAGAGTTTTTCCAAACCATATAATTTAAGGAGGCATGCTTTAACATGCTTACAAAAAACATGTCCTTACTGTGGCATTATATTCCGCACATTGGTGAAATTCTTAATACACATCTCCTCGTTTTGTATTAAATGCGAGGATTGCAACATAGGATTTGACAAAAAATCCCTCTTTCTAAAACATACTTGCCAAAACACACCCCATTCATCTTCACACATTATGACAGACAATGACAAGAAAGTGTTCAATAAAAAGAAATATCGTATGTTATCGGTTCCTCTACAAGATGGCATAGTAGTTACGGCATTAAATAAATCAGCCCAAAATATTTGTATAAAAAATGTTGACAATATAAAAGACCCGTTGCTACTTCTACAGTTGTTGAGTAAAGCTAAAGAAGAGTTACTAGTTTTCAAATCATCCACTCTATTGGAATGTGTTTACAGTCGGTATAGGAATTCTGATCTTGAACAGTTTACCGATGCCAATTTTAAAACTTCCATAGAAGTTATTGACGCTAGTTGCAATTTAATTCACTACCTCCGAAGAGTTTTTGCAAAACTTGTGAGCGAGATTGAAGAATTTGAAACTAGTGGAGCAAACTGGAAACTGGATTCTATTGATAGCATAGTCATTAGAATAACTAAATATCAACCTTTAGGTGGAAGAGGTTACATCGCTTTACCAAAGGAAATAGCCGATAAATGGGCAATCATTAACATTTGTAATACTGATGATTTTTGCTTTAAATATGCCATCTTAAGCCGTCAGTTAAAGGAGACGCGTAGATTATCGGTGTATAAAAAACTAAATCATCCTTACAATTTCGACAATATTTCCTTTCCCACACCATTAAAAGATATACGTAAATTTGAAAAACATAATAATGTATCGATAAACGTTTATTCTTTAACCGACGAAAATCAAGTGTATCCGCTAATGATAAGTTCAAATGAAAAATCTGTAGAACATTTTGATTTGTTATATTTAAGAAACGAAAATACTTCTCATTATTGTTTAATAAAAAATTTATTCAGACTTGTTTCTTCACAACTTAATAGACATCGTCGCGGCGCTGTTATGTGTAAACGATGTTTTAAAACATTTACTCACAGCTATACATCGGTAGATGGGAAAACACCCGAGAAACGATTAACAGACCATCAATTATTTTGCAATAAACAAAAACCTTGTCGCATTCAAATGCCTTCAGACAACACATATTTACAGTTTACAAACTTTCAACATAAACAACACGTACCAATAGTTGTCTATGCGGATTTTGAATCTATACTTTTACCCATACACAATGCACCCGGTAGTCCATCAACATCATGGTCTAGACAAACACACAAGCATGAAATTTGTAGTGTTGGAGCTAAGTTGTCTCTTCGCTATCAAATTATCAAAAAGACATTTTCATTTACACTGGGGACGATGCGCTCGAACAATTTATGCAGTATTTACATTCCATTGTTACAGACGTGGAAATCTTATATAAGGAGATTATTCCAATGACAGATCTATCACCACAACAACGACATGACTTTGACAATGCCACTCATTGTGGTATTTGCGACCAACCGTTTAACAATTTAGACAAAAAAGTTCATCATCATGATCATCTTACAGGGGAATTTCAGTGTGCTGCACATAATGATTGTAATTTAAATTTTCAATTACCCAATTTCATACCGGTCTACATGCATAATCTTAGACCTTTCATTCTAAATGACGGAATTCACACTTTGCCATACGGACACTATCAACTCAACAAATAACTATGCACACTCTACACTACACTATTGACGAAAAGTATTTTCAACCATTCTCACTTTCGGATCTATGCATGATCAACATCTGTTTAAATTTACCTAGGAGAACTGATATTTTCCTACTTGATATACCGAAAACTGTTCAGATTAAATTATTTCATTCCTTCTCTGATTATTGTATAACTAGTTATAAAAAATGTAATATAGATTTGTATTGTTTTGAAAATATTGAATTTATTGCTGGTCAACCAATGCCTCTACCAGATTACATTGCCATATTGTATTGCGACCCAGTTAGCAGATCCTTATTATTGCAGCACTTTAAAACATTCACAATAACTATTGAACTGTATTACTTTAAAAAAATTAACATTCTTTCCCATAATAACATTGACGAACTATACAATGATACCAATTCTTATTACAATTTTTGTGCCAAATGTTGCAATTTGCTCAAGCCAAGCACTCCTAAAGGATTAATTTGGACATGTCAACGTACTACTGTTCACACTAACAATACTAATCTTCTTTCCGATTTGCTATATGATCCTTTTTTCTGGAGTTTCAATTGTATTACATGCCCATTATTTGGTGTGGAAAAACTCTTATGTGATGAGATAATGTAAATATTAGATTATGCTATTATTATGTCTTTTGTAAATAGATTACTAATCAATTTAAGATTATGTAAATATTATTATGTAAATACAATAATATTTACATAATCTTAAATAGATACTAGTCAATTTAAGATTATGTAAATATTATTGTACTAAAAAGAATTATGACTTGTAAAATAGAATAGTGAAAAATGTATTAAATAATCATAGAAAATAAAAACTTATAATATGTCATTCTGCCTTTTTTTTCACCTATAATGTTATAAACATTAAAACATAATAAATAATTTATATAGAACTGATTTGTAAGATAAACATAAAATAAAAAAGTTTTCTTTTTGAAATAATTGTTTTATTATGACTACCTTATTACAACAGAATTAAATACATAAAAATGCACAAAGTATTGAATATCAAAAAATATTAAAGTCTTTAGCTAAATTTTATAAAATATTAGCCCTAGTCTTGTATGTCATCTCGCGGCTCAAAAATGATAATAAAGTCCTTAGAATGTTTCTAGCTAAATATTATAAAACATAGCCGCATGTCGTGTATATCATCTCCCGGCTCAAAAACAATATTACAGTCCTTAGAATGTTTCTAGCTAAATATTATAAAACATAGCCGCATGCCTCGCATGCCATCTCCCGGCTCAAAAAAAATTTTTTTTCCCTGACAAATTTCGACCTTATATTTTCAAGCTAAATATTATAAAACATAGCCGCAGGTCAGGCATGCCCATCTCGCGGCTAACAAATATTTTTTTTACCTTAGACTGTTTTCAAGCTAGATTTTTCAAAACGTAGCCGCATGTCTCGCATGCCATCTCCCGGCTCAAAAATATTTTTTTTTCCCCTGGTTAAAAATCAGATGGGGGGTCTCATCGTAATTTTGTAGGCGCGCGCCAGACCCCTGCCTTCGGGCGTAAATTCATAAGTGCCTGAGGCTCAAAAATTTTGGCGCCAGAAGCAGCAAATTACATCTACTGCACAATTTCTCAAAAACGAAAAATCGCAAGGAGCTCAAACTTAGTATTCCGTGTAGGTACTATCACCGCCTCTGATACCAAGGTCTGAGCATGATCTATCGACCGACTTCACTGAATAGTTTTCTCAATTATTCCTGATTTTCTTGAAATCGGCTCCAACGATTTTCTTTAGACTTCGTATACCATCTACACAACTGAATCCCTATCGCTTTTATTGAAATTATTTTCCTGAGAAAATAGATTTTCTGGGGGTGGTGGGGGCAAAATAACATTTAGGCTTCCCTATAACATACCACTTCACTATAATCTAAAGGTTATATTAGAAGCATTGCTAGAAATCTAAATTTGAAGAAAATCAGTTAACCGGAAGTGCGACTTTACGTATAGGCTTTTTTTTAGATTTGGGCATCTCTTTTCAATGTTAAGATCTCTGAGAAATCTCTGAATCTGGCAAGGTTCTAGGGAGTATATATCTTCCTCCAACGCCTGGTAGCTACCCAAACGTCCCAATCTTCTCTGGATGATAACATAAGTATCAATTAGTTGCCGTATTGAAGTCCATGCCATCTCCCAACAGAATCTGCAGGTGCCGCCGTGTTCCTTGCTCAGCTTGTTCAGATGTCCCCTGAGTTTACAATGCCCCGTGTGAAAATCTGTCAACATAGGAACCCTATTTTTATCTAGACTGATGTGCGCTTCAGATCTTTTCCGGTAATAACCGCCCAGGCAGGACATAATTTGCTTCAGTCCTAGGAGAGTATTTTCCAGAGATTTGAGAGAGCTGTTCTCTCTTTACTACCTCCTCATTTCTGAGTTGTTCTCGAAGAGAAGGGTTCAATCCCCAAAAAGAGAGATGCAGCGCCTTTCCTTGCCAAGCTGTCGACCATCTTATTTCTTTCCGGCAACTAGCCCTGGTACCCAAAATTTTATTTTTTATTTGCACCAGAAAAATACAATTCTATGGCAAACTAGTTGAGTGCATTTATAACATAAAAACTTTTGAATAATACACAAAAATATATAAGTAAATACAAAAGGAATAATGATATTATGGAGTTTCTACTTCTTTTGTGATTTGGTTATTAGAACAAGATACAATATAATTGAATTAAGACTATAAACTGTGTCAAGCCCAAAAAACTGGTTTAGCCTAATAAATATAATTACATAATCATAAAGGTGATAACAAATTAAATTAAACTGAGCTTCTTTAAAAAAAAAAAATAATAATAATAATAATAATAGTAATAATTGTAATAAGATTTAAAAAATGGAAAAAATAATAATAACAAGAAAGAAAAAGATAGGAAAGAAAAAATAAATAAATGACTGATAATACACCTTTGTATCAAATAGAACATAAGGAGTTCAAGAACTTATAGAAGATTGTTTTCTTAATTTTAAAGTGCCCTGTAGAAATTTGTGTAAGTTTAATATTTTGGTTATATTAATATTTATGAAAAAATTAATAAAGTGATCAAAAGGAGACAGATTTTCATTTAATAAGAAACTACTTAAGTATTTAACACGGCTGACAGAAAAAGTCGGACATTGAAAAATAAAGTGTGCTATGTCATCCATACTACCATATTGATTGCAATTAATACATTTCTTGTCGGGAAAAAAGAGATATTTTTCGTGTTTGAACAACAGTCTGCAATATTTAGTGCCTGAAAGTCGGATTTGTGCAACTAATCTCAATTTTTCAATGCCACACTTTAACAATATATAATCCTCTTTCAAACCAAGTAAACTGACTTGTCTGTAATGAACATTGAATGTACTATTTAAAACAAAGTTCACATCCATACTAAGTAAATGATTTTCAAAACTGGTTAACATTCTAATTTTATGAGGAAGTACACTGTCGTAATTTTCATTCAAAAGGAGATGATCGCAACCAATTGTAGACAGATTATTTTTTAGCTGTATAAACCAATTATGGGGCATATTCATATTTCCAAAATGAACCAAACGTCGGTAACAAATTTTTGGCAATCTGGTATTTTCCATATTTAATAAATTGATCCACCAATTTAGCATGCGTTTGAAAATTTTATATTTCAAATGAATTCTTCCAGTTTCAAGGCGAACATAAGCATTGGGGGTTTGGGGAGGAAGCATCAAAAGGGTTTTAAAAAATTTTAACTGTCCAGATTCAATCTCATTAGCATATGGGCAACCCCAGATTTCACAGAGATATAACAATACGCTTTCAGCTAATGAATCGAAAAGAACAGTTTTAGATTGCCAAGAATCAGATTTAGTGGACCTTAAAATACCGAGAACACATGAACTGGCTGAGGAAAATTTATTTAAGAAATATTTAGTAGTGATTCTAAATACCCCAGAGGAGGAAAAAAGGACACCTAAATAAATAATTTTATTTGTTACGGGAATTTTTGAGTTTTTGAAATAGAAATCCCTAAGTTTTGGCAACCTACCCCCTTTGTGAAAAGGAACAATAAAAGTTTTGTTACTGTTCAATGTGAGAGAATTGCACTTACAATATTGCTCGAGTATATTTAAATTTAGTTGAGCATCAGTCCAGCAAGAGCTCAGCAACACTGTATCAGCAGCATAAAGAATAACGTTAAGATCCGTATCAGATTGGATGTTTATACCCTTGGCTCCCTTCGAAATAAAAAATTTAGCAATATCGGATGTATATAATGCGAACAGCAGAGGACTCAGAATTTCGCCTTGCAAAACTCCCTCGTTGATCTGAATCTCTTTTGAGTATTGACTGTCCTGTGAAATTGACATTACCGACTGAGAGTAGAGGTTCATTAATAACCTTAGGGTCTTTCCGCATATTCCTAGAGAATTTAATTTGTACCATAACTGACTATGATTAATAGAGTCAAACGCTCTTTTAAAATCCACAAATGTGGCAAATAGCTTACTTCTCTTAGATCTCAATTGAATAGATATGACGGCAGATAAGGTAAATACGGCGTCCCGGCATCCCCTCCCTTTTCTAAATCCCATTTGCTCTTCGGGTATTATGTTGTTTACTTCAGCCCATTTCGCTAGCCTGTTATATATAACATATGTACAAATTTTTGTAATAGTATTAAAAATGGCTATCCCTCTGTAATTTTCCGGGTTACGTTTATCGCCTTTTTTATATAGGTGAATCATTTTTATTTTACTCCAACTGCTGGGAAAATTCTCTGCGTTCCAAATTTTATTAAATAAATTTAATAGATAATGGATCCAGGAGCTGGGCAAAAATTTATAACATTCATTAGGGATGAGGTCAAATCCCACTGCTTTATTATTTTTACAAAAGGCTATACTATTTAGTACTTCATCCAGAGAAATATCCTCATCTAAAAGTGGGTGAAAAAAACCGAAAAACAAAGGATACGATGGTTTTATAGGCATTATATCACGATAAAAATTTTCCCAATCCGAAATTTCTATCGGACATCTGTCAAAACATTTTTTCTTACGGAACTTAGTAATTGTGCCCCAAAACTCTGAAGGATTATTGACATCTCTAATTGCATTTTTAATCTCATTAAAATAAGAAATTTTATTGTTTTTAATAACAGTTCTGTACTTTTTCTTCAAACTAATATATTCAATTAAGGATGAATGAGTTTTACTTTTCCGATAAACTCTATATAACTTATTCAACTGTTTTTTAATTAAATGACATTCTTTAGTGTACCACTCTTTTTGATTAATATTGCAAAAATTTCTATAGGTTTTATAACATATTAAATTAGATGAACGCATTGCATTCAACAAAGTTAAATACAAATTATTATACAAGTCTTCAACGTTGTTACTATTAAAATAAATATTAGGACTGTTTTCTAAATGATTGTAAAAATCTAATAAGTTTCCTACATTTCTACTTATAACATGTTTACTCCTAATAGAGTTAAAACTTTCTGAATTATTTTCTTGAAGCGTTAGTTCATTTAAAAATAATTTTAATGTACAGGAACAGTGGTCAGAAAAATCTGAAATATTTTCTATTAATAAATCGTAAATAATGTAAATTGAACCCATAGTAACCCATACATAGTCCACTGTACTTGAACCCAGTTTCGAAAGGTAAGTGTAATTGGAAGGTGTATCACTATAAGTACGCCCATTACATACAACAAAACCAAACTCTTCCATAATATTAACTAAATTTACTCCCCTATCATTAATCATGTCATCAATAGCATATCTGATTCCATTTAAATTAGACCCTTCAAACATTTCTTCCTCAAACAATTTAATGAACCAATACGTGAATTAAAGTCACCTCCAATTATCAAATTTTGGGACCCGTATTCACAAATCAAATCGTAAACTACATATGAAAAAATATTTAATAAACTGTCACCTTTGTCGCCAGGCTTCAAATAAACCACTCCGATAACCAGGCTATAACTATTACTAAATTTAAGCTTTAAAAAAATCCAGTTCGGATCACTAATTAACACTTCGACAAAACATATATTTTTTTTGACAAAAATCAGGAGCCCGCCGCTGCTTCTTCCTTTGTTGTGGATCTTTACAGCTTCAGAAGAATAGTGCTCATACTCGGACAGAAATGATGGAATGGTAAAAGATTTTACTGATAACCATGTCTCACAGAGACAAATGATCTCTTTCTGTAAAAGCAAATGAATTTCGGTAGAGGACAAGTGAAACAGAGTATTATAGCCATAAACATTCCAGAAAGTAATAGTTAGGTATTTACTTTCAGAATCCCTATCCCTTTCAACAGTCAACTGTAATTGCTAGTCCTTTGTCCTTGTAGATCTACTCCTCTTGACGCTCCTCTTTCTTGACCCACTCCTCCTCTCAGAATCAAATTCAGAAGAATCAGTACAATAAGGTTCAGTATAAGGTAGGTCACTTTCTTGTTTAACTATAACTGCAGGAGCATTATCCGTACTTCTGAAGAAAATTCTTCCACTTCGAAACCAAACATATTTTATTAAATTTTCTTTCTGTAATGCCTTTGCTTTCTTAAACAGCTCTCTATTTCTAGCAGACATTGATTCATTTATATAAATTCTAGACTGAGAGTCTTTTGAATCCAAATTGATATTAAGTGCAGCTAAATTCAGTTCCCTCTTTTTATTTTTATATGCTGCTAAAAAATTTATTTTATCTACATATCTTACAAATTTATAAACAATTAAGTTTGTGGTTTCCCTATTCTTAGTTTTGATTCTATAATAATCATCGAGTAACTTTCCTTCAGAATTGTATTGTAGTGACGCACATAATTTTTGGAAAATTTCCTCAAGATTCTCTTTTTCTATATATGGTACCCCATAAACTTGAATTTGTTTTTTTAATTTATCCTGTTCAGAAATATTTTGATTAAATTGTATTTCAACCAATCTGTTGCGTAAAGATTTGTTTTCTTCGCATAACTTATGAATTTCATCCTTGTAACTATTAATAAGGGAACCCAGACTTTCATAAGAATTAGCCTGTTTTGTCTGCTCAGCTCGAATACTTTCAATTTCCTGACTAAGTTTTGTAAAATTCTCTAGAATTTTATCAATTTTACTTTCTAAAATTGAACCTAAAGTAGGCAGAACATTGCTTGATTCTTTTTCATTCATTTTTTTTTTTTATTCAGAAGTATGTAAGAGAAATAAAAACTGACTGAAAAAAGTGACTGAGAATTCTTCAAATAAATACGTAATAAGTAATAGAACAAGACGTGCCAGCTCACCTCGTGAAGTACAAATGATCAAGTGGGCGTGGCTACCTTAGTCCCTTGAGTCACCCCACTTCTTCACTCAAATCTAAGCAAGTGAACTAATAAACTTTAAAGTAAATAATGAGTCACAGAATAAACACTGTTAAATAATAAAACTCCAACTTATTTAGGCAATTTTCCAATAGTTTTTCACGATTTACAAAACAGTTTCTCGCACAAATAATAGCCAAACATCACCATAAAATAAAGCGAAAAATTCTTAATCGGATGGTACAAATTTATTTCAGAAAATTATCCAAAACCACACCAAAAACAAAAAAAAAATCAAGAGCTGCAATCAGACATGTTCACTCTAACAAAGCACGCACTCAATGTTAAGATCTCTGAGAAATCTCTGAATCTGGCAAGGTTCTAGGGAGTATATATCTTCCTCCAACGCCTGGTAGCTACCCAAACGTCCCAATCTTCTCTGGATGATAACATAAGTATCAATTAGTTGCCGTATTGAAGTCCATGCCATCTCCCAACAGAATCTGCAGGTGCCGCCGTGTTCCTTGCTCAGCTTGTTCAGATGTCCCCTGAGTTTACAATGCCCCGTGTGAAAATCTGTCAACATAGGAACCCTATTTTTATCTAGACTGATGTGCGCTTCAGATCTTTTCCGGTAATAACCGCCCAGGCAGGACATAATTTGCTTCAGTCCTAGGAGAGTATTTTCCAGAGATTTGAGAGAGCTGTTCTCTCTTTACTACCTCCTCATTTCTGAGTTGTTCTCGAAGAGAAGGGTTCAAACCCCAAAAAGAGAGATGCAGCGCCTTTCCTTGCCAAGGTGTCGACCATCTTATTTCTTTCCGCCAACTAGCCCTGGTACCCAAAATATGGCAAACTCTATTGTTCCTACCCATATGAACTCAAGTGGGTTTGAGATTAAAGGTCATTGAGTTTGCCGAGGCATTCCCATACAATTTTTGAACTGATGACTTATGAACTCAGTGCTTTAATGGCGGTCTGGCGATCTGAAAGGATTACAATCTCCTGATTCCGATATTTCCTAAGCGCACAGATATGAATGTATCGCTTTTATTTTAAATATATTTTCCCCCCAATAAATTATTTTGGATGAAATTTGCGGAATTTGTGGCGTTAAGTTGCAGTTGGTTCAGTGTTTTTGATGCGCTCTGCTGGGCCACAATAGTCACCTCTCTATTACCAAGGTTAGTAGTTAGGTATTTATCTCCCCCCCCCACCACTATATTAGGACAATTATGTAAAATTTGAGTTTAAAGAAAATTTGTCATTTTATATATAAGTGTGAAATTAGGAATAAGAGAAAGTCGTGCGAGTGTTTCACGCCAGATTTCCTTAACCTTCTATACATCCACTACGTCTGTATTTCATTAAACAAATGTGTTTTATTTAGAAGTGTCAAATTATATAAAATATGTAAAAGTAAGTGTACCAGAACTGCTTATTTTACGCGAAATATAACTGTTTTTATTAGTATAGAATTTAGATGTGTAATGTTAAAACATTTTTGTTTTGTCTATAAGAATTGTTTATGTTGATGCTGCTTCTATTGAGGTCAATAGAACAATCAAATAATAACTTTATTACAGGTGGCAGACCTGCCCACCTGACGTGAACAATCTTTAACGTATTTTTGACGTTTATCTCTTTTATAAGATAGCAGATACACGTGTATTTTTTCACTCGATAGGTACCTAAGCAATCACGCACGTAATTTACAAATTAATGCAGGCAACCTGTGTTTGTTAAACCTGTGTAAAAGTAAGTGTACAAGAACAGCTTATTTTACTCGAAATATAAATGTTTTTATTAGCATAGAATTTAGATGTGAAATGTTTAAACCCTTTTGTTTTCCCTATTAGAATTGGTTATGTTGACAGGCAACCTGTGCCTTTAATCTGACACTTTGCCAACTTTCATCGCTCAATTCCATCATTAATCTTGAAACTAACTGATTTTTACAGAGACAACGTGACCTGTTTAACTGACCAACTACAATATCTATTCCAATAACAAGAAACTGTAAAATTTATGAAAAAATTTTAATTCTAAGTATTTTTTCAATTTTTGAAAGCTTGTTCCCAAATTGGGACACTGGCAACTAAACGGTTTTAAATCAGGCCTTGCTCTGCTAAGATCAATTCTTGGGAAAAAGATAAAACCAAACAAAATGCTTACATAGCGTTAAATCACTAAGGAAAGAAGGTTTGAGGGAGTGATAATGTGAGAGTGAAGGACTTCCGGACAGAAGGAGCATGAGGCCAGGTGTAATGGAAGAATCTATGGGCAAGAAATTTTATTATATACGAGGCGGGACGCAATTTCAATCAAATAAAAACAAGTGTAGAACACCACCCAGTGGGCCACCAAATTCAGAGCACACCACTGAACAGCCTGCCAGTGATACCTGATCCTTTTCTAAGTCTGGAACAAGATATCCTGCGCCGAAGTCAGAAATGCCGATAATCGCTGTCACGGGTAATGTACGAGCACCTTGAACAGCCTCAAGGAACAGCAATCCGGAGGGGTGAAGGATATTAGGAATAAAACACATCATATTAAATAAAATAAAATATGCATATGACGTTGCTATGTACATAAATATAATTGAAATAATAAACTCATTTAATATACTGGGAATGTTTGTCTAATTTATTATACAATTAAGGCATCACAACAGGAACGCCAACTGCGCAAATATAATAGTACCCCCACTTTTATTTGTAATAATTTTCTAGAAATAGCAAATGTTTTAAAGGATTCTGCGGAATTTCATTGCGTTAAATTAATAATCTTATTTAAGTTCCTTCAGTGTTATTGGCGCTGTTTTCTGAACTACAATGTAAGGACATTGAAGTGTCAGCTGAGCCAAGGGTCGCAAACAGCTTGTCTCCCAACCCTCTATATCTTTGTTAGAACTTGAAGACGAGTTGTTCCACCTTATGAGAATTAAGTCCAAGACGAGTTGTAGTTTTGTTCCACCCCAGTAAGAGAATTAAGTCCAAGACGAGTTGTAGTTTTGTTCCACCCCAGTAAGAGAATTAAGTCCAAGACGAGTTGTAGTTTTGTTCCACCCCCGTATGAGAATTAGGTCCAAGTTGTGTGAATGTTTCTTTTAAATTTATAAAAATCTTAGGAAATTAAATCTTAGAAAATGTTAGTAAAACATTAAGTTATTTATAGTTAACTCTTCTTTGTAACAAGATAGTTATTTAAAAAACTAATATAATACCACTATCACTTATATAATAGACAGAGCATTAGCTGGAATTCCAAATATGAAGAAAATCACTTAACTTGAGCAGGTATTAATATCGAGCACGTACTAGATAAAAGAGATAAACGTCAAAACTACGTTAAAGATTGTTCACGTCAGGTGGGCAGGTCTGCCACCTGTAATAAAGTTATTATTTGATTGTTCTATTGACCTCAATAGAAGCAGCATCAACATAAACAATTCTTATAGACAAAACAAAAATGATTTAACATTACACATCTAAATTCTATATTAATAAAAACAGTTATATTTCGCGTAAAATAAGCAGTTCTGGTACACTTACTTTTACATATTTTATATAATTTGACACTTCTAAATAAAACACATTTGTTTAATGAAATACAGACGTAGTGGATGTATAGAAGGTTAAGGAAATCTGGCGTGAAACACTCGCACGACTTTCTCTTATTCCTAATTTCACACTTATATATAAAATGACAAATTTTCTTTAAACTCAAATTTTACATAATTGTCCTAATATAGTGGTGGGGGGGGGAGATAAATACCTAACTACTAACCTTGGTAATAGAGAGGTGACTATTGTGGCCCAGCAGAGCGCATCAAAAACACTGAACCAACTGCAACTTAACGCCACAAATTCCGCAAATTTCATCCAAAATAATTTATTGGGGGGAAAATATATTTAAAATAAAAGCGATACATTCATATCTGTGCGCTTAGGAAATATCGGAATCAGGAGATTGTAATCCTTTCAGATCGCCAGACCGCCATTAAAGCACTGAGTTCATAAGTCATCAGTTCAAAAATTGTATGGGAATGCCTCGGCAAACTCAATGACCTTTAATCTCAAACCCACTTGAGTTCATATGGGTAGGAACAATAGAGTTTGCCATATTTTGGGTACCAGGGCTAGTTGGCGGAAAGAAATAAGATGGTCGACACCTTGGCAAGGAAAGGCGCTGCATCTCTCTTTTTGGGGTTTGAACCCTTCTCTTCGAGAACAACTCAGAAATGAGGAGGTAGTAAAGAGAGAACAGCTTTCTCAAATCTCTGGAAAATACTCTCCCGG
This sequence comes from Triatoma infestans, assembly GCA_011037195.1. NCBI lineage: Eukaryota > Metazoa > Arthropoda > Insecta > Hemiptera > Reduviidae > Triatoma > Triatoma infestans. Next base: position 12,138 of record JAAEAF010001062.1, on the reverse strand, counting down.
GACTGAAGCAAACTATGACCTGCCTGGGCGGTTATTACCGGAAAAGATCTGAAGCGCACATCAGTCTAGGTAAAAATAGGCTTCCTATGTTGACAGATTTTCACACGGGGCATTATAAACTCAGAGGACATCTGAACAAGCTGAGCAAGGAACACGGACGGCACCTGCAGATTCTGTTGGGAGATGGAATGGACCTCAATACGCAACTAATTGATACTTATATTATCATCCAGAGAAGATTTGGACGTTTGGGTAGCTACCAGGCGTTGGAGGAAGATATATACTCCCTAGAACCTTGCCAGATTCAGAGATTTCTCAGAGATCTTAACATTGAAAAGAGATGCCCAAATCTAAAAAAAAGCCTATTACGTAAAGTCGCACTTCCGGTTAACTGATTTTCTTCAATTTAGATTTCTAGCAATGCTTCTAATATAACCTTTGGATTATGTGAAGTGGTATGTTATAGGGAAGCCTTAATGTTATTTTGCCCCCACCACCCCCAGAAAATCTATTTTCTCAGGAAAATAATTTCAATAAAGCGATAGGGACCAGTTGTGTAGATGGTATACGAAGTCTAAAGAAAATCGTTGGAGCCGATTTCAAGAAAATCAGGAAAAATTGAGAAAATATTCAGTGAAGTCGGTCGATAGATCATGCTCAAACCTTGGTATCAGAGGCGGGTAGTACCTACACGGAATACCCAAGTTTGAGCTCCTTGCGATTTTTCGTTTTTGAGAAATTGTGCAGTAGAGTAATTTGCTGATTCTGGCGCCAAAATTTTTGCTCAGGCACTTATGAATTTACGCCCGAAGGCAGGGGTCTGGCGCGCGCCTACAAAATTACGATGAGACCCCCCATCTGATTTTTATCCAGGGGAAAAAAAATATTTTTGAGAGGGAGATGGCATGCGAGACATGCGGCTAAAATTTAAAATATTTAGCTGGGAAACATTTATAATTATCTTTTGATAATCTTCTGCAAAACCTAGCAACATGTGTAAGGGAATGCACACATTGAAATGGCCTTCAACTGATACGAGCTCCAAAGTTTTAGACCGAGGTGGTATCCAACCAGCATTTTCAATAATGCTACTACGTTTCATTGATGCTAATCCTTTTAATGTACTTGTGATTCCAGGATTTTTTATTCTATCTACCTCTGTACCACAAATTTCATAACGAATTTCCTCAAACAGAAAAGCAAACGCATTTTGAGTTAATTTCGCGTTTATCGGTGGACCTGATCCATCTTCCTTTAAAAATTTGCCTTCTATTTTTGCTGGTTTATTGCTTTACAAACGTCTTATGAAACTGAAACTTCTCTACATTATAGCAATGATAGAAACAACGTTTACATATTATCATCCTTTTCTTATGTACTGAAATCTGCCTTCAAACTAGTCTTTCGAAATTTTTTATGTACACGTAATGGTACATACCCAGGTCGTTAGTTAATATAAGCAGATCTCTGTGATAATTTTATTATACTATCCCTGTGGTCGTTACTTTCCTCTTCAACTACTTTGATGGGGCATTGTAAACTCAGAGGACATCTGAACAAGCTGTGCAAGGAACACGGCGGCACCTGCAGATTCTGTTGGGAGATGGAATGGACTTCAATACGGCAACTAATTGATACTTATGTTATCATCCAGAGAAGATTTGGACGTTTGGGTAGCTACCAGGCGTTGGAGGAAGATATATACTCCCTAGAACCTTGCCAGATTCAGAGATTTCTCAGAGATCTTAACATTGAAAAGAGATGCCCAAATCTAAAAAAAAGCCTATTACGTAAAGTCGCACTTCCGGTTAACTGATTTTCTTCAGATTTAGATTTCTAGCAATGCTTCTAATATAACCTTTAGATTATGGTGAAGTGGTATGTTATAGGGAAGCCTAATGTTATTTTGCCCCCACCACCCCCAGAAAATCTATTTTCTCAGGAAAATAATTTCAATAAAAGCGATAGGGACCAGTTGTGTAGATGGTATACGAAGTCTAAAGAAAATCGTTGGAGCCGATTTCAAGAAAATCAGGAAAAATTGAGAAAACTATTCAGTGAAGTCGGTCGATAGATCTTGCTCAAACCTTGGTATCAGAGGCGGTGGTAGTACCTACACGGAATACCAAGTTTGAGCTCCTTGCGATTTTTCGTTTTTGAGAAATTGTGCAGTAGATGTAATTTGCTGATTCTGGCGCCAAAATTTTTGAGCCTCAGGCACTTATGAATTTACGCCCGAAGGCAGGGGTCTGGCGCGCGCCTACAAAATTACGATGAGACCCCCATCTGATTTTTAACCAGGGGAAAAAAAAATATTTTTGAGCCGCGAGATGTACATGCCTGACCTGCGGCTATGTTTTATAATATTTAGCTTGAAAATATAAGGTCAAAATTTGTAGGAGAAAAAAATTTTTTTGAGCCGGGAGATGGCATGCGGCTATGTTTTATAATATTTAGCTAGAAACTATCTAAGGACTGTAATATTGTTTTTGAGCCGGGAGATGATACACACGACATGCGGCTAAGATTTTATAATATTTAGCTAGAAACATCTAAGGACTTTAATATTGTTTTTGAGCCGTGAGATGACATACACGACATGCGGCTAAGATGTGTAATATTTAGCTAGAAACATTCTAAGGACTGTAATATTGTTTTTGAGCCGCGAGATGACATACAGGACATGCGGCTAAGATGTGTAATATTTAGCCTGAAACATTTTAAGGACTTTAATAATGTTTTTGACCCGCGAGATGGCTTCCAAGTCGTGGGCAAACATTTTATAATATCTAGCTAAAGACTTTAATATTTTTTGATATTCAATACTTTGTGTATTTTTATGTATTTAATTCTGTTGTAATAAGGTAGTCATAATAAAACAATTATTTCAAAAAGAAAACTTGTTTATTTTATGTTTATCTTACAAATCGGTTCTATATAAATTATTTATTATGTTTTGTTTTCATAATTACATCAAGAAAATTACAATGGTAAATTTCATCCAAGTCTCTAATAATATTATAATATGAGTGACCGATAAGGCTACATATGCAAGTGTCAGGTCCTACTTTACACTTTGGGTTTGACCAAACAGAACCTATATAATGGAAAGGTTTATGCTTGCTTTTTCTAATATATTCTTTAGAATAATTTTCCAATTCTTTCATACGTTTACTTCTGTTCACTACCGCTCTGTTTGGCCGTTATTTAAACTAAAATTTACTTTAACACTATTACTTCTTCAAAATAGATTTAATTTAGCTCACATATCCCTTTGGTTCATTCAACTCGTCTATAGTTCAAGACGTAACCATTTGGTTTATGACTGTCTTGAATCTCAAAATTAATGGCAATATTTATTACCTATATCCATCACAGTCAGCGGACTGGTCTTACCCTGAATCATGCAGTATATAGCAACAATTTGAAGACATTCGTTAATATTGTGAATCAGATTGGTTAAGAAAATTTATGATTATATATATATATATATATCAACTTTATATTTCAATTGTAAACTTTAGTTAGCATTCAAATCATTTATTATCATATTATGTAATGTAAAATAGTAATATTGTATGTAAAATGGTGCGTGCAGATAATAAAATTTACCAAGCTAGGGTTACTAACTTCGGGGGGGGGGAAGAAAGAGCATATGTTTGTTCTTTTAGTATATCTGTTCTTATATCTTCCGTCTACCAATTGTATTTATTCATTGCTCTTCATAGCCAGCCGGAAAATATAGTAGAGTACTATTGCCCAGAAAAAAACTTTCTACTGCCTAGGAGGGTGCTTTCTACTTTCTGTTTCCCAGAAAATTACTTATTGTCTTTTGACTAGAAGGGTACTTTCTGTTGCCCAGAAAAGTACTTTCTTAACATTAGTTAAATTTCCTTCACGCTTAATGTCACCTTTGTTATTGACTTCACGATGAAAATCAATTAAAAATAGAATACAAAAACTTTTTTTTCTATATTTATTTTTTTTCTTACATTTTCCGAATTTGAGAAAAATACTGATTATTGTTGTTATATAGCAACCGTATTATCTACTTTTTTTTGTTGTTGTTAATTTAAGGAGCGTCAACATCTATGGTCATTAGCGCCCGGAGCCTTCTTAGTGCACTGCAGTAGTGTATTTATGGGGCTTCTGGGCCAGAGGAGCGGTGGGGCAGGAGGGGCGAGGCTCCTCCCGACCTTTTCTGCTCCTCCCGACCACTTTTTGCTCCTCACGGTCAATTTTTTTGCTCCTTATTTGCTCCTCCCTACCTTTTGCGCTCCTCCCGACATTTTTTTGCTCCTCTCTCGCTTGCTACACCCGCTCTAATGTGCTCCTCCCGACATTTTCTGCTCCTCTCTCGCTTGCTACACCCGCCCTAATGTGCTCCACATTTTTTGCTCCTCTCTCGCTTGCTACACCTACCTAATGTGCTCCTCTCTCGCTTGCTCCACCCGTCCATTTGGCTCCTCTCTCGTCTGCTCCTCCCTGACTGTTATGTGCTACGTGTAGCCAACTCGTCTGCTCCTCCCTGACTGTTATGTGCTACGTGTAGCTAATAATGTAGAGAGGAGCTGTGCCTTTTAACTTACCACATTTCTTACACTACATATATGCGGAGGAGCAGTGTACTAGTCTTTTAACTTACCACATTTCTTACAGTATAAATTAAAGAAGAGCTGTACTAGTATTGCTGTCTATATACTCTTTCTTTGTTACTTTTAGAGCATTTTTTTTTTTTTTTTAATCATTGTACATTTTAGTGTTTATTCCTGAATAATAATAATTTTTTAAAGCAAATCTTGATACTGGGAAAAAATAAAAAAAAAAGATCTTCTCAATTATACAAGAAAAAAATTTTATTTTTCAAAAAACATAATAATAAAAAAACTTAAAAATAAATATTTTTTTTTATGATTTATACATTTTTGCATTTTTTTTTTCTATAATTTTATTTACTAGACATAAACAAATTTATAAAAAAAGAATAAAAATGATTTTAATATTTATATCATCCGGCGAACAATATTTGTAAGTGGGTTGTATTCAATGATTTTATCGTGAATAATCAAGCAGTAAGCTGTAGTTTCAGCAGGGAATGCAGAGCTAGCTTCAAATTCAAGCCTTACATCTACAGGACCGGTTATTATGGATTCACATTGTTTTGAACAGTCGATTACAATAATCGGAGCCTCGTCTCTGTACTCCGCCAAAGAGAGTAAAGGTGAAGGATAAGACTCGGAATAGAAACTTTTTTGGAAATTTGAGTACATATAATACAGCATACTATATTGATTACTAGTAAAGTTGACATTCATGTCACTGTAAGGGTATGATTTTGAGTTGGGAAAAGCTTAACATTTGTCAAACTGCAGTGTTCAAATCTGCTTGAATCATTCTCAGGATTGTTTTTTCTAGAAGTCTGGAACCCTAAAAGCACAAATCGTGGTTTTTCCAATTGCGAAGAAGTTTTTACCGTCCACAGTTGTCTCTGAGTGGTGGGTAGTAGAGGATAATCGTACAGTTCCCAACTTCTGAACGCTATTGGTATAACTTTTTCTTGTTTTACATTTTTCAGCAATAATAATCTGTGATCATTTATGCACAGAGAGAGAATTATCCAAGTCAACGTAGTTAATTCTAATTTTTCTTTTTCGAGCTGTCCGTCCACTCTGTTTGAAATATAACAATTGTCATCTCTTCTGGATCGAATTAATATAAGTTCTTGTTTAACATTTATAATTATCTTTTGATAATCTTCTGCAAAACCTAGCAACATGTGTAAGGGAATGCACACATTGAAATGGCCTTCAGCTGATATGAGCTCCAAAGTTTTAGACCGAGGTGGTATCCAACCAGCATTTTCAATAATGCTACTACGTTTCATTGATGCTAATCCTTTTAATGTACTTGTGATTCCAGGATTTTTTATTCTATCTACCTCTGTACCACAAATTTCATAATGAATTTCCTCAAACAGAAAAGCAAACCCATTTTGAGTTAATTGCGCGTTTATCGGTGGACCTGATCCATCTTCCTTTAAAAATGTTACTTCTATTTTTGCTGGTTTATTGCTTTACAAACGTCTTTGCTATATACAAACGTCTTATGAAACTGAAACTTCTCTACATTATAGCAATGATAGAAACAACGTTTACATATTATCATCCTTTTCTTATGTACTGAAATCTGCCTTCAAACTAGTCTTTCGAAATTTTTTATGTACACGTAATGGTACATACCCAGGTCGTTAGTTAATATAAGCAGATCTCTGTGATAATTTTATTATACTATCCCTGTGGTCGTTACTTTCCTCTTCAACTACTTTGATGGGGCATTGTAAACTCAGAGGACATCTGAACAAGCTGTGCAAGGAACACGGCGGCACCTGCAGATTCTGTTGGGAGATGGAATGGACTTCAATACGGCAACTAATTGATACTTATGTTATCATCCAGAGAAGATTTGGACGTTTGGGTAGCTACCAGGCGTTGGAGGAAGATATATACTCCCTAGAAACTTGCCAGATTCAGAGATTTCTCAGAGATCTTAACATTGAAAAGAGATGCCCAAATCTAAAAAAAAGCCTATTACGTAAAGTCGCACTTCCGGTTAACTGATTTTCTTCAAATTTAGATTTCTAGCAATGCTTCTAATATAACCTTTAGATTATGGTGAAGTGGTATGTTATAGGGAAGCCTAATGTTATTTTGCCCCCACCACCCCCAGAAAATCTATTTTCTCAGGAAAATAATTTCAATAAAAGCGATAGGGACCAGTTGTGTAGATGGTATACGAAGTCTAAAGAAAATCGTTGGAGCCGATTTCAAGAAAATCAGGAAAAATTGAGAAAACTATTCAGTGAAGTCGGTCGATAGATCATGCTCAAACCTTGGTATCAGAGGCGGTGGTAGTACCTACACGGAATACCAAGTTTGAGCTCCTTGCGATTTTTCGTTTTTGAGAAATTGTGCAGTAGATGTAATTTGCTGATTCTGGCGCCAAAATTTTTGAGCCTCAGGCACTTATGAATTTACGCCCGAAGGCAGGGGTCTGGCGCGCGCCTACAAAATTACGATGAGACCCCCATCTGATTTTTAACCAAGGGAAAAAAAAATATTTTTGAGCCGCGAGATGTACATGCCTGACCTGCGGCTATGTTTTATAATATTTAGCTTGAAAATATAAGGTCAAAATTTGTAGGAGAAAAAAATTTTTTTGAGCCGGGAGATGGCATGCGGCTATGTTTTATAATATTTAGCTAGAAACTATCTAAGGACTGTAATATTGTTTTTGAGCCGGGAGATGATACACACGACATGCGGCTAAGATTTTATAATATTTAGCTAGAAACATCTAAGGACTTTAATATTGTTTTTGAGCCGTGAGATGACATACACGACATGCGGCTAAGATGTGTAATATTTAGCTAGAAACATTCTAAGGACTGTAATATTGTTTTTGAGCCGCGAGATGACATACAGGACATGCGGCTAAGATGTGTAATATTTAGCCTGAAACATTTTAAGGACTTTAATAATGTTTTTGACCCGCGAGATGGCTTCCAAGTCGTGGGCAAACATTTTATAATATCTAGCTAAAGACTTTATTATTTTTTGATATTCAATACTTTGTATATTTTTATGTATTTAATTCTGTTGTAATAAGGTAGTCATAATAAAACAATTATTTCAAAAAGAAAACTTGTTTATTTTATGTTTATCTTACAAATCAGTTCTATATAAATTATTTATTATGTTTTGTTTTTATAATTACATCAAGAAAATTACAATGGTAAATTTCATCCAAGTCTCTAATAATATTATAATATGAGTGACCGATAAGGCTACATATGCAAGTGTCAGGTCCTACTTTACACTTTGGGTTTGACCAAACAGAACCTATATAATGGAAAGGTTTATGCTTGCTTTTTCTAATATATTCTTTAGAATAATTTTCCAATTCTTTCATACGTTTACTTCTGTTCACTACCGCTCTGTTTGGCCGTTATTTAAACTAAAATTTACTTTAACACTATTACTTCTTCAAAATAGATTTAATTTAGCTCACATATCCCTTTGGTTCATTCAACTCGTCTATAGTTCAAGACGTAACCATTTGGTTTATGACTGTCTTGAATCTCAAAATTAATGGCAATATTTATTACCTATATCCATCACAGTCAGCGGACTGGTCTTACCCTGAATCATGCAGTATATAGCAACAATTTGAAGACATTCGTTAATATTGTGAATCAGATTGGTTAAGAAAATTTATGATTATATATATATATATATCAACTTTATATTTCAATTGTAAACTTTAGTTAGCATTCAAATCATTTATTATCATATTATGTAATGTAAAATAGTAATATTGTATGTAAAATGGTGCGTGCAGATAATAAAATTTACCAAGCTAGGGTTACTAACTTCGGGGGGGGGGAAGAAAGAGCATATGTTTGTTCTTTTAGTATATCTGTTCTTATATCTTCCGTCTACCAATTGTATTTATTCATTGCTCTTCATAGCCAGCCGGAAAATATAGTAGAGTACTATTGCCCAGAAAAAAACTTTCTACTGCCTAGGAGGGTGCTTTCTACTTTCTGTTTCCCAGAAAATTACTTATTGTCTTTTGACTAGAAGGGTACTTTCTGTTGCCCAGAAAAGTACTTTCTTAACATTAGTTAAATTTCCTTCACGCTTAATGTCACCTTTGTTATTGACTTCACGATGAAAATCAATTAAAAATAGAATACAAAAACTTTTTTTTCTATATTTATTTTTTTTCTTACATTTTCCGAATTTGAGAAAAATACTGATTATTGTTGTTATATAGCAACCGTATTATCTACTTTTTTTTGTTGTTGTTAATTTAAGGAGCGTCAACATCTATGGTCATTAGCGCCCGGAGCCTTCTTAGTGCACTGCAGTAGTGTATTTATGGGGCTTCTGGGCCAGAGGAGCGGTGGGGCAGGAGGGGCGAGGCTCCTCCCGACCTTTTCTGCTCCTCCCGACCACTTTTTGCTCCTCACGGTCAATTTTTTTGCTCCTTATTTGCTCCTCCCTACCTTTTGCGCTCCTCCCGACATTTTTTTGCTCCTCTCTCGCTTGCTACACCCGCTCTAATGTGCTCCTCCCGACATTTTCTGCTCCTCTCTCGCTTGCTACACCCGCCCTAATGTGCTCCACATTTTTTGCTCCTCTCTCGCTTGCTACACCTACCTAATGTGCTCCTCTCTCGCTTGCTCCACCCGTCCATTTGGCTCCTCTCTCGTCTGCTCCTCCCTGACTGTTATGTGCTACGTGTAGCCAACTCGTCTGCTCCTCCCTGACTGTTATGTGCTACGTGTAGCGTGAGTGCACTTTTCTGTATGTTCTACTCGTTCTTTGTACGTTGTAGGAGCATTTGTTTTTGTGTTTTTGTTGTTGTAATCATTGTACTAGTTTTAGGTGGTTCGATATTCCGGACTAATAAGCTACAGTCGTTGTAAGCAACCCTGCTGATGTACTTGAGTGATGGAGACAACAAATAAAGAAAAAACCGATCTTCCTCAATATTACAAGGGAAAAAATAATTTCATTTTTGTTCAAAAAAAGGCATAATGAAGTAGAAAAAAAACTTTTAAAAATAAAATATTTTTTTTATGATTTAATAAAATTTTTTGCATTTTTTGAGTTTGTTCTATATTTTTATTATACCTAGAAATATCTAAGGCACTGTAATATTGTTTTGAGCAGGGAGATGATACAACACGACACTGCGGCTTAGATTGTTAATAATATTAGCTAGAAACATTCTAAGGACTTTAATATTTTTTTTGAGCCGTGAGATGACATACACGACATGCGGCTAAGTTGTGTAATATTTAGCTTGAAACATTCTAAGGACTGTAATATTGTTTTTGAGCCGCGAGATGACATACAGGACATGCGGCTAAGATGTGTAATATTTAGCTTGAAACATTTTAAGGACTTTAATAATGTTTTTGACCCGCGAGATGGCTTCCAAGTCGTGGGCAAACATTTTATAATATCTAGCTAAAGACTTTATTATTTTTTGATATTCAATACTTTGTATATTTTTATGTATTTAATTCTGTTGTAATAAGGTAGTCATAATAAAACAATTATTTCAAAAAGAAAACTTGTTTATTTTATGTTTATCTTACAAATCAGTTCTATATAAATTATTTATTATGTTTTGTTTTTATAATTACAATGGTAAATTTCATCCAAGTCTCTAATAATATTATAATATGAGTGACCGATAAGGCTACATATGCAAGTGTCAGGTCCTACTTTACACTTTGGGTTTGACCAAACACAACCTATATAATGGAAAGGTTTATGCTTGCTTTTTCTAATATATTCTTTAGAATAATTTTCCAATTCTTTCATACGATTGTATATTCTCATGAACTTAACTGCCTCGTCTCCATCTTTTCCTAAGGTAATTTTGGAGAAATCTTGTAGAAATTGCCGGTAGAAAGGGTGTGATGTAACATAAGTCCACTCCTCCATTTCTTTTATATTGTAACAGCTTGCTAATACAAACACAACTAATCTCTTGTTGGATGTATTGCATTAGTTTTGTGTTAAAGTATATATTTCATATAATAACAGTATGGGCTTTTTTTTTATGCAATGTACAAGGACAATCGGTTACCATATTTAAATCTAATACAAGATTACAATACACACATGCTATTGTATCTTTCTTAATATAAACAAATCCATTAAAAGCTAACACATCTCTACTTACACAGTTGTAATTATTACATCTAGTAAAAGTATTTAATCTAGCTTGAGAGTTGAAAAGATCTAATTTAAATTTGTTAATGTTTGCCCAAGAGGCCAATCTATACACATATTGTAGTGAACAAATAAACTTAGTATTATTATGAAAATTACACTTAAAATGATTTACTGTGGGCAATGTTTTTATTGGTGGACACCCAAAATCTTGTAAATCATATACAGGTTTATTCAGTTTCTTTTCTAAAAATAAACACTTTTCCAATCCTTTAGAAAACAAATACGTACAACCTAAAGTGCATCTCTGTAAAATGGGGTGCAACTGTTAGTAATCTAAATCACCATCATCTTGTGCAATTCCATAATGATTTTTCATTAACCATCGGTTAGGGTACTGGATAAGTTGTTAGCATTGTCGGGCAATTTGAACATCCAACATCCCAAGATGCTTAAGTTTGAGTCAGCAATGGCCATCTCACGAACAATAAACGTATCATCATCATCAAAACTTTTCCTTTTTTGATATCCCTGCAAGTCAATTATTAGAGGATGCATGATGATGATGGTGGTGGCACACATACAGAGTATGAATGTGAACTAAATCCTATTAGTATGTTTCCTTGAATTTATATATATATATATATATATATACACCCCCTCTAGAAATATGGTTTAGTACGTGCATGCGCATGTGATAATGAAACTGAAGAAACAGCGTCTAGTTTTACCCGTTCTAAATAATGATTCAAACCTGGAAAAAAGAAGTTTATTTAGACATAGTGCACTTTTCCCCAACATCATTCGTTATTTAATATGTGGACCAAGTAATTGTGGCAAAACCAATTTGTTATTAACCTTACTTATTCAAAAGAATGGCTTACGTTTTAAAAATTTATACATTTATAGTAAATCACTAAATCAACCAAAATATGAATATTTAAGTCAAGTGATGAAACATGTTCCCAAAATTGGTTATTATAGATATAGTGTCGATATGTTTGGACGATATAATTAGTCCACAAGATGTTAAACCTAATTCTGTAATAGTGTTTGATGATTGTGGTTTAGATAGTCAAAATGTGATTAGTGAATTCTTCACCAGAGGTAGACATCAAAATGTGGATACATTCTACCTAATACAAACCTATGCATACGCCAAGAAACATATGCTGCGCGATAATGCAAATGTAATCATCGCCTTTAAAATGGATGATTTAAACTTGAAACACATTATGATGATCATGTTAACGTGGATATGAGTTGGAACAAATTTAGAGAGCTATGCAGTCTGTGTTGGGATGATAAATATGGGTTTTTAGTGATTGATAAGGATAAACCGTTAAATAATGGAAGATATCGTAAAAGCTTTGACATGTATATTGTG